>OX439473.1:81815023-82222523 GCA_949320105.2 Crepidodera aurea
CCCTTAACTTACCTGGTCTTACCCTCACACCAATTATTTATCTGTTACATTTTATTAATTTTTGATAACATGTTTCATGCATTGGGTTTTGCGATGAGTTTGGCAACAGCGTGGGCACGCGAGTGACCGTTGGGATTCATAATAGACATCTTTTGAGAACGGACCGAACTAATTTGTATATCTAATAATTAGGCTGAATACAGGAGAAATAAGCACTAAAATTTACCTTAACGATGTTTCAATATTCTTAAGATACTTATCGGTAAAGGCATGCACATTTTGTGAAAATTTTACAGTGCTTTTCCCTCTTAAATAATTTTATCGAACCTAGAATCGAATTGAAATGCATATTAAGCAAAACGACAACCCAAAGTAAAATACACACGGCGAAAAGTTTTTAGAAAATTGGATTACCGGCAATCGGCGGTAAAAACTATATGGCGCCCATTGAAACTCTAGAAACTGTTTTGTGGTAAAATGAATAATTAGATTGAAGTTCGCATTCTACGAACTCTGAGAATTTCCCGCCGCTAAATAGCTGCCGACTAATTGCGTACACAAAGTAACAAACAAGAAATCACTAGTTACTGTTGTTTTGCTTCTGTTCAAACTTTCCGAGCAGGTAGAGAACAAACATTCTACTTTTAACTTAAAGGATACCCTTAACTTTAATTTTCGAAGACAACTGGCAGAGAAATACTATTTAAATTAATCAAACTAGTTTTAATCAAATCAGAAAGTTCCTAACAAGGCAAAAAAGGGACAGCAGGCCTAGTTGGATTATGCACACCATTTATTTACTCATAAAAAAATAACAAAATCTTTATAATTAAATAAAAAACAATTGCAGAATCACTCAGAACGGCTGCACCTAATTGGCTAATTTTTTTTTGTTGTAATTGTCAAGACAAGGTGTGTATGAAAGAAAATGTTTCATAAATTGTACGGAAAAGTGAAAAATTTGAGTGAGTGATTGAGTAAGACAGAAGACAGAGACAGAGAAAAGCACTTGCATTTTTAAATGTTCTGGTCTATTAAACTGTTGACCTTAAGAAACTTATTTGTAAAAATGAAACTTTGTTGTGCATTTTTGAGTAGACTTGCTTGTTACGCAGCAAATATCTAACTATGAACTGATTTGTGAAACGACATATTTTTATGTCACACTGATTAAAAATTATTAAACGGTTCTGGAACCACGTTCCTTCTTGTTAAGCCACGCCCACCATGGTGTACGTGAGACTATTTGCGTACGTTATACCGAATCGGAAGTGTGTGTACGTGCAAATATGCGATGGTACGATGGAAATGATTCGAGTCGGAAGTCCGTTACGATTCTTCGTCTCAAGATTGGCAATTTATTCCACTCGCTCTCGCGTCGAGTGAAAAATATTTCGAGATTATAATCTAAATATATTTGGTTAGCTACTCGAAGGCTATTGGCATGGTTGCTAGTGCTTGGCGCAGTTGCCGATTTGTTTAAAATTAATGAATTGAATTTTATAATTTTGTAATTAGAAATTAAACAGCATTTTTTTGTTTTTGCTATAACTGTATCAAATTTAAATAAATTTATTTGATACTTGACAAAACTATACCTCGTGGCATGTACAATAGTATTTCAAATTTTTTAAAATATTTATTAGTTTTCGAGATATTTCGATTTTTCGAAAAAAAAAGGCGCTTGCGAAAATCGGCTACTCTTGCTCGAGGAGTGATCGTAGGATAACGATCTTGAGCTTATTTTCTTCAAAAACAGTACTTTCATCCTTTAAAGAGTTTATAGTATTTTTTTTTAATTTGAAGTACCAAACAATGACTTTTTTTACGTTACAATTAAAACTGAAAAGATACAGTTAAAAAAAGCGATCGAAAAAAAAAACAAATTTTCAGTCATTTTTTGATACTTAAAATTTAAAAAATTGATATAACCTTTTTATAGGATGAAAGTACAAGTCTTTCCGAAGAAAATACGCTCAAGATCGTTATTCTACGATTTTCGCAAGCACCTTTTTTTCTAAAAATCGAAATATCTCGAAAACTAATAAATATTTTTTCTACTAGCATGCGGAAAAGTCCACTTTTCCGCACTCATTTTAGTGTTGAAAGAGTAAAACTATTTTCCGCACTAGTAAATTTGTTAAGTTTTTGGGGAGTATACTGACATTTGAATATTTAAAATATATTTGTATGGTTGTAGTTTACAAAATGACTGAAAAATTAAGAAACTTATTAGAATTCTGCTATAATTTTTAATAAAAAGAAACGTACGTTTCAATAATTTTTTAATGGCCCTGGTATAAGCCTCATCAAATGAATGTTAAATAATAATAAACATCTGACATTTTTTATTTGTCACTTTGAATCACCGTAGCAACAAAGAAAAAATAAACCTGTCAGTCAAAACACTACCTTGTCAAAACCAATTTTACCGTCGCATCTTTTTCTAGAAGATAATTTTTCATGGATTCTTCAGACGAAGATTTGCCAGAATCTGGTGCCAGAATAAGGGAATTAAAACTTTTAAAGAAGACGTTTTTTTTTGGCTTATTTCGCTGAAATTTCCAAAACATGCAAGCCAAACACTCTTTGGTCCAGGTACTCAATGTTGAAAAGTGTAATTAAACTCAAAAAAGACGTCGATTTAAGCAAGTTTTTCAAGGTCACGGCATATATAAAAAACAAAACATTGGATTTAAACCAAAAAAGGCAAAAATTTTCTCAAAACAAGAAATTTTGAAGTTTACAAATAAAGCGCCTGACAAAATTTATCTTCATACAGGGTGCGCCAATTATTTCCACTCTATCTCTAGCACCGAAACTAAAAGAGATATCAACAAGATTTTTTGTAGGGGTAAACAGTGTCACTCGGACTACAATTTTACAATATTTTGATGTATACAGGGTGGCTAATTTTTGTGGAATGGAAATTAATTTGGTTTTTTTAAATTGAACACCCTGTATACGATTATGTCTTCTGATTCTACTTAATATTAGATTTACGGTAGTTTTTTGTATTTGTAAATCCGACGCGGCGTTGACAAGTTATTCCTATTTTAAGCAGATTTAATGAAAAAACAGCACTTCAGAAATATTAGTACAAAAACCACATTTTTAAAAAAATTCCTCAAACAACATCTTCACCTGTTGCACAGGGTGTTTGCTGATGGCGTGCCAATAGTCTAGTTTTCAAATGGCAATAACTTAATTTTTTCAAATGGGACACCCTGTATATTTTTCTTCAGTTAGAAGCTCTCCCTAATACGCATTAAAAAAATATAGGGTTTTGCACATCTACCTTTACTATTTACTTTAATAATTGACGTTAAGTGGCGAACAACATATTTTACACAATTTTTAATAAGTACAAAATTTTACAAAGTTTAATCGTAAGAAAACTACAATAGTGAAAGTTAAAAATTTATAGTAGGTGTTCAAAATGTCTTCCATTTTCATTTATACATTTTCTTGCCCTTTTTTCATTGATTTACGATTAATAAAACCCCACAAGAAAAAATCGCAAAGTGTAAGGAAAGGAGTTTTTTTTTTTTTTTAGTTTATTATTTATTTTCATTAGGTATATATTACATTTTCTAGGACATTTCATTTTCCTAATTCCCTGCTATAGGAGTTTTCCTCCTTTTCAGGGTGAGGCCCTGATTACAATATTTGTAACCTAGCTAGCTAATTTTTCCTAAGGTTTCTGTGCGCGTTGGTGTGTTATGTTTTGTGTGTGTTGGTTGGGGCCTGTGTGGGCAGGAGCTGTTTCCCAGTTTTTTTATCTAAGAATCGCCAATTTTGCTATTTCCACCCTTATGTTTGGGGAAAACGGTGCCCAATCTAAGGGGGGAAATATGATTTAGGAAAACCACGAAAACCTAAATCACGAAAAAGGAAAGGAGATCTAGTAGGCCAATTTATAGGTCCTCCCCTTCCTATCCAACGATCCTGAAATTTCCTATTTAACCAATTGCGAACATCTAATAGTTAATGTGGTGTGGCACCATCTAATTGAAACCACATTCCGTTGCGAAAATTTTGAGGCACATTTTGCAATAAGTTGCTAAAATCATGTTCTAAAAAATCTAAAAATATAGCTCCATTTACAGTCCCATCAAAGAAATAGGGACCAATTACATAATCACCTATTATTCCCGCCCACACATTCAAAGACCATCGATACTGTGATGTGGTTCTAAATAAATGTTCATTGTGGTCCGAATAATAATGGAAGTTGTGTCTATTTACACAACCGTTCTTATGAAACGTGGCTTCGTCGGAGAATAAAACTTTGTTTAAAAAGTTACGCTCTGTATTTATCTTGTTTATTAACCATCTACAGTATTCCACTCTACGCGCGAAATCACGTGGTAACAATTCTTGGTGAAGCTGGATATGATAGGGGTGATATTTATTCTTTTTTATTATGCGTCTAATTGTGGTATTGGAAATATCTAACTGATTGCTTAATTGCCTTGTGCTTATATTGGGATCTTCAACTATACTGATCATTACCTTATATTCGTTGTCAATAGTAACAGCTGTAGTTTCACGTGAATGTTTTTCATACTTGACGGTTCCTGTTCTATCAAATCTATTCTTTAAATTCTCAAAAGTATCCTTTTGTGGATGACGTCTTTCTGGGTATCTTTGACGATAGACCCTACCAGCAAGAAACGCATTTTTTTGACATTCACCCAGTATCCATATCATATCAATATTTTCTTGAACACTATAATTCTTATTAAAATCCATTTTTTATACACAATACCGATTAAATATAGTAGACGTAACACAATACAAAATTTTATGTTGACAATTAATGCCATAACAAAATATACCTACTGTCATTTTCATAGGTAACTTGATTTCTTATTAAAAATTGTGTAAAATATGTTGTTTGTCACTTAACGTCAATTATTAAATTAAATAGTAAAGTTAGATATGCAAAACTCTATAGTTTTTTAATGCGTATTAGGGAGAGCTTCTAACTGAAGAAAAATATACAGGGTGTCCCATTTGAAAAAATTAAGTTATTGCCATTTTGAAAACTAGACTATTGACACGCCATCGGCAAACACCCTGTGCAACAGGTGAAGATATTGTGTGATTATTGTGATAGGTGCATGTTTCATTTACATTATAGTAGCTTTTTTGAGGAATTTTTTTAAAAATGTGGTTTTTGTACTAATATTTCTGAAGTGCTGTTTTTTCATTAAATCTGCTTAAAATAGGAATAACTTGTCAACGCCGCGTCGGATTTACAAATACAAAAACTACCGTAAATCTAATATTAAGTAGAATCAGAAGACATAATCGTATACAGGGTGTTCAATTTAAAAAAACCAAATTAATTTCCATTCCACAAAAATTAGCCACCCTGTATACATCAAAATATTTTAAAATTGTAGTCCGAGTGACACTGTCTACCCCTACAAAAAATCTTGTTGATATCTCTTTTAGTTTCGGTGCTAGAGATCTAGTGGAAATAATTCGCGCACCCTGTATGAAAGTCGCTACGATTTTTGGTTTGGCGGGCGCATGTAGGCGAGAAGAATTAACAAAGATGTCTTTAGATCATATTGATGACAAAGGAAATATTTTATTGATAAATATCCCAGACACAAAAACCACTCTTTCAGAAGCTTTGCGATTTCTGAGGAAGCTGAAAATGGAAAATTGCTAAATTTGGTTAGAAAGTATGTGAGTTTAAGAAAGCCTGAAACCCTACATAAGCGATTTTTCGTGAAATATAAGAAAGGAACTTGCACTGTACAATGTATCGGAATAAACACCTTCGGAAAAATGCCATCCTAGATTGCAAGTTATCTGAAGCTTTCAAATCCTGAATTATATACGGGCCACAGTTTCCAACGTTCCGCCGCCACAATGCTTGCAGATTCCGGAGAAGGAATAACAAATATTAAACGCCTCGGAGGTTGGAAATCTTCTAGTATCGCAGAAGGTTATGTAGAAAGCTCACCACGTTTCCAAAAGAGCCTATCGAATAAAATATTAAACTTCAGTGACGCTGTCGCTGGCCCTTCCACTAGTCAGCAGCTGTCGCCAGTAAAGCCTTCCAAAATGACCTCTTCCAGCCAAGTTCCCATCCCATCCCAAAGCAGTGGAAAACCGAAATCTGACTTCATTGGAAAACATTTTAGCCTCTGCAATTAATTTGCAGAATGCTATAAATTGCAAGTTCAATATTAATATTAAGAATAATTAATTTGTTGATATGTATTTAATAATAAATGTTTCTTTATGTTAACTTTTGGGTTTTTTCCGCACGCTAGTAGAAAAAATAGTGTACCTAACACGTGCGTAAAGTGACTTTTCCGCACTTGTTAGGTAAACTACTATTTCTCCACGGCCACTCCTGAATGTAGTTATTCTGAAACCACTTATAATAACAGAAAAGAAACATTCTCGCTCTTGAGATTGAAAGAAAATTTTGAAGCACTTGTCTCTTATGTATTTTGTACGTATTTCATTCTTACTCTAGAGACAGAATGTTCATTCTGTCTCTTTAAAAATACTCCTCCAGAAATAAAAATATATGCCGATAACATAACTCAAAATTTGCTACCGGTAAAAATCCAAGCTTGAATATAAAAAGACTACACAATGTTGAGAGATTGAGATTTCATTTTACTATATTCAATTCCCACTTTATGCCAATAGCCTTTGAGTAGCTAACCAAATACATTTATATTATAATCTCGAAATATTTTTCACTCAATGCGAGAGCGAGTGGGATAAATTGCCAATCTTGAGACGGAGAATCGTAACGGACGAATCATTTCCATCGTACCATCGCATATTTGCACGTACACGCTTCCGGTTCGGTATAACGTACGCAAATAGTCTCACGTACACCATGGTGGACGTGGCTTAAGAAGAAGGAACTTGGTTCCCGAACAGTTTAATAATTTTTAATCAGTGTGTTTTTAGCCGCGAATCAGGCTGGCCGCTCTGTTGTCCCTTACAACATAAAAATATGTCGTTTCACAAATCAGTTCATAGTTAGATATTTGCTGCGTAACAAGCAAGTCTATTCAAAAATAGTTTTCATCTCCGCTGTTCAAATACAATGCAAATTTGTTTCATCTTTACAAATGAGTTTTTAAGGTCAACAGTTTATTAGACCACAACATTTAAAAATGCAAGTGCTTTTCTCTGAGTGATTGGTGACATAACCAATTTAATGCTGTTTCTTTGTTACTTTGTACTTGTTCGTTGTTTTTAAAAAGTTTTTAATAAACTATTAAATACAAGTAACATTTTGGAGTTCTGGGAAAGGAAAAAATTCAGCTATAAAAAACTACAGTCCACTTTAGAAGCTACAGACAATTATTTAAAAAAGCGGTGTTTTCAATGCATCGGCCATCTTCGAAAACAATTGCAACATTTTTATCTCAAAACCCATGAAATCAAAACAAATATGCGATTTTGGACGGTTTTTTCGATATATCTCGATTAGTTACAGCTAGTCTTACTGGTCGTGCAGAGAGTAAATTAAGAATGGTTCTGATTAATATTCAATCAATGCGGAACAAAACTGAGGAATTGTATTTGTTTTTGGAAGAGTTAGGGTTTCCCCAAATAGTGGCTATTACAGAGCACTGGTTACAAGTAGATGAACCAATTTTTATTGAAAAATATACTGTAATTAGGAGGTATGACAGAAATACTACAGACCATGGTGGAACTCTAATTTTATCCTTAAATGATGACTTCTCTGCAGTCTCTAAATACGATTTTCTACAAGCTGAAAATGTATTTGAATTCTCCGTAGTGTACAACAAAACAATTGATTTGTTTATTATTTGTATTTATAGAACTCCCAAATCAAATGTCCAACTTTTTCTCGAGAATCTTCTTAATTTACTTGACGCATTGCCTATAAAAAGTAGGAAAATTTTATGCGGCGATTTAAATATTGACTTTGCTAATGTATGTGCTACTCAAAAGTCTTTGACAAATATTTTTGAATCATTCAGTCTCACTATGCACGTAGATTCGCCAACTAGAATCACCAAAACATCATCAACAATTATAGATTATAAACTAAGGTGAAATTTTTTGACCAATAAAAATTCCAAAAAAGGTTGTTGGGAGTAAATAAACTGCACAAAAGAGGTGTGAAAATAAAATAAAATAAATTAAGATCACACAATCTCCCCCTCTGGTCGGCCCTGATAATCATAAGGGATTTAGAAATTAATATGACTGGTATAAAAACCCAATTCATTTAACCGATGCTCAAAAATAATTCGTAGATAAGTATTACAGAATTAAAAAAGTACAATAGTAACTAAATATTACGTCATAGGTCATACTGATTCAAATCTTTTTTCTGGTAGGTAAATTCGCATCGGTTATCCATCTACTAAGATTCCTTTTGAAAACTTCATTTTCAAGTATATTCCGCAAACGTGTGGAAAGTAACTTTCTGCACGTGTGATTTTTCTCGACGACACATTAGACGTCATGGCAAAACTAAGCGGATTAAAAATCTGAAAATTTGTAATAATAAGTTTCCGGCATTGGTCTATCGAATGAAAATAGTCTCGAGTTTCGGCGACTTCCGGTTATACCTGCGAATAACTGAGAACTAATATCTGCGTATAAAGTTGAGAAATTCAAATCGAATGTTTGGTAACGCTGTAACCATTTTGAGTTTCAGACTGCTCCTGCTTCGGACTATTTTATATTATTTGGATCGCAACAGTTCTATGTCTTCAGTTAACGTAAGTACACTTCGTAATAAAACACACTGTATATAAATCTGATCATTCATTGAGTTTGTCACAGACAAAAAACATAAATGGGTCTGACATTTTTGGGATTTTTTAAACAAAGGCAACATTAAAACAACTTAAATTAATGGTTAAGTAAACAAAGAAGTAGTAGTATTCTCTAGAAGATATAACTAATGCCAATTTTCCTTTTTCCAATAATACCACGGAAGCAGTGCCAAAGTTTCAAATCTTAAGTGAATAGCTACACTAAGTAAACGTATGGAAAAGCATTAGGGAAGTTCAAAGCAAACAGATCCGCATACTCTGGTTTTTATTTTGAATTTCTCTTACATCCGATAACATTTAGTTGGTTTATTGACTAAGAAATTTTCTCAAAGAAAATAGTAGTAAAATGCAAATAAAAACTGTACCGAGCTAGAACGTAAGTTGTTATCCGAGATGTGTTTAGTAAACCATCTAACTAAATGCAAACTTTTGGAAATTTGTTTTAGGTAATTTAGTATTGAGTTATAAATACAGTATACCGTATGTAAACCCAGTGACTCATTCGAATCCTTGAAACCAACAATTTAGCTATATATCTCGTCCACTCAAAAATGTCAACATATGTCGCTAGCCCCCCATAGGTTAAATTGAAAAATGAATCATGGCATTTCGTTCTACGACTTTTGTACAATTTTGTACAGGGTATCTCAAATTGGTGTGTTTTGCAGGGTATCTCGTAAACTAGAAGAGATAGAAGAAAAGCAGTTAAGATGTTATGACTTCTTTTTTAGTTAAAGTAACGATAGCTTAATTAAATCTTTAATAACTCCCTGCAGTTGGAAGATAGAGGGCGATTATTGAAAACTGTCGAAAACTACAAGGTACTATAACTTCTTAATTAAGAAAAATATAAAAAAACGTTATAAAAACTTTTGATAGATATAATATTAAAACGTTCAGTGGCGCACAGATTTTTTTTTAGGGGGCTCACTAAGGAAAACTTGTTTTTTAAATGGGACACCCTGTATATTTTGACGTTTTTCGTTTCCTTTTTTAATTCTCATTCACCTGATATGACATATTATATATCTATTTTCAATGGTTGGAGCTCCACTGCAAATAAACCATTTATGGATGTTATCAGGTGAAATACCCTTAAAAAATTAAACACTCAGTAACGAAATTTAACATTTTATTATAAGGATACTGATGTGAACGATTTTATTTATCAAAATTATAATTAATAAAAAATAAAACCAGATTAAAAAAATAAAAACAATAAACTTATGAAACAACAAGAAACATTGTAACAACTAACTTATTTGGGGATTTTTAAAAAATAATATTTACAAGACTAACTTCGAGAGTAGGGAAGATTTATTACAAAATATTCATGCCGCATTTAGAAAAATAAAGCCAGTGCACACATACTCAATTGTGTAAGATCAGTAAGAAAAAGGTGTCAATTATTACTACAACAAAACGGAGGACATTTTGAACATTTAATGTAATTTTTACATTCTAATAAAATTAGTTATAGGTAGATTAGTTGTTACAATGTTTCTTGTTGTTTCATAAGTTTATTGTTTTTATTTTTTTAATCTGGTTTTATTTTTTATTAATTACAATTTCGATAAATAAAATTGTCACACATCAGTATCCTTATAATAAAATGTTATATTTCGTTACTGAGTGTTCAATTTTTTAAGGGTGTTTCACCTGATAACATCCATAAATGGTTTATTTGCACTGTAGCTCCAACCATTGAAAATAGATATATAATATGTCATATCAGGTGAATGAGAATTAAAAAAGGAAACGAAAAACATCAAAATATACAGGGTGTCCCATTAAAAAAACATAAGTTTGCATTATATTTCCTTAGTGAGCCCCCTAAAAAAAATCTGTGCGCCACTGAACTCTTTAATATTATATCTATCAAAAGTTTTTATAACGTTTTTTTATATTTTTCTTAATTAAGAAGTTATAGTACCTTGTAGTTTTCGACAGTTTTCAATAATCACCCTGTATCTTCCAACTGCAGGGAGTTACTAAAGATTTAATTAGGATATCGTAACTTTAACAAAAAAAGAAGCCATAACTGCTTTTCTTCTAACTCTTCTAGTTTACGAGATACCCTGCAAAACACACCAATTTGGGACTCCCTGTACAACATACAAAATTCGCCCAACTTATTGTTATAAACAATTACAGCTATATATGTCGCCAGCCCCCCCATAAGGCAAATTAAAAAATGAACCATGAACCATTTCGTTCTACGACTTTTGTAAAATTTTGTACGAGATACCAAATTCGCCCAACTTATTGTTATAAACAATTATTACAGCCATATACAGTATGTCTCAGTAAGGTGGAATCATATGGGAAACTTTTTTTTTATTAATTTTATGAAAAAAGTTCTGCATGTTCCAAAATGTAAAATACGATCATCACATATCAAATTTTTTTAGTCGTATACGAGGATTGTCAAAAAATATGAATCTTGCTCAATAGAAAAGTACCTTTATTTTTGAAGTATGAAAAAGAAGTTATTAAAAAAACTTGTTTATAATGACATTTTACGTCAACATACCAATCTTGAACAAGATATCCCAACTTTAAGACCCCCCGTAACTAACAATTTTGAATTCATTGAAAAATTTAAGAATGTTCACAGGGACCTTACAAACCCATACTAGACTTCCGTTTATAAGCAAAAAGTTAGCCCGGATTAAAATTTTTTGATTTTCCTTCTATCCCACTAAATATTTTGCAAATTTAATTCCTGCATATTGATAATGTGATGCAGAACTTTTTATGAAGAATATTTTATAAAGGAATCTTTCATTTGTTGTCAACTTTTTCAAACATACTAACCACACCATCGAACAATATTAACAAAATTATGATGAAATCAAAATTATCAGTTACGGGGGTGTATCAAAAAATGTTAAAAATGAAAATTTTCTTAAAGTTGGAATATCTTCTTCAAAATCGGTATGTTGACGTAAAATGTCATTAGAAACAAGTTTTTTTAATAACTTTTTTTCATATTTTAAAGATAGACAAATCTCGTATACGACCAAGCACAACTTTTTTTAAAGAACAACTTTTTTTCCTAAAATTAATAATAAAAAAGGAGGCCTATTATTAATTTTTAGACATTTTCCAGTTGGTTTAAAAAATGTACATGAATTTTGTAGGTAATTAAATTCCCTACAAGTTAGAAGTTTGACAAAATTCGGGAAAATGCGAATTTTTCATTTTTTTAAAATGTGCATATCTTCGTAACTATCTACCCAGGAACAAAATTTAAAACACTGTGTAGAACTCTTTCTAGCTAAAATGCACCTTAACGAAGATATAAGCGAACATCTGAAGAAATTACCGATTTTTTCGGCGGCGGGAGTGGGAGGAATTGTACATTTTTAATTTTAAACACTTAAAAATTTAGAACTACCGGACCGTTTGTAAGGTAACCGACCTCTATTCACTGGATTATTAGGTTTAGAAATCTCGATAACCACACAGACATCCAAAGACTGACGTCACAAAGTAGAAGGGACCTCTCTAAACATACATCTGGTAAGCAACTTTTAATTTTTAATTGCTTTAAAAGAGGACCGTTGAGAGCAGCATCTTCCGGTGTCCTGTGAGATTTTTAAGCAATGTTCAATTTTAGAAAAAAACTACTTACTTTTTCAAAAATGGTAAATACACAAGTTGTTCAGTGGCAAATGAAGAATGGCCGATGATAACTTATATACGTATATGACTTTTTTTATATTTTTTTCGTGTTATTTTTTTTATGTATATAAAAAAAAGTTTTCATCCGCCAATTTACGATGCATAATAAACTCGGATAAAAAAATTTTTTTTTTGTTGAGTATTAATTTAATTAATAATTAATAATTTTGAGATTTACTTTTGGCACCTTCGTTGCAAGCTTCGGGTTGACTCGGGCGCCACCTTCGGTTTTAAGTGCCGAAGGACACTGTACTCGGGCAGCTTCAGTGGAGAAATAAATACTCCAGGGGTCTTTATGGAATTGACCAACTTATGCGGTGTCCAGCAGAGTAGGCTTTAATTACCCAACTGGGTCGAGTACCTGGAGGATCGCTGCGGAAATGTTAATACTCTCAAAACCAATTAGTAAAAATAATACAACCAACAAGTGCTTCAAATATATCTTTTTATTAAAAGCATAAACCCAAGCCACACCAAATTAATATATTTGCAATGATACAAGCGGAAAAAAGGGTTATGTAACGAAAACTAATACCAAAACGTAATGAAACTGGTTATACATACGGTGCGGTGCAAAATCGGATGATATATGGATGGGTGATTGTAAAATGCGAGCGATACCAAACTTTACATGCGGTGCAAAAGCGGACGATATACGGAGTGGAATATCAAAACGCGGACAACATTACCTTTTTGACAGCAATAAGCCATTCGGGAGTGCTCATCGGAGTTATCGTGTATTCTATGCTTAAAGCGCGCGGAAATGAATGGAATTTATGATGACAATCTAAGTTCTATTCTCTAATTCTATAAAGGGGAATGCTCTTAAAAACTCAAACAGATCTAATTTTACAAATATAGAATGCTCTTAAAACTCAAACAAATAACGAACGGTAGTCACTAAAAACTCAGATAACTACCTCACGTTATCAGGCCAGCGTAGCCTCCCTAAATTCTCAGTAGAAGCTACGTCGGGAACGGAGACGGGAATTACCAATACTACCAACAAATAACGAACGGTAGTCACTAAAAACTCAGATAACTACCTCACGTTATCAGCCCAGCGTAGCCTCCCTAAATTCTCAGTAGAAGCTACGTCGGGAACGGGGACGGGAATTATTAATATTACCAACAAATAACGAACGGTAGTCACTAAAAACTCAGATAACTACCTCACGTTATCAGCCCAGCGTAGCCCCCCTAAATTCTCAGTAGAAGCTACGTTGGGAACGGGGACGGGAATTACCAATACTACCAACAAATAACGAACGGTAGTCACTAAAAACTCAGATAACTACCTCACGTAATCAGCCCAGCGTAGCCTCCCTAAATTCTCAGTAGAAGCTACGTCGGGAACGGGGACGGGAATTATTAATATTACCAACAAATAACGAACGGTAGTCACTAAAAACTCAGATAACTACCTCACGTAATCAGCCCAGCGTAGCCTCCCTAAATTCTCAGTAGAAGCTACGTCGGGAACGGGGACGGGAATTATTAATATTACCAACAAATAACGAACGGTAGTCACTAAAAACTCAGATAACTACCTCACGTTATCAGCCCAGCGTAGCCCCCCTAAATTCTCAGTAGAAGCTACGTCGGGAACGATTCGGTATAGAAGAATAGAACTTAGAATAAATATAATACAAAACTCTTACCAATTACTATGTCTTACCGGACTTCTTTTCGGTGGAGCACTCTTCTGTTTTCGGGTTTAGCTGGCTTGCTGCTGCCGGACAACTGAAATTTCTATACGCGTTAACTGTTTTATATATCGACCGGTTCTCCCACTCCTAATTCGGTACATGCGCAGAATTATAATTCTCGGACTTTCCCAAAATCTCGATGAAGCGTGTATGCTGGTTACATGTTAACAGATTAATCTGTCCACATACACTCGCGCGATTTTCTAATCGCGTTTGAAACGCTTGTAATACGCCGGAAACTCGAATAGCGCGACTTACGCACGAGTCGAGGTATCGAGGTATCGTTGTTGCGTCCAGTACTCTCGCGTTTTGTTTGCGTATGCACATATTAAGGAAAATTTGCAATGGAACAAGATAATTTCGATACGGAATTATTTATTGATGAAATCGAGAAGAGAGCAGCAATATGGGATATGATGGCTTCAGAATATTCTAATAGGAATATAAAACGTTAATGTTAAGAAGAAATTGTAGAAATATTTACTGAACATGGTGCCTCAGCTGAAAACTCATTGCGCCTATCCTGATTTACTCGCGCGTAACACGCTTAATGTGGACTGGTCTCTCGCGCGACATACGCATCTGAATCGCTAGAAAGTCGCTTAAATGTTAAGAAGAAATTGTAGAAATGTTTAATGAACATGGTGCCTCAGCTGAAAACTCATTGCGCCTATCCTGATTTACTCGCGCGTAACACGCTTAATGTGGACTGGTCTCTCGCGCGACATACGCATCTGAATCGCTAGAAAGTCGCTTCATCTGGACAGGCTCTTACTACGGTTATTAATTATCTTACCAATTTCGGAGCACAGGTGGGTCGTGGTACGGCGTGTTAACTCGGCTGACGGCTGGCGGACAACTCAAATTTCTATTTTTTTTTTTTTTTGTTTATTATTTATTTTCTTTTGGTATATATTACATTTTTCTAGGACATTTCATTTTCCTAATTCCCTGCTATAGGAGTTTTCCTCCTTTTCAGGGTGAGGCCCTGATTACAATATTAGTAACCTAAATTTTTTCCTAAGGTTTCTGTGCGCGCTGGTGTGTTATGTTTTGTGTGTGTTGGTTGGGGCCTGTGTGGGCAGGAGCTATTTCCCAGTTTTTTATCTAAGAATCGCCAATTTTGCTATTTCCACCCTTATATTTGGGGAAGACGGTGCCCAATCTAAGGGGGGAAATATGATTTTGGAAAACCACGAAAACCTAAATCACGATTCTCAAATTTCTATTCGCGTTACTCTCTTAAATATCTTACCCGTTCTTCCACTCCTAACTCGGTTCATGCGCAGAAATATAATCGCGGACTTTTGCATGTAAAAACAGAATATTCTCTGCAACAGCTTTATTCTTTACAGCAAGGAGTGGAGAGTATGTTGTCGATGGAATTTTTCCTTTTCCTGGCTTCAGGAAGAAAACGTTTTTTTTCTCACACAAACCAATTATAATTAGTCAAAATTATTGTAACATGGCTCGTTTCCATGAAAATCGGATATAAAAAGGTAAGATTTGGCGTATTTCTGATTGTTGGAAATTCTGCACATTTTTCAACGCACTCCAGCGGCGTAACTTTTGGTCGTAGAAAAAATTGTTGTTTATGAAACTTGTGAAAAATTTTGTCACCTTCAATTTTGTGTTGAATGGTCTTTTCGAAAAAATGCATACTTACCGAGATTTAGGCCAAAAACTTAAAAAAAATGACAAAATTTGCAAAAAAAAAACAATGTTCCGGCCAAAATATCTGTCAGCAAACCTCAAATTCGTATTCAGCGACCACGAAAATATCAAGAATAAAAAGAATTAGGACTGTACCTAAACTTTCCGCTAACTGCCCCTTTATTTTCTTAGTTGACTAGCGTATATTTATTATCGGAAGTATCGGAAGCCCAATGGCACGATCCTCCTTGCACTAATGGATGACGTGGCACAGTACATTTCCATTAAAAACCCAGGTATTTATGAATTAAAATGTACGGTAAATTGTGAATAAATGACTGGGCTATAATAAAGTAAAGTAAAAAATGATTTTCACTTAATGAACCCATTGTTCTTGCTCAGAGTATAACTTTGTACTGTCTATTAAAAAATGCATAAAAACGAGAAAAAAAGGTTTCAGCAAGTTTTTAAAATAAAAAATACTAAGTACTCCTTTTTAATTAAACTGAAAAACTTTCCGAGCACATTTCCTCCTTTTTCCCTGAAAATATACCGAGAACTGTATTAAGTTTATGAAATAAAGTGTTCTTTCAAGGCAGTGATATATCTTCTGTTAGTAAATGTCAGTTTTAATTGTCTTTAATAAATTTTAGCCATACAAGTATGTTAGCACAACTCATTTAAAGTTTGATAAATTCTCTACATTCTGGAAGGGTAGCACACATCCTCATTTGTAATAATGATAATAGGGATGTTCAAATTGGATTATATGTATCCGTTTTCTGCTTTTTATTTTCTTGTTTTGTATTAATTTAGTTTATAGAGTTTATTTTACTATATATCTATTACTGACTATAAATTAAATGGAAATATTTTTTGTTTTTAGAGTGGTGGGTCCTAAATTAGAAATAATAGAAGTGAATATATTGGGACAGGTTCCGATCTAGGGGGCGGACAGGGGGGAGACATTTTTCCGGGGCGGAAAATCTAAAGGGCGGCATTTTGGCATTTAATGTGTAAATATTGATAAGTTAAATACCTAATTAAAAGAAATTATATTTGTCGATTTTTTCTTTAACTATAAACTGTTTTTACCTAAAAGCTAAAAAAAATTGTAATCCTTACTTCTGAAGAAAATAACCATAAATTAAATAACAAAAAAGGGTTGGTATCGATGTCACGCACCGCATAGAACAGCACTCATGACGCCGCGTGAACTTGTTTATACGGGAATAGTGTTGACAATGTCATATTTTGTAGCAGTATTTGCGAGAGGTTTTCATTTTCTACTTTAATTGGAAAAATGCAGCTGAAGCTCATCAAATGCTTGTTGAAATTTATGGTGAAGCTGCTCCAACTAATAAATAATATATAAGATGGTTTCACTATTTCAAAGATGAAGATTGAAGCGTTGAAGACAAGCCTCGCTCTGAACAGCCAAAAAAATTCTAGGACAAATAATTAGAGGCATTACTATTAGTATTAAAACGAACGCTTATCACATTTTTATGTCCCCATATAATTCAATATATTACTCATGTAATAAACTTTTGTCTTATCAATTCCACATTTCCTACCTGCTGGAAGGAAGGCATCATCATCTCTACCTAAAGTAAACTCTCCTTCTAATTTAAATGAATTGTGGCCCATTACTGTGTGCAGAATACTGGAAAGAACCATTGAATCACAATTAAAGATCCATTTAAATACGAATTCTCTGATTCCACAAGAACAGCCAGGGTTCAGAGCAGGTTTTAGTGGCAGTAAGTCTTTATTACATATTATCGACAATATCCTCACTGAACTAGACAAAAAAAATGTGGAGCTTTAATCTTACTTGATTATCGTAAAGCTTTTGACGCCTTAAACCACAAAATGCTCTTCGCTATACTAAAATATTTAGGCCTAAGTAATTCAGCTGTAGAACTATTTCAAAACTATTTTAGAAACCGAACACAACAGGTAATATATCAGGGGTAAATTTCTATTAAGGGGTGCATCGACAGAGGAGTTCCGCAAGGATCAATTTTTGTATTCTATGTATACCAGTAATATAACTAACGTTCTAAACCGGTTAAAAAGCCATATGTACGCCGACGATACTCAAGTGTACCACTTTTTCTACCTAGACGAATTAAAGCAATCAGAAGAGTTAATAAATAATGAACTCTCTTGTCTTATTCAGGAGTCAAAGAACCATGACTTAATAATCAATACGTCTAAGTCCAACGTTATATTATTTGGAAATGTAACTCCGAATGATCTTATCATTAAAATAGATACCGATAAGCTAAATGCTGTTGAAAAAAGTAAAAATTTAGGAGTCATAATTGACTCAAACTTAAGATTTTCAGATCATGTGAGTTATACAGGATGCGCCAATTATTTCCACTCGATCTCTAGCACCGAAACTAAACGAGATATTAACAAGATTTTTTGTAGGGGTAGACAGTGTCACTCGGACTACAATTTTAAAATATTTTGATGTATACAGGGTGGCTAATTTTTGTGGAATGGAAATTAATTTGGTTTTTTTAAATTGAACACCCTGTATACGATTATGTCTTCTGATTCTACTTAATATTAGATTTACGGTAGTTTTTTGTATTTGTAAATCCGACGCGGCGTTGACAAGTTATTCCTATTTTAAGCAGATTTAATGAAAAAACAGCACTTCAGAAATATTAGTACAAAAACCACATTTTTAAAAAAATTCCCCAAAAAAGCTACTATAATGTAAATGAAACATGCACCTATCACAATAATCACACAATATCTTCACCTGTTGCACAGGGTGTTTGCCGATGGCGTGTCAATAGTCTAGTTTTCAAAATGGCAATAACTTAATTTTTTCAAATGGGACACCCTGTATATTTTTCTTCAGTTAGAAGCTCTCCCTAATACGCATTAAAAAAATATAGGGTTTTGCACATCTAACTTTACTATTTACTTTAATAATTGACGTTAAGTGACAAACAACATCTTTTACACAATTTCTAATAAGAAATCAAGTTACCTATGAAAATGACAGTAGGTATATTTTGTTATGGCATTAATTGTCAACATAAAATTTTATATTGTATCACGTCTACTATATTTAATCGGTATTGTGTATAAAAAATGGATTTTAATAAGAATTATAGTGTTCAAGAAAATATTGATATGATATGGATACTGGGTGAATGTCAAAAAAATGCGTTTCTTGCTGGTAGGGTCTATCGTCAAAGATACCCAGAAAGACGTCATCCACAAAAGGATACTTTTGAGAATTTTGAGAACCGTCAAGTATGAAAAACATTCACGTGAAACTACAGCTGTTACTATCGACAACGAATATAATGTAATGAACAGTATAGTTGAAGATCCCAATATAAGCACAAGGCAATTAAGCAAGCAGTTAGATATTTCCAATACCACAAATTGGACGCATAATAAAAAAGAATAAATATCACCCCTATCATATCCAGCTTCACCAAGAATTGTTACCACGTGATTTCGCGCTTAGAGTGGAATACTGTAGATGGTTAATAAACAAGATAAATATTATTCGGACCACAATGAACATTTATTTAGAACCACATCACAGTATCGATGGTCTTTGAATGTGTGGGCGGGAATAATAGGTGATTATGTAATTGGTCCCTATTTCTTTGATGGGACTGTAAATGGAGCTATATTTTTAGATTTTTTAGAACATGATTTTCGCAACTTATTGCAAAATGTGCCTCAAAATTATCGCAACGGAATGTGGTTTCAATTAAATGGTGCCACACCACATTACCTATTAGATGTTCGCAATTGGTTAAATAGGGAATTTCAGGATCGTTGGATAGGAAGGGGAGGACCTATAAATTGGCCTACTAGATCGCCTTGCGATTTTTTCTTGTGGGGTTTTATTAAAAATATTGTTTACAAAAGAAAATATGAAAGAAAGAATTACTGCAGCATTTAGACAGGTGACCCCTGCAATGCTAAGAGATGTGCGTAAATCAATGAGAAAAAGGGCAAGAAAATGTATAAATGAAAATGGAAGACATTTTGAACACCTACTATAAATTTTAACTTTCACTGTTGTAGTTTTCTTACGATTATTTTTTTCATCTGTCAAAACAGTCAGATTTTGTGGGTTCAGCCAATAACTGCTCAGGATCCTAACCAATCCTTGTGTTTTATACTGATAAAACCGCTTCGTCGTTTTTGTTTTTTGATTAAACTGTGTTTACCTTTTTTGAACATTTATCAATTATTATTATACTAAAATGTATTGCAAATCTATGTTAATAACCAAATTTCAAAATGTATTTGTAAACTAACCTGTTTTTATTAGTTTATTTCAAAACGCCTTTAACATTTTTACATACCTCACTTCAACACTAAACTTAAAATTAATTAAATTAAGAAAGATTTCATTTCATTCTTCTTCTTCGCTTTTATTTACGGCGCCGTTTCGCGGGGTAGCCAGTCAAAAAATCGCCTTGGTGGCCCTGTATGTAAAACTATAACAGCTCAGGTTTCAATTTAAATTGGTAAAGAAAATTTTCAATATTTGTGTGTAAAGTGTCTTTTGCATAAATGACTATGTTCTCTGTTTTATGATTCAAAAAATAATCCTTTCAAATACGACTCGTCCTCTGAAATTTTATAGATTAAATTTTTGATCTTCATACTCAAACGCCTTTATTTTAGGCAAAACCACTCAAACAAACTGATTTAAGATAAAATCACTCGTCCTGCGGACTCGTGATTTTATCAATCAGTTTGTTTTCGTGGTTTTTCCAAATAAAGCCGTTTTCGTGAAAACCAAAAATTTAATCGATAAAATTTGGAGGACTCGTGGTATTACCTTTGATTATTTTTTTCATCTGTCAATACAGTCAGATTTTGTGGTTTCAGCCAATAACAGCTCAGGATCCTAACCAATCATTGTGTTTTATACTGATAAAACCGCTTCTTCGTATTTGTTTCTTGATTAAACTGTGTTTACCTTTTTTGAAATGTCAAATGTAAACATTTAACAATTTTTATTATACTAAAATGTATTGCAAATCTATGTTAATAACCAAATTTCAAAATGTATTTGTAAACTAACCTGTTTTTATTAGTTGATTTCAAAATGCCTTTAACATTTTTACATAACATAACACTAAACTTAAAATTAATTAAATTAAGAAAGACTTCATTTCATTCTTCTTCGCTTTTATTAACGGCGCCGTTTCGCGGGGTAGCCAGTCAAAAAATCGCCTTGGTGGCCCTGTATGTAAAACTATAACAGCTCAGGTTTCAATTTAAATTGGTAAAGAAAATTTTCAATATTTGTGTGTAAAGTGTCTTTTGCATAAATGACTATGTTCTCTGTTTTTAATACAAAATGATTCAAAAAATAATCCTTTCAAATACGACTCGTCCTCTGAAATTTTATAGATTAAATTTTTGATCTTCATACTCAAACGCCTTTATTTTAGGCAAAACCACTCAAACAAACTGATTTAAGATAAAATCACTCGTCCTGCGGACTCGTGATTTTATCAATCAGTTTGTTTTCGTGGTTTTTCCAAATAAAGCCGTTTTCGTGAAAACCAAAAATTTAATCGATAAAATTTGGAGGACTCGTGGTATTACCTTTGATTAAACTTTGTAAAATTTTGTACTTAAAAATTGTGTAAAATATGTTGTTTGTCACTTAACGTCAATTATTAACGTAAATAGTAAAGTTAGATGTGCAAAACCCTATATTTTTTTAATGCGTATTAGGGAGAGCTTCTAACTGAAGAAAAATATACAGGGTGTCCCATTTGAAAAAATTAAATTATTGCCATTTGAAAACTAGACTATTGGCACGCCATCGGCAAACACCCTGTGCAACAGGTGAAGATGTTGTGTGATTATTGTGATAGGTGCATGTTTCATTTACACCATAGTAGCTTTTTTGAGGAATGTTTTAAAAAATGTGGTTTTTGTGCTAATATTTCTAAAGTGCTGTTTTTTCATTAAATCTGCTTAAAATAGGAATAACTTGTCAACGCCGCGTCGGATTTACAAATACAAAAAACTATCGTAAATCTAATATTAAGTAGAATCAGAAGACATAATCGTATACAGGATGTTCAATTTAAAAAAACCAAATTAATTTTCATTCCACAAAAATTAGCAACCCTGTATACATCAAAATATTTTAAAATTGTAGTCTGAGTGACACTGTCTACCCTTACAAAAAATCTTGTTGATATCTCTTTTAGTTTCGGTGCTAGAGATCGAGTGGAAATAATTGTCGCACCCTGTATATTGCAAAAAGCTTATGCTAACATAAAGCCTAAAGTCTATACCCAAACAGACATATCCTAAGTGTTGAATGAAAAAGAAATCTTTGCGATGCAATAGTAAGTATTGTCACATGCAAATCATTGTGACTATGTATACGATCCCTGTTTAACAGTTGTCGATAAAAATATATTTGGAATTAAAGTGGAGGCAAGGAGTCGGAATTTGAGGTGATTTTCCCTTTTTTTCTGGACCGAATCTGAGGGTAAAAAAGTTTTGACCCTCGGCGTCTCATTCTAAGCGGCCAAAAACCACCCCCCCCATTTTCGAGGATACTGAGCACGGTGGTGATGTTGGATATCGCTTCCGACCACCACCAACCCCTCCATCGGCCAATACTCTTTCCCGAAAGGGGTCAATTTTCATAAGTGACACCCTTTTTTCCGGACTGTACCAATTTAGTCTCTCCCCTTCAAAACGGCCAGAAACCACCCCTAATAGGGGTTTCTCAGCTTATCGATTTTCTACCACTTTTTTGAGAGTAATAGTCTCTTCCTTGAGAAAAATATAAAATTCCTCGAGGGAGATGACCCCTAACATCCCAACCCTACCGCAGGCGGTTGAAAAAATATATTTTTTTAATAAAATAAATTAATTGTTTGAAGAAAATAAATATATAGATGGGTATGTAGGGGTGATTTTTGGCCGTTTTGAAGGGGACGCCGAGGGTAAAACTTTATTTTACCCTCAGATTCGATTCGGTTTCAGCGACCTCGAAAACGGGGAGGGATACTAAATTGGCCCTGTTCGGAAAACATGCAAGGTTATCACTTATGAAAATTGACCCCTAACGGGGAAGAGTATTGGCCTGGAGCGATATCCAACTTCACCACAGCATCCTCGAAAATAGGGGGAAAGTGTGTTTTTCTACAGAGAAACCTTGTAAATAGCGCGTTTTACCATTCAAGGGGGTGGTTTCTGGCTGTTTTGAAGGGGACGCCGAGGGTAAAATCTTTTTTTAACCTCAGATTCGGTTTCAGCGACCTCGAAAATGGGGGGGAGAGACTAAATTGGCCCAGTCCGGAAAAAAAGGGCATCACTTATGAAAATTGACCACTTTCGAGGAAGGGTATTGGCCGGTGGAGGGGTTGATGGTAGTCGGAAGCATATCCAACATCACCACCGTGCTCAGCATCCTCGAAAATGGGGGGAAAGTGTGATTTTCTACAGGGAAACGTTGTAAAGCGCGTTTAACCTCTCTAGGGGGTGGTTTCTGGCCGTTTTGAAGGGGGATTCGATTCGATTTCAGCGACCTCGAAAACGGGGGGGGGGGATACTAAATTGGCCCTGTTCGGAAAACATGCAAGGTTGCCACTTATGAAAATTGACCCCTTTCGGGTAAGAGTATTGGCCGGTGGAGGGGTTGGTGGTGGTCGGAAGCGATATCCAACATCACCACTGTGCTCAGCATCCTGGAAAATAGGGTGAAAGTGTGTTTTTCTACAGAGAAACCTTGTAAAGAGCGCGTTTTACCCTTCCAGGGGGTGGTTTTTGGCTGTTTTGAAGGGGACGCCGAGGGTAAAATCTTTTTTTAAGCTGAAAAAGGGGGGGGAGAGACTAAATTGGCCCAGTCTGGAAAAAAGGGCGTCACTTATGGAAATTGACCCCTTTTAAGGAAGAGTATTGGCCGGTGGAGGGTTGATGGTGGTCGGAAGCATATCCAACCTCACCACCGTGCTCAGCATCCTCGAAAATGGGAGGAAAGTGTGATTTTCTACAGGGAAACCTTGTAAAACGCGTTTAACCCTTCCGGGAGTCGGTTTTTGGCCGTTTTGAAAGTGAAGCCGAGGGTAAAAACTTTTTTTAACCTCAGATTCGGTTTCAGCGACGTCGAAAATGGGGGGGAGAGACTAAATTGGCCTAGTCCGGAAAAAAAGGGCGTCAAACATCGCAAATTGTCGCCAAATTGATGTAGTTGAATTCACAGTATTGCGAGGCACATTATTAATGATGGCTTTTTCAATTTCTCCACTCGAAGACTCTCCAAATCGACACATTTCCACAAATGAAAACTTTTCTGATAACGCAAGTTTGAGAAAAATTGACATAACGTCATCCAAAATTTGTTTACAATGCTGGTTGTCATGCTTTCAAAAGTTAGGTTCCGTTATTGTCGCTGGAAAAGTTAGGGCAATCTTTTTTCGCTGTCATAATGACAAAATCACGCTTATGGGATTTTTTATACATGAATTAAATTGTCAAGTAAATCAAATACTATTAAACGAGCAAGGTTTGTATGTGTGTGTGTGTGTGTGTGTGTGTGTGTGTATGTGTGTCCAGAGGATCTCGAAATCCACTCGTCAGAATTCAATGAAACTTTCAGGGTATACTAATTCCAATCTAAATCGGCGAAAAATGTAGGTCCCATGTCTGTGAAAATTCGATCTTCCGAGATATTTACAAGAAAAGTTAAGTTTTTAGTTTTATTTCCTAGCAACGGCACATAATAATAATTTGTTTCTATAGTAATATATACTATAAAGGATAGATGAGTACAGTCAAAGTGGGGATATAACGTCACATTCCATAGGCGTACTTTGCAAAATAAGTTTCTATAATATAAATAAGGTGACAGCATATCAAATATATATACGCACTTCGTAGATTAAATTTTGAAGTTATATTATTTACAAAAAATAAAAATAAACTTTATGCATCCGACACTTTAACATTGAACGAATTAAATTTAACCAATAAATAACAAGGAGGATTATATGTTGGGATTAAATTAAATCTCTTGGCATTAAAAGTAACGCTTCAGTACTTACCTAAACTCAAAGATTAAAAAAAAAGTTAGTTCAAGAACTATCTTTAAAAGTCACTGTCTTCACTAAAACTACTGGCATCACTATAATTGTCTTTTCTGATGTTTATTATTATCGGTTCTATTAAATTATCCATTGATATATCCACTTTCCTAAATGAATTTTCCACATTTTTAAACATGATCAATGCATTTTCCCCAATGTTCTCTATTTACATCTGAAACTGCCTTCAAAAACAAATTTCGCACATCAGGAAATTTAAATGTTTTATTGTTTTGAGAAACATAACCTTTTAATAATTGAGACCAGATCAGTTCAATGGAATTTAACTCTGCGTGGTTCGGAGGAAATCTGAGAATTTTAATTCCTTTTTCTCTGGCCATCTCATCCATAATATATTTTTTGAATTTGTTTTTATGTTGCCTTGCTATTACTAATAATTCTGCCTTCAAGGATTTAGGAGGACTGATAATATTTTTAGAATGAAGCCATTTTGAAATATATATTAATACAAAATTCTGAATCAATTAAAATACATACGATACGGCTATGAATAAATAAAGTCTGACTTATCTGTCAAAAGAACAAATTTATTACAGTAAAAACCATGGAAACAAGAATCTAGACAAAAACTATATTAGGCCGATCAGATGTATTAAAATTTAAATTTTAACTACAAATAAGCATTGAAGGATGAGGTAAAAATAAAATTTCTACCTCTTGAACCTGTACTACGTTCTGCAAATTAAATACTGCACTCCTTTCTTCTGTATAGTATAGTAGTAAAAAGGTTTGACTTTATTTAATTTCTGGCGTTTTAATCAGAAAGAATTCAATTTTAAATTTGTCGCTTTATATAAAAAAGGAAAGGTTCGTTTGACGGACATAAATAATTTGCTTGTCAAATGACAGCCATCTTATTAATTCAAAGTTGAAAATACAACGTTGCCAATTCAATTTCAGAAATCATGGGTTTAGGTAAATATTTATAGGAACATTGAGTAACACTGTTAAAATGGACACCTGTCTTCCCTTCCCCGATAATGTGAGACTACCCCTTACGGCTACTATTTTATTTTGCGGACAGTTTTAATATTTAAGTTTTCATGATCAGAGAGAGAGAGAGAGAGAAAGAATTTTTGAAAAAATATGATATCAATATCTGCCACACCTCGAGAGTCTGGTCACAGGTATTTGTGGAGGTTTTTACCCAAGTATTAATATCAGACCTATAATTTTCCTTCACTGCAGATCAAAAAATAATAAAATCAATTGAACATAGAGTTTTTCTTATATAGTGATAAATAGAGTGAGCTGAGCGATCTTCTGTTGACGGGACGTGTGCCCTACACGCTGCTGTTGCACGTCCCGGAAACGGGGCCTGTCCACCGTGACAATTCGCGAAGATCAAGCGTCAGTAGAAGTTGCCCTAAAAGGGTGAAATCCCCAGAAACTAGGCAACTTTAATGCATTTAACTAACCTCTGTGACAAGCAGTTGATAAACGTCAACAACAGCTGCAGCCAATTGAAAATTAACACTGACAGCTTTTTTAATTTTCCCGCCTACTTTCAAGCCAATCGCCAATCAACTTTTTATTTATCTCCCTATCAGTAGTTCAAGTAGATATCGCCCACTCCGTGATTTTCGCGAATTAATTAATAATTTGTCATGTTATAAATATACTTAAATTATATACTCATTGGGCTGCTTAAAAATGTAGATTTGAATATTAAGAGCGAAGCTCGGTGACCAGATATTAAATATTACACATTTAAAGCCATTCAACTTGAAACTTTCAGGCTAGTCAGAACAGTTTTAGGGCAAACAAAGTGCTATAGAAGTACCTATCAGGCTTCTTAAGATATAAAAATATAGTAACAAAATAAAATATAGTACATATTATATGAACCAGCACATTAAAATTTGAGTCATTTACATAGTACACTAACATGAGAGTAGAAATTCTTCTACAGAGTAGAAAGCCTTACCTGCAAGAAAGTGGAACAGCATGAGTTTGAATTTTTTTATGTTTTCTATATTGCCCAAGATTCTAACACTGTGGTTAAATAATACGATTCCTTGATGATAGGGAAAGTTCTGGCCTACTGTTAATCTTGAGAAGGGTGTACCGAGTTCGTCACCTCTTCGAGTGGGATAGGGGTGTATCATGTTATTTGTGGTTTGATTCAAAAGATTTTTTTTAATGTATAGAACTGATAAATAAATGTATAAGCATGGGAGAGTTAGTATTGATAATTTAATAAACTATTGCTTACAATGTCGGAAGGACGGGCACCTACCAAGCACCTAACAATTCTCTTTTTGAAGTAGAAAGACCTCAGAAAATCAAACCATATGAAAGTATACAATAAGCTAGTCCGTAGTAGATCAGCTTTAGGACATCCAATGTCACAGTTGGCTTAAGTTGTCTGATGACAAAACAAATGCTACATAGACTACATTGACCTCATCTACCTGGGGTACAGATGTGTGATCAATTTTTATTAACTGGCTTTCGTTGGCGCTTGAATTTTTTGATTGAAATAACATAAATACAGTTTTGTTAGAGTTGAGTAATAGACCATTATTTGAACACCAATCTTGAAATTTATTTGCGCATATATTCGAGATATTTACTGTTTCAGAAAGGTTATTTTCAGCAATAAGTTGATTGATGCCATCGGCATAACCAACAGTTATTACTCTCGGTGTTGAGCACCAGTGCTCTAAGTAGCTCATAAATAAATAATATAAAAAATAATGGGGCCAGTACTGAGCCCTGAGGGACTCCTTCTGTTATTAATCCTGTAGCTGATTTGTCATCTTCTATAGCCACAATTTGAGACGTTCCACCGACCTTGCGAAAATTGACCACTTTCGAGGAAGGGTATTGGCCGGTGGAGGTAGTCGGAAGCGATATCCAACATCACCACCGTGTTCAGCAACCTCGAAAATAAGGGGAAAATGTGTTTTTCTACAGGGAAACCTTGTAAAACGCGTTTCCCAGTCCGGAAAAAAAGGTGTCACTCCGACTCGTTGCGTCCACTATTAGGAAATAAGACAGAATCAGTCATACTCTGACTCGTATTCATTGATTGTCTATGGCTAACAGGAGAAAACTACATTCACTATCCCTCTTGCATAAAGTTATATCTAAAGGTGTACCTCCATATCTTTCTGACAAAATTAGATATAGATCTGATGTTCACAACATTAATATTAGACAGAAAGACATTGTAACCATTCCTCAACATAGAGCGGTTGTGTTTGAGAGATCCTTTCGATTTCATTTGGCAAATAATTATAATGAGTTAAACAAGGACATGAAAACATTAAATATAAATTCATTCAAAAAAATTATGTTTACGCATTTATTTAATGAGCAAATTAATGCCTAAATGGCATAGAAATTAGGAAATAGAAAACATTTTTTTTTCTTGGCTTTATTATGCTTATGTGTAGCGTGTAACCGTTTTCTTTAACTAAAAAGAAAATATAGGACTCTTGAGGAAGAACAGCTAAGCTGATCTTGCCTTTTAACCTATTTTACAATATTATTACAATATATTAATTTTTAATGTTCTTTTTCTAAATTGTAAGTTGTGGGTTAATAAAGACATATATTATTATTATTACTAGAAGAAGATCAGAGTCAAATGCAAAAGGAGCTTGCAGAATCGTTGGGAGTGACTCAACAAGCCGTTTCCGTAGGATTGAGAAATGTGAGAATGATTCAAAAACAAGGAAATTGGGTTTTGGGATAAAGAGGACTGTGCCTAGAATAGACCCTTGTGGGACACCCATGTCTAGATTTCTTGTCTTTGATAGAACCGAAGAATACTTATTATTTTTATTATAACTAACCACAACTGCCTGTTGCCGATCTATTAGGAACGAAGATATCCACTTTAAAGTTTTCATAGGCAATAAGATGGTAATCAAAAATTGTTATGCATTTATAAAAAATCCTTAATATGTTGATTCCGATTTCATAAAAAATAGTATATGTAGGGGAAGGGTGAGCAAAGTTGCCACTCTAAGGAAATATATATATTTTTAATGAGATCATATTGATAAAAACATGTGACATTTTGGCATCAGATACTTTCGTTAGTTAGCTATAGGTAAAAAAAATAACTAGCCTTAATTATTGTTACTTAAAAAGAAAACATTACTTTACCGCAACCCTACCAAATGGCCACTGGGTGGCTACTATGCTACTATATAAAACAAAGTTTTTGGCTCATTGTCTTAGTTATCCCGCGTTAGGTAACTGATTTGCAAATCCGCAAACAGTCTTATCACTTTTATCAGAAGGAGTTTCCTCTTGGCGTGGAGATTATGACTCCTGATGATCTTCAGATGGTGGGCATGTAAGTGTGGGGCCGCAGCAGCAGCGAAATCCTTTTACGGCAATATTCTCCATATAAACACACAAGATTTTATGTCGTGGCCACTCTTTGACGCCATTACATAAATACGTCTCTAAAATCCAAGCAACTATGATATCTTTGCAACTTGTACTTTAGCATAATAATTAATAAAATACACTTCCCTTACATCAGCAAGTTGAAAAACATAAAAAACATAAATAACTTTCCAACAACTATTTAGAACAACACCTAACAACGGTATGATGTTGTTGGTGAAAAAAATAGCAAGTGGCTACTTTGCCCGCCATGGCCACTTTGCCCACCCTTCCCCTAACTCTTTGTAAAAGCACATTCCCAGATTTCAATGCTTGTTGGCCTCGGCTTCACGTCTCGGCCGACAATTTACATTGAATGTATTGCTTTTATTCTGGATTAGTTGATAAATTCATTCATTTTGTTTTAAAATAAATAAATTTTTGAATACAAAAAAAATGAACCGAGCTAAATTTTACTCCCAGTAGTCCCAATTTAATTCCTTTTGCTAAAACAGAATTAATTTAGTAATTCGTACGGTTGAAAACAATTGATTCGAAATACTTCTTTGAAAAAGTTAAATTCAATGCAATTCTGTAATATAAACTGCATTCAAAATGAATGTTCAATATCGTTGAGTACATCCCTGAAATTGCCAATCTTTACGTGAAATAAACGATTTTTTAGAGTAGGTGATAAAACAGCCAAGAGATAAATTACCAATATTGCTCACAGACTAATATGGAACCAGACGTCTGATAAATTTCATCCAAGTTTTACATTGATTTTTGTAAGCCAAATAAAGAATTAGATGGTATTTTACTGTTATCTTCCAGGAACAGATTGTTCTTTCTTATTTGTCTCCTTTCCAACGAAGGAGATGATATACGCTTCAATGCTGAGACAATCTCTAGGAAAGTTACTAGACTCTCCTTCCGATTTCGCTTTATATTCCGAAAAAGTAATTTGTCAGATCGTAGAAATTTTAATATTGAATTTTGGATTTAATTGGATTCTAAATCTCCTGTCTGGCGATAGATCTAAATTTTCATTAAGGTATTGTTCGAAAGTGTCGTTACTTTCAAAGCCAGAGTATTATTTTCTTTTAATAAATTTAATTCTAGATTAATTAGTTCGAAACGAAGACAACTAGAAGGTTCTATAACTGTCACAAATCTCATATATAATTAAAATATTAATTTCAGAAAAACTAGGTAACAAAGTCAAAAACATTTAAGAATTTTATTTACCGATAAATGTAGGACAATTTATTGAAACTATGAACTCTACAACTGTCAGCGAAATTTTCCTAAAAACTCTTTGTGACGGAAAAAGTTAGACAGTTGGTTGTTGGCTGCAGAGTTAATAGTTGACTGGGCGGCCGAAAAGGTCTCCGGAAAAGACAAGCGATCGGTCAAAGTAAAAAGCAGCGTTAAAAGTTTTAAAGAGTACGATAAAGAAGAAAGAAGCTCCTCCTGGAGATTACAGTACGGCGTTTGCACAAAAGCCAAAATAAGCCCTATAAAGAAGGATAAAATCATCAAAAGCATTGTGACAGGCCCCTGGTTCGTTATGTTTAGGTAAGCGTTTGTTATTAATCTGTATTTAACTTATGTATATTCGAAGGATGACCCAAATAAATGTGTATTTGTTTTGTACATCTTTTATTTTATTTCTTTGAGTGAGTGGTGGTATTAAGAGGGGGGGAGAGACCTCCGTAACCTCGTAAAGACCGAAACGGCATTTCACCCTGAATACGTAGCAGCAACACGTTGGCCAACACTGGACCTCGTGTCAATACTTAACTCCAGAACAATGATATCGTCAGTGTCCTGGCAATACTTCGTATCGTAATTAAATAAAATTAAAATAAAATTGCTGGTAATGTTTTGGTGATGTCTTAAGGCATCACCAGCAATATCGGTTGCAAGCACAATTTTGTGTCAATTTTATTTTAATTTTATTTAATTAAAGTATTGCAATGTAATGTAAATTAACTGTAATATCCCACCTTCTTGTTTAACTATCGCCAAATATAATAGCCAAAAAGAAATTCAGTGGTTATTCTCTTTAACTTCAATTGCGTGCTACCAAATTTTTGTGGAGCAGTATTAATTTACTTGGTTTTTTACCAAAATCAAACTGTCCTAGAGGTGAATATGGCGCGGATTACCTTAATCGTAGCGGGATTGTGTCAAAAATTCTCGGGGATAGTGAAAAAAAATAATAGTAGGATGAAATCCATTGGAAAAGGAAGAGAATATAACAAAAATGAAAGGAAAAATAATTTACGGGCGATCTGAGGTTGGGAAGTGGAGGGGGGTGAGTTTTTAAAGGTAAAAAACTGTTTATCTCGATTTCCGGCAAAACTACAAGTCCTATGGAAATGGCAAAGTTGTAGGTAATAAAAAGATCTACAACTTTTGTTTGGTTTTTTATTTTTCTTTTACAAAAAAAAAAAATTTTTCATGAAAGTACCCGCACGTTTCTAATGCAAAATGGGTCCCAGTCGAATTGGCTGAATATTTAGTATAATGTAGTTTATGATGTCCTGATCAAATGTCTCATTTCCTTTTATACCACCATGACCGCTTGCCCAAATAAATGTTACTTTGATGTGTGATTCATTTAATATTTGTAGACAATTCTTCACGTTCCAAAAAAGTGAATTTTTAAAGTGATCAGCAACATTTTTTTTTCCAATTGTTTCTAGCGCTGATTTTGAATCGGTTATTATTACACTGTTACCATTGTTATCTTTAATATATATATTTTTTTTTCTACACCCTATCTTTAAAGTACCTTGTATTTTACCGGTTTGTAGCGCTTACAACGGCTGTTTATGGTTAGAGTGAAAAAAAGTAAAAAAGCGTTAAAAAAAGTGCCATAAGGTTACAGTATATTACATAAATACCAACAGTTCCCTGATGTTTTGAGACAGTCTAAGTTAATACCTGTTTTCAAAAAAGGAGACAAACATGACATTGAAAACTATCGCCCTATTACTAACTATAGTTAATAATTTCTCAAAAGCTTTTGAAATCCTGATCAATAAACCACTTTCATATCATGTAAAAAATCAAATTACAGAGTTACAACATGGCTTTTTCAAAGGTAGGTCAACTACCACCAATCTCTTCTGCATTACCCAGTACATAACCAACACATTCGAAAGTAATTACCAGGTTGATGTCATATACCTGGACTTCTCCAAGGCCTTCGATATTACTCGGTAAATTGAATGCCTTCGGGTTCTCAGGGAACCTGACTACTTTTTTTAATTCCTATCTGAGAAACCGCTCCCTCTACGTAGAGTGTCATAGTCGGAATTCCATTTTATTTACAACAACATCTGGCGTCCCACAAGGTTCTGTTTTGGGACCACTTTTTTTCAATTTATTCATAAATGACATTATTGAGGGCCTCGAAGTCAATTGTTTATTATATACGGACGATTTGAAATTGTATAAAAAAATTAACTGCCCTAGATAAAGTAAATACTTGGTGCAAAAAAAACCGCCTTCTGTTAAATGCTAATAAGTGCTCAATTATGACATTCACTCGAAAACAGAATAAAATCACTTATAAGTACTCAATCGACAATGATAAGCTCCCTAGGACAAATTCTGTTCGTGACCTTGGTATTACCTTCGATCATAAATTATCTTTCTCAACCCACATAAACAAAGTAACCAATGAATGTTCAAGGGCCTTAGGTTTCATTGTCAGAAGTTCTCGGGATTTCACGAATAAAAATACACTGCTCCTGTTATATAATTCGTATGTTCGATCTAAAACAGAGTATGCATCTATCATTTGGTGTCCATATTATAATGTTCATTCAAATAGCCTTTCTCTTTCAAGGAAGATGGTGCCTACCCTGCTATAGGAATACCCAATACAGCTTTGTTAGAGAGACATAACTTTACTTCTCTTGCAAGTAGGAGGAACACAGCTGCTTTGATTTTTCTTTATAAGGCCAAATCGACAGTAATGCTGTTTTGAATATGCTCAATTTTCATGTTCCAAGAGTAAATTCAAGGCAGAACAATCTATTTTATCTCGAAGCCCCTAGAACAAATGTACAGAAAAACTCACCCCTATTCAGAATTTGCAACAACTACAATGCTATCAATGATATGTGTGACATCTTCTCTTGCAGCATTGCTTCATTAAAAAAATAAGTTTTTAATATTTTTTGTATTTTATTTACTGTTTTATAAATTTCATTTGTATCCCATCCTGTAAATGGATTTCTGTTGGGTGGTGTAAATAAAAAAAAATAACGAGTGCGGAAAATGACACTTTTCACACGAGTGGGAAAATTCACTTTTGCACAAGTAATGTACACTATTTTTCCTACGACCACGCGATAAATTTACCAAATATTGTGAAATGTGATGGTTTTATTTGCGACAGGTTCTATGTCTGTTTGTATTTAGTTTATATTATAAATAATACAATCACTTTTGTAGTACAAAAAATACAAATATTAGTATTAGTATTTTTATTGCTCCAAAAGTAAAGTTACAATACATGGACATTATAATATGCAATTGAACAATAAATAAATAAATAATTCTAACATTCTTGTGCGGATTCTAGAATAATATGTACCGACGAAACAACGCCAGCTGAGGCAGAACCTCTTGTCATAACCCTTTTCATAAAATTAGCGATATCCTTTTCGATTGTATACATAATACAGAGGTCATTAGTTCCATTTTTACAAGGACTACAAGGATTACAAGGGCCAGAAATTCTCGGTGGATAAGGATCTCTTGGTAGATAAGGATCGCATGGAGAACACATATTAAATTGTTCAGTTTTTTTTAAATCGACACTAAAATTTGGAAATTATAAACCGATAAATTAAGTAATGACAGTTAATGACATTGAATAATATAATATATTGACACTTAACATTTATTTGAAAACAAAACTATAACTTATAGAACAGAAAGGAAAGTAATTTACACGTGTGCGGAAAGTACTTTCCGCACACGTATGGAAAGTACCACTTTCCGTCGGAGTAGAGAGCGCGATATTTGTTACTTTCCTATGTGGTCGTAGGAAATAGTAGTTTGTACAACAAGTGCGCAAAGCGCCACTTTTCCCGCGAGCGCAGGAGTTTGTGGCACGAGCCGTAAGGCGAGTGCCGCAAAACCAGCGAGTGGGAAAAGTGCTTTGCGTACGAGTTGTACACAATATTTTTTCTACAACCACCTTTATTAATGAAAGAAAAATAGTAACTTATATAGGCATTTATTTATTTTTGAATATAGAAAAATCAGTTAAACTTATAGTTATTAGTGAAATTTCAACAATTTTGAATTGTTATGCCTGGTGTTTCTTTTTTGATAGTAAGTTTTTATTAAATGTAATATTGGTGTTTGTCAACGAAGATGTCGATGCTTGTTCTTCATTAGTAATAATATCATATGAATTAGAAGCCCCAGGTATAATAGATTTTTCTATTTTATTGGCAATTTCAATTTTGTTGGAGATGGAATCGTCAATATATCCTTCCGCCACTGTATTTGAGCGCCATCCACCATGAATTTGATAAAATTGTTGCTGAAGATCGGCGAAAACAATGACCCGTGTACAATTTAGAGTTAGGTAATTTTAAATATTCTGCAATTTGTTTAGGCATATTTCGGAATTTATTTATGCCCACAACTTGCCGTGTCCATTTTCCGTGTTGATAATTGAGAAATAGCCTTTTCTCAGTTGTATTTTGTGGACGCAGAAATGCATATTTTTTGTATAAATGGTAGAATTTTCCAACTACAGTAAATGTACGTGGAATTTTTGTTTTAGTTGTTGGAAGAGTAACTAATAAGGCTTCTTGTAAATCTGTTATATTATCAATCGTTAATTTCCGTAATTCTTCCTTCCGATCAATCAAAGAAATAGTTTAATTACAGAATTGTTAGTTAAAATTTAAAATTTGAACACCTAGAAATTATTCACTACAATGATAATGTTAAATTGTCAAAAAAATGTTGACAGGTCATAGCTGTGTTGATGTACCTAACAAAATCAATTCATTATGGTTGTTTGCTATTTGTAACTATAAAATTTTGACATTTATGTGGGGAAAAGTGCTATAGCGTGTACTTTTACCATTTTAAATTATTACTTTTCCAACGGATATCACAGGAATTAAGAAAAGGCCTGCTTTGCGTATAAAAATTGTGTAGAAAAGCGTGTTTTGCATAGTGGTTGTAGAAAAATTTTATTTTACGCTTTCCATAAGCTAATACAGTTGGTTGGTGCAATATCAAGTCATCTTTGACTTTGACAACACATAAACTGTAACTGATTTGACGTTAACAGATTTGTTTATAGTATCATTAATTCGATTTGTTTTAATTTAGTAGTTGTTCCCGTTATTTTTATTATGGATAGTAAAGATTCCTAGTTTAAAATATGTACACCCGAAGAAATCATAGAAAAGGCATTAAATTTGCTGCCGGAGAAATCGAAAGAAAATTATCTAAAAGAATATGACATTTTTATGAAATGGCGGGACCACAATAATATTCATAGCTTTACAGAGTGAGTGATATTAGCTTTTTTTGAAGATATGTCTAGAAAATTCTACATTATTCACAATTTAAATGAAGCCCTATATCCATGAATCAAACAGAAAGAAACGTTACTGGATCAAAAATTCACATTATTCAACCAAACAATTGCGTTTTCTATTTAATTTCGTTTTATATAAAAACATAACCACATTTGACACTTTTTAAGACTTGATTGACATTAACATTGATCTTAGTGTAACTTGCAGTGAATTTGTAACTCTACTGGCGTAGATCTGTGGGTGAGGTAGCTATAAAAGTGTAGGTTAACCTTTTGATTCAGGTTCCTCTGAAAGGTCCCTAGTGTCATAAATAAAAGGAATCTAACAACTAATTTAAAGTAGATTTGAAAAATGGCTTATGACCTATAAGCGCTGGTTCACCTCATCTTTTGCTACATAGAATCGGTCTTGTTACAGTACCCTATGATATTTCAAATTAAGAGTGCGATCTTGAATTTTTTTTTACCATTTTCTTTTATAACTGTGAGATAAATAAATCGTGAATCCTCCAAGTTTCAGCAGGCGTGCGTGATTTACTCTTCCAAATGTCCCAGCAAGATTCAAATAATTTCCAGGCGTTTCTTAATTTCCATCCTTACCTTTACTTTTAAACTGCTAATTCTATTTGATTGGTTTCAACAGATAAATGCCAAATAAAAAGGCAACAAAAAGCTCCCCTTGTAGACAGAATTTATAATTATTAATTTTATAAATTTTCGATCAATTGAATTGATTTTTTTTGTTGGTGTATTAATCAGTGCAACTTAATTTATTTAATTCCATTCACATCGACAAAAACAAATCTAACACGATTTAATTAAATAACTGTCTACGATCGATGAAAACATCTAATCCCTCCAGGGTGATAAACATGTTTTTGCTTTTTTTGTTCATCCACAGTCGAGTTTGTAAGTTTCAAGAAAGTGAGTGATACAGCCCATATCCCTTGGTCCATTAGCGTAGCTGCACTAGCAAGAAGGGTATTAGGATACAAGATAATTTTGCTAGATAAAAAAAACTAAAATATATCGTCTCATTTCTTAGTAGATAATTCCACAGATAGTAAAACATTCTGGAGAAGATAAAAGTAATTTTGTGCTTTATAAAACTCCCAAGAAATAAATATTTGCCTTGTACTATTAGATGACCCTGTGGTGTGCTGTTTTATATCGCCGAATGAACCATCAACAATGGGAATTACTTTGGCATGCTAGAAGTGCTCTTGCAGACTATTAACTTGTATTACTAATGCTTTACATTTATTTTACAATTAATATATTCAATTACTTATTTAACGATTATATTATTAGAACAGTTCTCTCGGTATCAAATCAGTTAATCAACTGTACAGTGTAATTATTGCCTAAATAACAACTGAACAAAGGCAACGTCGCTGTAGCTTCGTTTAAAAATGGAGAATTCTTCTTTTTTTATGGAATATCACTGTTCAATATAAAAACTAGTATTTAGCAGTTATATTCTTTGATTGTCAAAGTTTGGGTACTAGAGCTGTTTGAGGAAAAGAGGGTAAGGATATTTACTAAAAAACAAAGCCGAGTCACGCAAACAAATTTCAGTTTAAATGCCTTAAATAAACATATTTATTTGCGGGAAAGATCAGATGGTATACTTAATAAATTTAAGACAAAATAGGGATCAAACATGAAAGTTAACACACCCATTGTACGTTACTTTACCTTTAAACTCCACCTCAACTTCGGGTCTTCCATAATGAACCTATTCATGCCAAACAACAAACTCCAGGTAAGCCACTGATCTCAACTAGAATGGAATAAAGCTACAAATAAAATACCACTAACCCAGTGGGACACAAGTATTGAATCTGGACAAAATGTCGCAGTAGTGGAGAATTTCACTTGGAAAATTACAGCTGATTGTAGCACCGACACTTTAAATTTATTTATTTTGAAAAGGAATGATTACCATAATTATTTGTTTTTGAAACCGTATTATTTACGGACGAGTCATTGTTTTCTTTATTTTGGAAACACAATCTATCCATTATACGATATTGGTTAATAGGAAAATCAGCATCTGAGTATTCCTGTGCGTCGTGAATTCCCACAAAAAGTCAATGTTAAGTACTATATCATAGGTCCCTTCTTTATCAATGGTAACCTAAATGCTGTCAAATACAGCTCCTGCAAAATCAAATTATTCCAACAGTTCAGCTACTTCCTATTGTTTTTGGAGACATTTGGTTTCAACAGGATGGTTATACAAGTCACAATGCACGACCAGTGACACAATTTCTCACATACAATGAAACTTCGGCTTCGCAAAGTCTCTTCCTGAAAGTCATACATACAGACCTCCTCTCTAATATTTTCAAGCAGTTGGTACACATCAATGAATATTACGCCGTCGCGCACATTTCTTATATTTTCTGCTGGTCGACTACATGAACTCTCGTCCAAAACACACTGGGAATCCTCTGTGCCGGTAAAATTTTTCTACTACATCTGCATATATCTAGTCCGAATTCGTCAAAATATGAGATAACACGAAAAAATATCCAAGCATCTAAAATTGCAAACCAAAGTTAGAGTTAATTGGCACATCTGCTTTTCTATTTCTTTCATTTTAATTTTGTTTGAATTTTGTATACTGATTGTAAACTGTATTTTTTCAGATAAGTAAATACTGGTCTGGGTCTTAAATAAATATTTTTCTGAATATACTACACAGTGTTTCCCAACCTTTCTCAGTTGGCGACCCACCTTTCCTTATCAGAATACCTCCACGGTCCATCGGTCCATGGTGGAGTAAAAACCTTATTTGTATCGTATCCATTCCTTATGTATTTATAATTTACTGCAAAATATTGCAAATATATATTATAACGGTTAACTAACTTGACCAGCTCAAAACGAGAATGCAAAATTTAATATTCAATACGAAGAGTAAAAAGGAAACATAATTTTATTAATACCAATAAAATATTTATTATACTTTAAGTAATCACAGGACAGAATGTGATTTCAAAAATAATGTTTAACATGGTAATCCCATAACAGATTTAGGGTATTTACAAATAATCTAGCAAAGAACTGAATAGAAAAATTTAAAATAATATAATCTCAGATAAGTCTGCGATCACAATAACAATGAGAATATTATTATATAATATAATCAATTCAAATTCAAGGGAAATAGTATAAATCGGGAAAATGACCAGCTCAAAACGAGAATACAAAATTTAATATTCAATACGAAGAGTAAAAAGGAAACATAATTTTATTAATACCAATAAAATATTTATTATACTTTAAGTAATCACAGGACAGAATGTGATTTCAAAAATAATGTTTAACATGGTAATCCCATAACAGATTTAGGGTATTTACAAATAATCTAGCAAAGAACTGAATAGAAAAATTTAAAATAATATAATCTCAGATAAGTCTGCGATCACAATAACAATGAGAATATTATTATATAATATAATCAATTCAAATTCAAGGGAAATAGTATAAATCGGGAAAATAAAATTGAAGAAATACAGTAAAAAAGGGCAATAGTAATAAAGTTTTATGAGATTTAAGAAATCAATAATAACGAACATAACAAGTATTTGTAAAAAGTTAATATAATTGTACAAAAATTACATCAAAATTATTCTTTTTGTCTCTAGAATAATTTGGTGCTAATTAAAAACTGTATAAAAATTAATAATTTTTGAATTTTGTAAAAATTTAAATTAAAAACTGTCAAATTCCAATCTAGTAAGCTATGACTTGGGCTTTTATAAAAACTATTTCTCGCTGTCAAGCGAGGCTTTTTGCGTAAAACTTTTGAACAGTTCACATCGCTCTGCATGACTAAAAACAAACGAAGTCAAGTCAAAGCAACACTGATAAAAGAATAAAAATCATTACCTGTCAAGAAGTGACGCTATTTTTCAAGAAAAAAGAAAAAACTTTTGAATCAAGAGAAGAAGCCACAATTATCCATCCTGTCCTGCATCCCGATTAAGAGATCTAGAGTATCCTGATCGAATTGTATCCTGACTAAATTTATCCACTTTCCGTTTTGAAAAACATTCCATTTGTATTTTTGAAGAACATCCATCAACAATAACTGTAGGAATAAGGAAGGCTTAGTCTTAAATAAAGGTACCAATTTTCAATAAATATCGATATTTAAAAACATTTTAAAACAATAAAAAGCCATAACTAATTTTTCTAAGGTTAAAAATTACTTAACCTATAAATAACTTAGGTTAGGTGAGAAAATAACAATTAATTTCACTTGTAACTGTTAATTTTTCTTTGTAGTAAATAAAAATACACTTACCTGATTCGATCAAATATTTGTTGCACATTCAACTAAAAGGTTTTTCGTTACTGATTTTTTTTGTTAATGTTTATGAATTTATCTCAGTAGTCATTATTTATTTCTAAAATTACAAGCCAATTAGAAACATACCTGAGGTTAAGAATCTCTATTCTGTAGAGTAGATGGCGCCCAATGCATTCTGTCAAACGTAAGAATTTACATTCTGTCTGAGCTTACGAAGGAGGTAAGAATAAAAATATTTCCCATAAATTTTAAATTTATTTAAAAAGAAAAGTTGGAATAAAGTAAGTAAATTAGAAATAATTTAAATTAAATAAAAAAGGAAAAGAGTTGTAGTCGAGATTAGTTGATTCAAAAATAAAACAACAAAATTTTATAGGTTATGTACTAAAATTTAAAATTAAAAGTCAATAAAAATAAAATAAATTAAACAACTGACACACACAACAAAGTTAGTACGTAACAATATATTTAGAGCGGCGTTGCGAGAATGTGCACCACCTGTATCTTGGAGGGATGTACTGGTTCTGTTGTCTGCCCCAGATGTCAAAGATCAATAACCAAGAAAACATTCCAAATACAGTTCGATTTGTTTCGATTTTTCTTATCTTTTCTGATGGTTTCTGATAGTTTTCCGCGACCCACCGTTTAAGAAACACTGTACTACACCATATATTTTGGAAACGGCCAAGAACTCTATGAACAGTTTTTTGCCAAAAAGGTAAAACCGAAAATGTGTATTCTCGTGAAATCTCGTGTACGTTTTAATAAAAAAAAATAGTGTACCTTAAAAATAGCTAATAATAATGCATCATAAATCAATTCATGACTAAAATCTCTACCAAGTAATTGAAATATAAATGAGCTATTTTCGTATGATACATTTTATAATATATCGGATGGAGCCAAGTCTGGTGTAGTCACCAGTTTTGCTGTAAGCGATGGCGCATTATAATGAAGCAAAATCAATTTGTGTTGCCTCTTTTTATTTCTGGTCGTTTTCACGCGATGCTTGGTTCATATCGATCATTTTTTGTCGGTGGCGCTCAGTATTAATGGTTTCGCCAGGTTTTAGCAGCTCCCAATACACCCTTCTCACCCCACCAAACACAAAGCATTGTTTTCCGCCCATAGCGCTTTGGCGTTGTAGTCTATGTCGCTGGTTTACCCATGACCTCTTGTACTTAAGATTCTCGAAATACATTCATTATTCATCGCCAGTGATTTTCTTTTGTACCTGGTAAAAAGCATTCCACAAGTGGTAATTCAGTTTTCCTGCTGTCTTTCATGTAGTTTATGTGGAACCCACTTTCCCAACAATGGCAATTTGGCGTCTACAATTCTTTTCGGTGGTCTTCCACGTTCTTCGTTTCTCACTTCAAATAGCCACTTTTTAATCCACTCAAAGCGCTGTAATTTGGCAAGAGCAAGTCAAAAAATGTATCTAATTAAAATCGCGGCCTTGATTCTCCTTAGTTTTAAATTAAATTAGTCTAATTTAAGTATTTTTAACTTTGTCCACCAATTCCAATTTATGGTCTACAGTGCCTTCCAATGCTTTCTATTCTACTTAATAGTAATCATTTTTTACCCATTCTTTTTTCGTTGTTGTTTCCAACAAAGACCTTCACTTATTGTTATTGCAGTCTCTATTATCCACAATCGGTATTAATAGTTAACTATTAGTTTCCTATCCCAGATAATCTCGTCGGAAATTTAGTTAATGAGAAAAAGGCCTTATCCAAATGGCCACAGGGTCAAGCTAGTCGATTTTTCTTTCTATAAATCAATGCACTTAGAAAAATGTGTGATGCTTAAAAACATCCATGATCTCATTGAATACGCGACTTGTAGGTACGTTTTGTAAACTTATTCTTGGGGGGATTATACTTATGGGTATGATACTGGTACTGGTAGTTATAAAATAACACGAAGATTTGTTAGCTAACGCGTTTTCTAAACCTTATATTATTAGGCTTTAGGCTTCAAATTATTTCAGCTGCTTTAATAATTATTATAATAATAATAATAGCGGTCTTTATTATTTTCCAAGATACAATATTTACATTATAAAAAGTAATAATATAAGAGAATTTAGGAAAATAAAGGGCGAGGTTTATTTATAAATATACGCTACACGCACAGTTAAAAATATTCCTCCACTTAACCCTAAAGGACCTGAGTCAAAACAGCATAACAATGTCAAAATCTAGAAATATGAATTGAAATTTTATTGAAAATGCATTTTCCAGATTGGTTACCTATTTACACTAAGAAAATTTGTTTAACTAGATGAAAAATTTCAGAGGCAATGCAGATACATCAGGTCAGGTTCAAGGTCATTTGAAGGTCAAATCCAGGAATAACCTCAAAAAATCTGAAAAAATTTATACAAATGGTTATAACCACAAGTTTTAGTTAGTCGTGGTCAAGTCGACAATTTGAGCCACATAAAAGATTCAGATTTTTTGAAGGGTTCTTTGGCCGTTTGACCTTCAAATGATCTTGAAATGAGGTTACTTGAACTCAGATCCAGATTCAGGGTCCTCGAAAACGAACGTAAGAATTTTTTCAGATTTTTCAACATGCCCTTGACTGTTTTATCTAAAATAATCTTAAGATGACCTTGAAATAACCTTCAGCGACCTCTAGGATTCTAGTAAGGGATAAACAAATAACGGATTCGAATTCAGCGACCATAAAAAGATATGTATGATTTTTTTCAGATTATTTTGAGGTTATTCCTGGATTTGAACTTAAAATGACCTTGAACCTGACCTGATGGAGCTCAACTGATCTCGAATTAAGATTCAGGGACCTGAAAAACGTACACATGAGTTTTTTCAGTTTTTTCAACATGCCCTTGACTGTTTTATCTAAAATAACCTTCAGTGACTTCTAGGATTCTAGCAAGGGATAAACAAACAATAGATTCAATTCAGCTACCAAAAAAACATATGTATGCATTTTTTCAGATTTTTTTGAGGTTATTCCTGAATTTGACCTTCAAGTGACCTTGAACCTCACCTGACCCGCTCATTGTAATCAGTGACCCCGAAAACCGTGGACAAGCCTAGATAAAATGTTAACTTGTGTAATTTTACGGTGCAGATATGAAGGCTTTTTGCTTTCCTTTATGTCTTCTATTTTCCATACTCAGCCATTCCATTTCCCTTAACTTATGCGACACGCTTTGTCGTCTTCTGATGCCGAATATCAAACAAAGACATGAATTCTGAACTTTTTTCTTATATAAAACGCTTAAATTGGGACCATACAAAACATCTGAATAATTAAATAAATATAAAACTAATGTTTCGCAAAGCTGCTTTTTTATATGAACAAGAAACATGTGCCGATTTCCATATATCATTTTAATGTTACAATAAGCTTTTTGTAGTAACTTGTTTATGTGCTTCTTAAATCTTAGATCAGAATCCAAAATTACACCTAGATTTTTTACCTCATGGACAATTTCGAGTTTTTCATTATTGATAGAAAGATTTATTAAATATGCAATATTTTGTCTACAGTTCTTATTACCAAATAACATAACTTTAGATTTTGCAGTGTTTATAAGAAGACAATGTTCGGTTGCACATTCTATAAAGGCAATTAAGTCATTGTTAAAAGTAGTACATGCTGTTTCCGTTTCATTTGGTTTGAAGCTATAATATAGCTGAGTATGATCAGCATACAAATGAACGTTACAATTCTGGATTCTGCTCAAGAGTTGAGAAGAGTAAATTGAAAACAATAATGGGCCCAATATGGAACCCTGAGGGGGTTCACCCGACCTTAATGGAAAATAATTTAAAATAGTGCCATTAATAGAAACTTGCTGTTGCCTATGCTTAAGATAATTTTCCATTAAGGTACAAGCGCTGCTAGAAATCGACTAAAACCCATCATGACTAGAGTTGTACACTGACCCTGATCAGTGGCTCTGAAAATATCGTCTACAATATGAAGCAAGGCAGTGGTACAACTGAAGCCTTTTCGAAAACCTGACTGAACTGAAAGAAGCAAATAATTTTTTATTTGCGTTTCTAGTGCTCTTTCTAATATTTTAGAAAGTGTAGGCAGGATACTTATGGGACGTAGGTCTTTAAATTCATAAATTCAATAATAGGAGTTTGCTTCTTCGGTAAAACTTTAGCTATGGCTTTTCTCTAAGAAGTAGGCGTAACGTTTTCAGTCATGCAAAAATTTATTAAATAAGTAATATAAGGGACGATATGGGGACAACACAGTTTGATCAAGTTTATATTTAATCCATCACATCCTGTAGCATTAGTTCCAATATCACAAATGGTTTTATGAACAAAAAGATCAGTAATTTCTTGAAATTTGAAGATAGTGTTCTCAAGATTATTGTTTAGATGCTCTGGTATATCAATTTTCGGATCTGACAAGAATTTATTTGATCTTAGAGACCGTCACATATCTCTAGGGTTACTGTTGTTAATTTACGCAAATCTTTAAACCTTTGTATGTCAATTTCAGATTTAGTACGCTTATATTTTTTAAAGATTTGTCTCTTTCAGTCATCATCATTTTTATAGGAAATGTTAACGAAGGTGCTTTAGGTTTCATAACTCTTGATTTGACAATAGGAATATGTCTATCAAATAGATTGTTTAAACAGTTGACCAAATATGACACTTTTTCATCTATAGAATCCACTGTTAGAGTAATTAAAAATACAAAATAATTTTCTCAATTCATAGGTAAAAAAAAATAATTTGCCTCAAACTTTTCACTAGTTCTCACTGGATTACAAAAAATCGGGCTCATAATCCAATTACTCGTACGTATTTCAGGCAGGCTATGCCTGGCAAGAGCGTACAATTGTCTCCATGAAACAAATCACTTCTACTGCGCTTGCGCTATTATGCAACTATGTTATTCCATATTTTATTTTTAACTTATAATACAAAATTTGAAAAAAGTTTTTAAACAAAATTTATAGTAAATTTAATTTAAAATAAATTTTTTCTCTTAATATTTTTACATAAACTTAATAGAAACGATAATAATTGCGAAAATCTGAAAACTCTCAAGAGTAAACCCCCACTTCCGGTTGTCCGATTTTGCCAAAATCTAATCAGCTCATTAGCATGTTGTAAAAATGCTAAATATAAAATTTGGTTAGGAAATTCCGATCGCAGTTGGAGTTAGAGCGCCCTCCATACTCCATACTCCATACTCCATACTCCATACTCCATACTCCATACTCCATACTCCATACTCCATACTCCATACTCCATACTCCATACTCCATACTCCATACTCCATACTCCATACTCCATACTCCATACTCCATACTCCATACTCCATACTCCATACTACATACTCCATACTCCATACTCCATACTCCATACTCCATACTCCATACTCCATACTCCATACTCCATACTCCATACTCCATACTCCATACTCCATACTCCATACTCCATACTCCATACTCCATACTCCATACTCCATACTCCATACTCCATACTCCATACTCCATACTCCATACTCCATACTCCATACTCCATACTCCATACTCCATACTCCATACTCCATACTCCATACTCCATACTCCATACTCCATACTCCATACTCCATACTCCATACTCCATACTCCATACTCCATACTCCATACTCCATACTCCATACTCCATACTCCATACTCCATACTCCATACTCCATACTCCATACTCCATACTCCATACTCCATACTCCATACTCCATACTCCATACTCCATACTCCATACTCCATACTCCCTACTCCATACTCCATACTCCATACTCCCTACTCCATACTCCATACTCCATACTCCATACTCCATACTCCATACTCCATACACCATACTCCATACTCCATACTCCATACTCCATACTCCATACTCCATACTCCATACTCCATACTCCATACTCCATACTGCATACTCCATACTCCATACTCCATACATACATTTTCTGGAAATGGTCTTAAATGACTTAGGGGGTCTCAAAACATGTAAATCCACTGAAAGCTGAACTTTTTTTTTTACGATTACAATACTTTACCTATGGTAAAGTAAAAGTTTAATTACTTCTAGAACTTAGGGCACAGAGTAAACAAATATGAGAGTTGTCTGTCACAACTATCTATGATTTTCCACAGAAAAAATAAATTCTACGTGGCTGGCTACAAATAATCTATTTTTTTTATCATAATTAGATTTAAGAGTTGTATTATTTGATAGAACAACTACGTTCAAAAAGAAATACTGATTAAGAAATAACTAAAAAATTCCGTCTTTGTCTTACTGATAAGCTGCGTCCCTTCGGCACAAAGCAGAACATAATCCAATTACTCGTACGTATTTCAGGCAGGCTATGCCTGGCAAGAGCGTACAATTGTCTCCATGAAACAAATCACTTCTACTGCGCTTGCGCTATTATGCAACTATGTTATTCCATATTTTATTTTTAACTTATAATACAAAATTTGAAAAAAGTTTTTAAACAAAATTTATAGTAAATTTAATTTAAAATAAATTTTTTCTCTTAATATTTTTACATAAACTTAATAGAAACGATAATAATTGCGAAAATCTGAAAACTCTCAAGAGTAGACCCCCACTTCCGGTTGTCCGATTTTGCCAAAATCTAATCAGCTCATTAGCATGTTGTAAATGTAAAATTTGGTTAGGAAATTCCGATCGCAGTTGGAGTTAGAGCGCCCACATACTCCATACTCCATACTCCATACTCCATACTCCATACTCCATACTCCATACTCCATACTCCATACTCCATACTCCATACTCCATACTCCATACTCCATACTCCATACTCCATACTCCATACTCCATACTCCATACTCCATACTCCATACTCCATACTCCATACTCCATACTCCATACTCCATACTCCATACTCCATACTCCATACTCCATACTCCATACTCCATACTCCATACTCCATACTCCATACTCCATACTCCATACTCCATACTCCATACTCCATACTCCATACTCCATACTCCATACTCCATACTCCATACTCCATACTCCATACTCCATACTCCATACTCCATACTCCATACTCCATACTCCATACGCCATACTCCATACTCCCTACTCCATACTCCATACTCCATACTCCATACTCCATACTCCATACTCCATACTCCATACTCCATACTCCCTACTCCCTACTCCATACTCCATACTCCATACTCCATACTCCATACTCCATACTCCATACTCCATACTCCATACTCCATACTCCATACTCCATACTCCATACTCCATACTCCATACTCCATACTCCATACTCCATACTCCATACTCCATACTCCATACTCCATACTCCATACTCCATACTCCATACTCCATACTCCATACTCCATACTCCATACTCCATACTCCATACTCCATACTCCATACTCCATACTCCATACTCCATACTCCATACTCCATACTCCATACTCCATACTCCATACTACATACTCCATACTCCATACTCCATACTCCATACTCCATACTCCATACTCCATACTCCATACTCCCTACTCCATACTCCATGCTCCATTCTCCATACTCCATACTTCATACTTCATACTCCCTACTCCATACTCCATACTCCATACTCCATACTCCATACTCCATACTCCATACTCCATACACCATACTCCATACTCCATACTCCATACTCCATACTCCATACTCCATACTCCATACTCCATACTCCATACTCCATACTGCATACTCCATACTCCATACATACATTTTCTGGAAATGGTCTTAAATGACTTAGGGGGTCTCAAAACATGTAAATCCACTGAAAGCTGAACTTTTTTTTTTACGATTACAATACTTTACCTATGGTAAAGTAAAAGTTTAATTACTTCTAGAACTTAGGGCACAGAGTAAACAAATATGAGAGTTGTCTGTCACAACTATCTATGATTTTCCACAGAAAAAATAAATTCTACGTGGCTGGCTACAAATAATCTATTTTTTTTATCATAATTAGATTTAAGAGTTGTATTATTTGATAGAACAACTACGTTCAAAAAGAAATACTGATTAAGAAATAACTAAAAAATTCCGTCTTTGTCTTACTGATAAGCTGCGTCCCTTCGGCACAAAGCAGAACATAACTGAAGAGAGACAAAGCACTCTTATCACTTTGACTACAGCAAGGAGTTGAAAAATTCCTCAACAAACAAAAAAGTCTCTTTTCAGTACATATTGCAGAAAGTTGGAGAGGATAAGTACAAACTCAAATGTAAGAATAGTTTTTCCACGCCCAAATAGAATGTTTCAAATTTAAAAATAGCAAAAAGTCATTTAAATCAACTAATCAAGAGAATCATCTTTGACATTTTTTTTAAATGCTGATTAAAGCGACTAAGTAATAACTTTTAAAGAACTTTTTTAACTTTTGAAGAACTTTTAGCTATTTTGACGAGCGTTTTGGATCGTATTGTAACTTTGGACGAAACCTGGATCCACGCCAAAACCTCTTGATGTCGTTAGCCACACTAAGTTAAAATTTTATTTTTTAATGTTATTTTATAGTAGTTTTGAAACAAGGTCCTTGCGTGAAATTTAACAGTATTTCGTGAAATTTAACAGATAAAAAATTAAGGTTAATAAAAAAGTTAACTGACCGAAATTATTCAGCTTAAGCTTTGTTATACCTAAACCAAAAGTTGCTAAAAATGGCCAAAATGAATAAACAAATTTGAAATACGTTAGGATATTTTCTTAAGAATTACTTCATTGAAAATAATGAATACTCCGTGATCCCGTGATTAAATAAAACAAATTAATTTGACCACATTAAGTAGTTTTAAACCAAAGGAAAGAACATTTCTAATAAACTCTTCTAGGGCTTTACTCATAAGCGTACCCACATTTTTTAACTGAAACTAAAAACTAAATAAGTAAATTTGTTTTAAAAGTACCTATTTGTCTATTTTAGAAGTAAATTAATTAATTAATCAATCCTTATAGTGCTGGCAAATTTGAGACAATAATAATTTCCATGAATGGAAGTCGTAACGGGGCTTACAATGAACGTAAAAAAAATTCGTCCAACAAGAGGAGTACTATAGGCTTAACTTGGGGGGGGGGGGGTGAAAAGAGGTGCAAAATGGTATTTTGCGATTTTCCGCGAAGCTTATCAAAAAATATCCAATGGCAAAGTTGTAGATATAGAAAAAATGTACAACTTCTATGTGAATCATTTTTTACCATAACCTCAAAATTTACGAGGAAAATGCAAAAAATTATTTAAAAATTTTTTTTTAGTTTTTTATTTTTAATTTCCGCAAAAGTTATTTAATTTTGAGGAAATTTTGTGGAAGTATACCTTTTTAGGTCTCAAATTTTTTCAGATTAAAAAATCTAATACTTTTCAAGATATTAAAATTTTCAAGTTAAAAACATTTTTTTTTTTAAATAAAGTTGGATGTCAAAAAATCATCGTACAGAGTTCTTTAGGTTTTTTGTTTGTACGTGAACTTTTTGATACAATTAAAAAATAATAGTCCCCATTTAAAAACATGCTCATGTAACGGTTTCATTTTTCCCCAGATTCTAAATTATTTTTTGGATGCCCCTGGTATCAATCTTTTTTTATTTTGACAGTAGTGACTGACGTTAGGAATGGATGACAATTCCTAACTGTTCTAGTTTATTGTAATTTTGCGTTTTACTCCAATATATCCACCGTTTTAGTTTTAAAAGGGTGTTTAATTTTTGGTATGCGTTAATATTTAGATTTTATAGTAAAAATTGTAAAACGAACGTTGACGATAAGTTCGTTTGTATTTTGATTTGGATCTTTTGGAAAGTCGGTAATGTAGATTTTATTTTCGAATTGCTATTAGGATTGGTCCTAAAGGTCACATGACTGACGCCAAATTTTCCAATTGGTTACGGAAATTCAGAGATTTGGAGAGGATGCGCGGTTTTTGTTTTAAAAAGTTTGGTTGTGGACGAACAGCTTGAAAATTTAGACAAGCGTCGGTTTATTTTTTCATTTGGAAGAAGCACTTATATAGTGGCAAATTGCCATCCCTAAGTTGTTTGGGGGATTAAAAGTGCCATTCCATCTGCGAACAACTTGTAGGTGACATTTTGGTTTGTTATATACTGTTAAGTATTGGGATACTCGCCTTTGTTCGCTCGACTGTCGTCGGATTATTGGAAGAATTTGCCGTACTTGTAAGACAACTCTACTGCCTAGCTGATTTCTGTTGACTATTGGAAAATTTGATTTGGATTTTATTATTTGGAAACTTTATTTTGGATTTGGTCTACTGGAAATTAATTTGATTTAGATTTGGTACATAGAAGATTTTAGAAGTCAAACGGTTTGATAAATTTATTTTTTGTATTCTTTCGTCAATGTTTTGTTGAGTTGCATTTTTGTAGTTTTCTTGTTATCGCCCTTAATTTTAAGTGTTTTATCATTCCATTCAGCATTGGTACCACAGCTAAATGAGAACGTTCCTGTTTATTTAGTTGTTTTTGAACCATATTTTTTGTTTTTGAAATTGCCATTTGAACATTTTTATATTTAATTTTCGCACTTTTATATATATTTAATTATTTGTTTGGGATTGGGGTTATTTGTTTTAATAAATCGGTGATATATTGGAGTTTTGTCTTGCATTTACCCCTTTTGTTGGTTTTCAGAGGTAAATTAGGTCAGATAAGCTAATTTAAATCAACTGGCGCCTCCCGAGCACATAAAAAAAGTAAGTTTTCGATCAATATTAAAAATTGGAACCACGACCGTCTCCACTACAGAGCTACGCCGATAGGCATAAGGTTGAGATCGACAACCCACCTTTATATGTAGCCCTATATTGTTTTATAGGCGTATAGGGCGTTACATATTTTGGCTGGCCCAATGTGGGGCTCGATTTATTGAAACTTAAGAGTAATTTAGTGATAACCCAAGTGTTTTTTTAATATAAAAGTGTGTTTATTTATTTTTTATTGGTGTAGTGATTATTTCTTTTATGGAAAATACAGTACAAGATAAGATTTGAACGACCAAGTCCCCAGACAGCAGCAGAACCGTATTGAAAATATTTTATTTGAATTTTTAGATTGTAGTTTTGATGTATAGTTAATTGAAATTTACTACAGTAAAATTGAGTTTTATTTGACCCTAAAATAAAGAGACCTACCCGAGTTTCATTTTATGAAATATTGGTAATATTGTTGGTATTGGGGTATTGTATATAATTTTATTTTTCTTGTTTTTTGGTAATTAATATTTAGCAAAATGGCCTTTAAGATGACCATTAATAGATTGGACAAGGATGAGTTAGAGTATGAGTTGAGTATTCGAGGTGTTGAATTAGGGAGTGTTGATGAGATGAGACGAAGATTGGCTACTACTCTGCGACTCGAGAAAACTGGTTCTTCTTTTAGCTATCCGCCCCATCCATTTTCTTTTCAGGATGATCGTGCAGCAGTAGAAAAGAAATTGCAAGATATAGAGATACTTTTAGGTGTTTTTGATGGACTTCCTGGTAGTTCAGAAGCACTTAAGTGCGAGACTAAGGTCCAACATGTCCTTGGTAGGATTGATAAGATGGTACCTGGAGATGATGAAGAGTTGAAGGCCAAAGGAACTATGTTAGGCAATATTCTCTCTTTAGGTGATGTTTTCTATAATAAGTTACATCCAGATTCTACAGATCCTGTACCACCAACCTTAGATGTTGTAACAAGTTTGAGTCAGTGTGTGTTGTCAGATTTTTGTCCTAGTTCGTCTCCTAACCATGCAATTCATCAGAATTTGGGTAATGTACCTAGTGTTTCAAGTTCTCAGATGGTACCACCCCATAAGTGGGGAATAGAGAAATTTTCAGGCGCTATGAAGTCTCTTTCAGTTTCAGCTTTCTTTGAACTAGTTGAGGAACTAAGACTAGCTCGTCATGTCCCCAAGAGTGTTTTATTAGAATCAGGAGTGGATTTATTTTCCGATAAAGCTTATCAATTTTATAAAGATGTTCGTTATAGAGTTTCTAATTGGGACGGATTGGTCGAAGAATTTCGTAGAGAATATTTGCCGTCTAATCATGGTGAAGCTTTATTCGAGGAGTTGAGGAAACGTACTCAACATTCTTCAGAGACAATCGGGGTATATCTTGCTGTAATGTCGAGTTATTTTAATAGGCTGAGGTGTTCAGTCTCCGAAGAAACAAAATTGGCTATCATCGTTAATAATTTACATCCATATTATCAGGATCGATTGCGTGACCCTTTACCTACTTCTTTGGATGAACTCCGTGCGATATGTCGCAAAATGGAAGAACGCAGAGATGCAATTAGAAGCTATGTAGAACCCACTAGTCGAAAATCGAATGTTTTGGAAAAAGATTTAGCTTTTGTCGAGATTGAAAGTGAAAAGAGCTTGGAAGTTGCTTCCACTTCCTCCTCTATTTCTGGTAGGACTTCCAATGTTAAGAATATTACGTGTTTTCGGTGTCATCAACCTGGACACAAGGCGATTGGTTGTTTGTTGCCGAAAAAGATTTATTGTTTTAAGTGTAAGAAAGATGGTGTGACTGTTAGGAATTGTCCGAATTGCAGTCAGGGAAACGGCAGTCGGCGCTCTTAAAAGGTCGAAAAAGAGACGCTGAGAAACGCTCGACCTCTTCTGTTCAACCTCTTCTAGATTTTATTTTGGATCATGTAGTTGGTGATGAGAGACCTTATTTGAAATGTAGAGTACTTGGTTTAGAAATTTTAGGACTTTTAGATTCTGGTGCTACTAGAACCATTGTAGGTAGTACTGGTTGGAAATTATTTGATAGTTTAGGTTTAAGATTGGACACATCTAGGAAGACTACCTGTCGAGTAGCCAATGGACAATTTGTGGAATCTCAAGGAGAATGCGATGTACCTTTTGTAGTTAGGGATAGGTTAAGAGTTTTATCTGTTTTGGTTGTTACGGACGTCCCTCATACGTTGATTTTGGGAGCTGATTTTTGGAGAGTTATGGGAATCGTTCCAGACTTAAGACATAACGAATGGCAGTTTTCGGACTCGTCGATGGGCATTTTTACGGTTGATCATCTTCGAAGTCAAACCGTGTTGTCGGAACTCCAGAAGGCTAGGTTGAATGCAGTTGTTGACAGGAATCGTGGTCTAATGGGGTCAAGTCTTGGTTGTACGGATGTAGCTGAACATGTCATTGTTTGTAAAGCTGCTCCAATTAAACAAAGATACTATCCTGTGTCACCGGTTATGCAAACCCACATTGACAAGGAATTGGACGAATTATTGGCTCAAGGTATCGTGGAAAGGTCTAATAGTCCGTGGTCGTCGCCAATACTGTTAGTGAAGAAAAAGGATGGTTCATACAGATTTTGTGTGGATTATCGCAAGTTGAATGCAGTGACAGAGAGGGACAGTTATCCCCTCCCCTACATATCTAGCATCTTGGACAAACTTCGTAATGCTCATTACATGTCGACTTTAGATATTCGTAGTGCTTATCATCAAATACCGGTCAGTGAATCTTCCCGTCCTTTCACAGCTTTTACTATTCCTGGCCGAGGATTATTTCAGTTTAGAAGGCTTCCTTTCGGTCTGCATAATGCTCCAGCTAGTTGGCAAAGGCTTATTGATCGTGTTCTTGGACCTGAGTTAGAGCCTAATGTAATGTGTTATTTGGATGACATTGTTATTGTGACTGATAGTTTCGAGGAACATTTGAAGGTATTGGATGAAGTTTTTCGACGGTTACGAGAAGCCAAGTTGACTGTTAGTTGGGACAAGTGTCATTTTTGTCGCCCTGAACTCAAGTATCTTGGACATGTAGTAGATCGTAATGGTTTGCACGTGGATCCGGACAAAGTGAAAGCTATGTTGTCTATACCCGTGCCTACCTCCGTCAAAGAAGTGAGAGGCATAATTGGTACTTTTTCATGGTATCGTCGGTTTTTGCCAGATTGTGCAACTTTGATTTCTCCCATAACGTCGTTGTTGAAAAAGAATAGAAAATTCGTTTGGACCAAGGAATGTGATGAGTCATTTAAGAAAATCAAAGAATGTTTAGTTTCTGCTCCTGTGTTGAACTGTCCAGATTTTAGTTTGCCTTTTGTTGTACAATGTGATGCTTCTGGGTATGGTATAGGTGCAGTGTTGATCCAACCACATCCTGATGGTGATCGAGTAATTAGCTATATGAGTAGATCTTTGACACGACAAGAACGTAACTACTCCACAACAGAAAGAGAATGTTTAGCGGTTCTATGGTCTATAGAACGTCTTAGAGGTTATTTGGAAGGAGTTCCTTTTACTGTGGTGACGGATCATGCATCGTTGGTTTGGTTACAGAATTTGAAGGATCCAACAGGAAGATTAGCTCGATGGGCTGTAAGAATGCAACAATACGATTTTAAGATCATTCATCGTAAAGGTAAAGACCATGTTGTGCCTGATTTATTATCGAGATCTGTTCCAGTGGTAGATTCCGTTGAAAGCTGTATAGGAGATCGCTGGTATGATAAACTTTGTAGATCAGTTGTGAGTACTCCTCTCAAGTACCCACAGTGGCGTGTTGTAGAGGGTAAGTTGATGAAATATGTTCGACCCACTACCGGTTTTATTTCTGAGGATATTGACAATTGGAAGGAAGTTGTTCCAAAAAGTGGTCGTAGGGAAATCTTAGTAAGGTATCATGATGATCCTTTGGCTGGACACGCTGGTGTTTTGAAAACTTATAAGAGAATCTGTGAGAGGTATTATTGGCCGAAACTTAAAAGCGAAGTGTCGCGATATGTGAGGGTATGTCAGAAGTGTGCTGCACATAAAGTGGATCAAAGCGGACCTAAAGGTTTTATGACTCCGCAACCACGTGCTACTCAACCTTTTGAGATTATAGCTACCGATTTGATGGGCCCATTTCCTAGATCATCACAAGGTCATAGATTCATTTTGGTTGTTATGGATGTTTTCAGTAAGTTTGCTTTAGTCTTTCCATTACGCTCTTCTAAGGCACCCCATGTCATTAAGAGAATCGAAGAAGAAGTTTTCCTTCTATTTGGAGTCCCGCGTCTACTTATCTGTGATAATGGCCCTCAGTATATTTCTCGTGGATTTAAAGATTTGTTACAGACCTATGGAGTTGAAGTTAGATATAATGCTCGTTACCACCCGCAAGCGAATCCCTCAGAACGATATAATCGTACTTTAAAGACCATGATCGCCACGTATGTCTCAGATAATCACAGAAAATGGGATGTGAACTTGGCCAAAGTTGCTTGTGCAACTAGGACAGCTTATCATGAATCAATTGGTCAAAATCCGTATTTCGTAAACTTCGGAAGGAATATGATTCTCAATGGCCAAGAGTTTCCTTTAAAAGATAGGCTTAGAGCTAGTGATGTTGTCGATCCTAACCGAGTTAGATCTGTTGAGGAGAAGGCGAATTCTCTTAAAACTATTTTTGCTGATATTCGGAAAAGATTAGATAAAGTCTCAGAGAGGAGTCAAAAGGTTTATAATTTGCGTAGGCGACCTGTTGAATTTCTCCCCGGACAGGCGGTCTGGAGGAAGAATTTCGTGCACTCCGATGCTTCTTCGTACTTTGCTAAAAAGTTAGCCCCTCGGTGGGTTGGTCCTTATTTTGTGAAAAAGAAAGTCTCTTATTGTACGTATAGTTTAGTAGATAAAGATGGTGTTGATCAAGGTGTTTGGAGTGTTAAGGATTTGAAAACAGCTAGCGCTGGAGAAAATTTACCTCTGTAAATTTTCTGAAAGTAAGGGGGTGTTGTAACGGTTTCATTTTTCCCCAGATTCTAAATTATTTTTTGGATGCCCCTGGTATCAATCTTTTTTTATTTTGACAGTAGTGACTGACGTTAGGAATGGATGACAATTCCTAACTGTTCTAGTTTATTGTAATTTTGCGTTTTACTCCAATATATCCACCGTTTTAGTTTTAAAAGGGTGTTTAATTTTTGGTATGCGTTAATATTTAGATTTTATAGTAAAAATTGTAAAACGAACGTTGACGATAAGTTCGTTTGTATTTTGATTTGGATCTTTTGGAAAGTCGGTAATGTAGATTTTATTTTCGAATTGCTATTAGGATTGGTCCTAAAGGTCACATGACTGACGCCAAATTTTCCAATTGGTTACGGAAATTCAGAGATTTGGAGAGGATGCGCGGTTTTTGTTTTAAAAAGTTTGGTTGTGGACGAACAGCTTGAAAATTTAGACAAGCGTCGGTTTATTTTTTCATTTGGAAGAAGCACTTATATAGTGGCAAATTGCCATCCCTAAGTTGTTTGGGGGATTAAAAGTGCCATTCCATCTGCGAACAACTTGTAGGTGACATTTTGGTTTGTTATATACTGTTAAGTATTGGGATACTCGCCTTTGTTCGCTCGACTGTCGTCGGATTATTGGAAGAATTTGCCGTACTTGTAAGACAACTCTACTGCCTAGCTGATTTCTGTTGACTATTGGAAAATTTGATTTGGATTTTATTATTTGGAAACTTTATTTTGGATTTGGTCTACTGGAAATTAATTTGATTTAGATTTGGTACATAGAAGATTTTAGAAGTCAAACGGTTTGATAAATTTATTTTTTGTATTCTTTCGTCAATGTTTTGTTGAGTTGCATTTTTGTAGTTTTCTTGTTATCGCCCTTAATTTTAAGTGTTTTATCATTCCATTCAGCATTGGTACCACAGCTAAATGAGAACGTTTCTGTTTATTTAGTTGTTTTTGAACCATATTTTTTGTTTTTGAAATTGCCATTTGAACATTTTTATATTTAATTTTCGCACTTTTATATATATTTAATTATTTGTTTGGGATTGGGGTTATTTGTTTTAATAAATCGGTGATATATTGGAGTTTTGTCTTGCATTTACCCCTTTTGTTGGTTTTCAGAGGTAAATTAGGTCAGATAAGCTAATTTAAATCAACTGGCGCCTCCCGAGCACATAAAAAAAGTAAGTTTTCGATCAATATTAAAAATTGGAACCACGACCGTCTCCACTACAGAGCTACGCCGATAGGCATAAGGTTGAGATCGACAACCCACCTTTATATGTAGCCCTATATTGTTTTATAGGCGTATAGGGCGTTACACTCAAAAAATGAAAAAACTCAAAAAATGATTTTTGGAATAACGAATTTTTCAGTAACTGTTGATAATTTGTTTAAATGTTTAACAAAATTGAAAAACTGATTACTCCATTGAATTCTACAGAAAAAATACAAAAGAAACTGTGTTTCTTTGTTTTACTTGAAATTTGTATTGTTATAAATATTCAATTGTAATAATGAAAATGCAAATAAATATAAAAAATAATTATTTTTATGATTATGAAAAAATCTTCAACTTTTGAAGGGTTTCCTTTTGACATAACCTCAAAACTGTCGGGAAAAATGCGAAAAATCGTAACTTTTTCTTTTTATTTCCGAGAAAATAATGTACTTTTGATGAAAACTAACGAAAGTATGTCTTTCTTTATTAAAATTCTATAGCGAAAAATCATCGTGGAGATTAAACGATTGTTAAACGAATAGAATAGTACATTATTGTTTACCTAGTAGTAAAAGCGATACATTCCAGGACGTCAATGCAAATTGGAGTCTGGGAATATGCTTTTACTACGAGGTACACATACTATTTTTTCTGAAATTGCAATCAACATTATCATAAATTAAGGAATTTTGATAAACTCACCGGCAACACTAAATATTAAAGCAACCTAAATAGTAAAGACTACATAAATATCTAGGTAATTTTAAAATTCTTACATTCTAAACGTACCTTATTCATTTAGTATACATAATCTGGTTTCAATTTGTACATCAGACAAATCTTTTGACTTCTTTGGTTTAAGTTGTCACTTTGACTTTTCAGGAAATTACGTAGATTTTGACCAATGATGATAAACTAGAGAGAAGGATGGGCCACTTAACTCAATCTGTCAGACTGTAAATGACGTCATGACATACGGTACATAATGCAATTTCTGCCTTCTTATAAACAGAGTACTCTGCATTACAGCCAGAAACAACACAATTAGCATCCGGCATAACTAATAAGTATTTCGTGACGTCATAAAATAAATTTACATTGCTTCTTATGGAAGTGGCCCATCCTTCTCTCTAGTTTATCATTCTTGGATTTTGACGGCCTTGTATGGCAATTTTGCCTGTTTTCGATCCGGGAAAGTTCGTTGCTTAGCAACGGACTAAAATACTAGAATAGCGTATTTTGGGGTCTGAAATTGCTCCGAGAAAGTAGGCATTCTTGATCGATTTCAGAAAAACTATATTTCATTGTTGAAAAGAAAAACTAATTTGCATACAATATTGCAAGTTTCATTTTTTTTATCACAGAACAGTCACGTGTACTTTTGGGTTTTAAACAGAATTAATTGCTGGGTAATGATTTTTAAAATGAAATTATTTTAAATTCAGAATTTTGTTTTCAAAATCATTCTATATTTTCCAAAGAATATTTACAGATTTACCAGAAACTAGAAAAGTTAATAAAATTACGCCAATTTTGTACTTTTTCGCATATTTTCTGGGTCTTCTTCATCGTCCAATGCTCGATAATAGTGCCTTTCTTCTTCATCTTCCTGAAAAGTTTCTTCAAGATCACTGGATTCTTCAGTTGCATATTCATTTTCGGAGTTCAAGTTGAACATGTTTTTAAATGAGGACTATTATTTTTTTATTGTATCAAAAAGTTCACGTAAAAACAAAAAAAATGAGTACCTAAAGAACCCTGTACGATGATTTTTTGCCAACAAACTTTATTTAAAAAAAAATGTGTTTAACCTAAAAACTTTAATATCTTGAAAACCCTTAGATTTTTTAATCTGAAAAAATTTGTGGTTATCTGAGACCTAAAAAGGTATACTTCCACAAAATTTCATCCAAAATTACATTATTACATAGAAGTTGTACATTTTTCCAGATCTACAACTTTGCTATTGGATATTTTTTGATAAGACGTCAAGCTTCGCGGAAAATCTCAAAATACCATTTTGCATCCCTTTTTCTTCTTCTTCTTCTCGTCCCATGTGCATACTCTGCACGTAGGGGACCCTTGTCCATTATAAAATGACTAGCGTGTTGTTTTCAGCGTGACGAAATATAGACCCACATCTGGTATTCCGCAGCAATCTCTGATATTGTCACGCTAAACAAAAGAACACTCAGTACATCGAGTTTGCATTTTTGTGTTTAATATAAGTTAAGTAAATTATATAATCAAACCAGCGATTCGAATAAACAATAATAGTATTTTTTAATAACATAACATTGAGCTGGTCACGTCAGACCCAATTCGCGAGGTATAAATATCCGCCGAGTTAGCAATAAAGGAGGCTGGTCTAGGGATCATTGTGTGTACGAGATCGTACAGCCCTATCTCCAAGCCAGCGTGACGTGCCCAACGAAGAGATATGTGTAACTTACGGTAAGGCCCTTTGTATTTTATAAGTATATATTTTTATAGTTGTTAATAAACTTGTTTACTGTTTAACCTGGTTTTATTTCATAAAGAAAGGTAGCAAAGTTAATAATTCTCACAACCATTAGGGTCGTGACATATGGTGGAGGCGCCGTTTGGCAACTAATCTCGAAGGGCTAATTCTTCCTAATTACCCTTATTTGTACCAACATTTGAAAATTGTTATTTTACATTGTTTTAGTGAACAAGCTACCTCACTTTATGAAATTTAATATTTTTTAAAGGCTGACTTTTTTTATTTTTTTTCTCTTTTTGCGTCGGAATAAATCCAAAATTATGTAAAGGGTTTGCCACTTGTCCAACCTAAACTAAGTTAGGATCGATTAAAATTAGTCTTAATCAATGGTCATACTACTTGTAGCTTTTCTTTTTTTTTTTTTTCATGTTAACGCACACCACCAGACAAACACTACCAACCACACAGCATCCAGCCGCACGGACACAGCCAACCCGAAAGCTACCCTACGAGACAAAACCAAAAGGGATCACGGTGGCGAGACAATACCTGGTGCCAGCCCGTTAGTTCTAAACAGGAAACCTGGAGGCCAACAGAACCAACCACGAGAACGAAACTGCCAAAGAAGTTGTGGGGGTCAGCTAAAACCACCCAATCGACATAAAGTTGAGCAGGGACAGTTTCGTCCTTAAATGTGAAGTTACGTCACCCTTAGACGTTAGAGGGTCAATATTGGTCGCCCAAGACGCCTAGCAGATACCCAGAAGCGGTCGGCAAGACAAAACGGCGGGAGAACCAACCATGGGCACTCACCATTCCCGCACCAATCAGTGCAGTACAGCCAGGGGGTCCCCACTAACCAATGGAACCATAACCGGGATACTCCAACACAGTGGAAACAATCACCGGACGGTCCCATCCCACTTTTGGAACCAAGGCGCCCAGGTAGAGTCAAACCACCCATAGCAGCTCTCAACCGAGCAGCGGCTATGACCAGATCCGAGTCTCCAGGTTGCTAGGACAAGCCACGCAGCAGAAGCAGAGGGCATTCTTCCAGGCTGGATGTGCAAAAACTAGACCCTGATGTGTAGTGTTTGACTATTAATGATTAGAAACTAGACAAGGCGTGCGGACTTTAGTAAATTGTTGTTGGTCATTTTAATTCTTTTTCTGTTAATTCAATTAGACTTTTGTTTAGCTATATCTCTCTGTTTTTTTTGTAGGATAGATTTAAGATTAAAGCTCGGGTCGAGGCTTTAGCTGTCGGGGGGCATGTCACGCTAAACAAAAGAACACTCAGTACATCGAGTTTGCATTTTTGTGTTTAATATAAGTTAAGTAAATTATATAATCAAACCAGCGATTCGAATAAACAATAATAGTATTTTTTAATAACATAACATTGAGCTGGTCACGTCAGACCCAATTCGCGAGGTATAAATATCCGCCGAGTTAGCAATAAAGGAGGCTGGTCTAGGGATCGTACAGCCCTATCTCCAAGCCAGCGTGACGTGCCCAACGAAGAGATATGTGTAACTTACGGTAAGGCCCTTTGTATTTTATAAGTATATATTTTTATAGTTGTTAATAAACTTGTTTACTGTTTAACCTGGTTTTATTTCATAAAGAAAGGTAGCAAAGTTAATAATTCTCACAACCATTAGGGTCGTGACAATATTCCGAAGCCAAGAATGCTGCTTACATCCCTGTCCGGGTTTCCCTTCAATTTTGCCCTGGAGAATGAGTTTTGGGATAGAATATCGATCACCCCTTAGTATGTGGCCTAAATAAGACGTTTTTCGTTGTTTTACGATATCTACTCCAGCTCTCAGCAAAACATTGTTGTTTTAACATATGCTCGGTCCAGGAGATCCGAAGCATTCTTTTTAGTATCCACATTTCAAAAAATTCTATTCTGTTCAGTGTTCTGACCTTAAGCGACCATGTTTCTACAACGTACAACCAGATGGGCCATACATAGCACTTGATTACTCGTAGTCGAAGATCAACCGGTAGGGTTCTCTGGAGGAGTATGTTTTTCATCCTTAAATACTTGGCTTTTGCAATTCCGATACACGTTTTTACCTCTTCATCACAATTCCATTTCCCGTTGAGAGTTGCTCCCAGGTATTTGAATTTGTATACTCTTTCAATTGCTTCGCCATTGATTGTAAGGTTGATGTTACCAAATTCCTGCCTGCTGATAATCATCAATTTACTTTTGGTGATGTTAATGCGCAATCCAAACTGTACGCCTACTTCCACAACTCTGTCTAGCATGCTCTGCAAATCTTCTAGATTATTAGCTAGAATTGCGGTATCATCTGCGTATCTAATGTTGTTGTTTTTACCCCTTTAGTACCCCTCTCGCTGGACGATTTTTTTACGTTCATTGTAAGCCTCTTTACCACATCCAATCATAAAACCCTGCTGAAAATTATTTTACTTTTTTACCATTAAATTACCTATCTCGTCTGCCCTATTATTAAATAAATCTACGTACTACATTGGAGTAATGAGTCGGCTTTATGCTACATGGTATTTAAAATAGTATGTCGTTTAATTATATGTATACATCAGGATCCCCTTACCCGCTGGAGACGCCTGTCACACTAATACATCGAATTGAAGGCGAGAGAAATAGAGATTCCAATTTCTAAGAAATCCCAACATAGATTCAACGGAGATCTTAATTAAAAGTTCGTTTTTCTCTTTTTCTTCGACCTCTATCAAGTGTAATAAAGCTAGGATTTAGCGGTGATCAGGTTCAGATAAATAGTCCAGTCTTGAACTTTCGGTGGTAAATAAATATAATGTGAGACCAACACAGCACATAATACACATAAAAGCGAAAAGCTAACGGAAAATCTTCCTAGAATGAAATTAAATTCCAAGGGAGCATACAGAAATAAATTCCTGTACACCAGGGGTGAAAACTACTGAAGAAAGAAACCGGTTAGGGCATCAGTACGGAATACTGGAGACGCGGGTTCGACTCCCGCCTGAGGCAGAAATTTTTTGGTTTCTTTCTTCAGTAGTTTTTACCCCTGGTGTAAAGGAATTTATTTCTGTATTGGAATTTAATTTCATTCTAGGATGATCTTCCGGTAGCTTTTCACTTGTACTTTCACATTACGAGCACGTCGTATCAGAAAACACCACTCCCAGGTGCAGGGGTTTTAATCTCAACAAAGTTTGGGGAAAACCTTGACATCCTGAAAAGTGGCTAAAGAAAGAAACCGTGAAAGATCTGAATTAGGAAGGACATTCCTAATATATCTGCTCTTAACCATCATTGCCGGATTACATGCCTCCGTGGTCTAGCGGTTAGGGCATCAGTACGGAATACTGGAGACGCGGGTTGGATTTCCGCCTGAGGCAGAAATTTTTCGGTTTCTTTCTTCAGAAGTTTTCACCCCTGGTGTACAGGAATTTATTTCTGTATGCTCCCTTGGAATTTAATACAAATAAACTTACGGAAAAGTGTAATATTTTAATAAAACTGAAGCTGAAGCTTAATATGATGCCAAAAATAAATCGTTCTACAAAAATGTTAGAGAAATATTCAAAAGATCGAAGACGGAATAATAACTATCAATGCAAACATTATTTAATTGCTTAATAACTGGCAATACAGATACGGTTTAAAATTTTTGCTATTCTAAAAATTGGTTTTTGGTTTTCTTCTGACAGAAGTAGTGATTGTATTTTTGTAAATTAAATTTTTCATTGTTTTAATTAGTCTTCAACTACGATGCATTCGCAAGCACTAGGATAAGTCAATGGGATCCCCTCAAACTCTCTTGAAGTTGAATTAAATACCAAAACATTGATTCTTGACTTCTTCTGCACACAACTGGTCTTGAAATCGTTTTGTAGACCGTCAATTCTACATTTGGCGCCAGATCTGAAAAAAATCAGTGGAATAATAAATGCAAAACATGTTTCACAACAAGAATAAAATATCCTCCACTTTTTCTTAACTTGAAATCTTCGAAAAATAGTGTTTTATTATAAATCCAAATTAAACTACAGTTTGTCCAATTTAGAGACACGCAATGTGCTGAGATAGCGACACTTCTAGTACGAATGCGAGGTACTGTATCGTAGAGGCTTGCGGAAAAAAAAACGGCCAAGAGAAAAATCTGGAAAATATTTTCAAGTTTCTGAGATGGCCGCAAGGGAGTGTAACTGCAATCTTGAATCTAAGAAAGTGTTTCTGTGAATTCCGCTATATTAACCTAACAAAAAAATACCTGAGCTTTAAAGTAGAGGATAATCTGAATCTTTTTTGTTTGACAATTCTAGTTGTATCTCTAAAAATAAAGTGGTGGGGGGTATTCAAAGGTTTCAGTAAAAAACACCTTGTATATTCGAAACGGCTGAGCCGATTTTAACAAACTTGGGCGAGTTGAAAAGAGCTATTCTTGGGCTGCAAATGTTATAATAATTGAAGTTTTGTTAGTTTCACATGTCGCCACTAGAGGTCTTTTTTCGACATTTCTTTTTCATGAAAAAGTAGCTAAATGTTGCCTAAACAAGCTCACGAAAACCGCATCTCTATATCATGTTCCTAACCTAAAATTTAGGCCAAAGAAAATTTTATACTACTTTAAACTAATTAATTTCTTTTATTATGTAAGTTGTGTCCCTAAAAGGACCGATTTGAAAAAGAAAGGTTTTTAATGCCCCGGTAAATCCTCTAAATGCTGACCATCACGCTCTATGCATCGCTGAAGCCTCTCATTGGTAGATAAAACTGCAGTTTCAATTTTGGCTCTCGCTATGTTACGCAGTCTGAAAATGAAAACAAGTTAAGTCTGGTGATCGCGCAGGCCTTGGAAACAGACTTCCTCTTCCAATCCACCGCTGTTGTAATACTGCATTAATATGCTCTCGCACAATAATAGCATGATGTGCTGGGCAACCATCCAACTGCAAAAACAAGTTTTGACGTATTTCCAGCTTCCAACAACAACGGTATTTATCGGCCAAAAAGTCAAGAAAGATATTGCCGCTTAGTGATTGCTCGAAAAAATATGGCCAAATAATTCGGCCTCACAGTATGCCACACCACACATTTAAACTCCAACGTACTTGGTGCTGAGTTTCACGCAACCAATGCGGATTTTCTGCAGACCAATAATGCATATTGTGCAGATTTTAAAGGTGGCTTCATCGGTCCAAAGAATTTGAAATAAAAATTCTCCATTATTGTGCGAGAGCATATTAATGCAGTATTACAACAGCGGTGGATTGGAAGAGGAAGTCTGTTTTTACGGCCTGCGCGATCAACAGACTTAACCTGTCTTGATTTTCAGACTCAACCTACGACCAGAGAGATATGAAAAACCGGATTCGTAATGCATTACTTAACATACCGAAAGCCGAAATTGAAGTTGCAGTTTTGTCTACCCATGAGAGGCTTCAGCAATGTATAGAGCGTGATGGTCAGCATTTAGAGCATTTACGGAGGCATTAAAAACCTTTCTATTTTAAATCGGTCCTTTTTAGGGCCACAACTTACATAATAAAAGGAATTAATTAGTTTAAAAAACAAAAATTAAGGAATTTCCGTATAAAATTTTCTTTGGCCTAAATTTTAGGTTAGGAACAAGATATCGAGATACGGTTTTCGCGAGCTTGTTTAGGCAACATTTAGCTACTTTTTCAAGAAAAATAAATCATACCAATGCATTTAATTTTTTTGAGAAAATTAACCATTTCTGTCGAAATGTCAAAAAAAAAGCCCTCTAGCGGCGACATGTGAAACTAACAAAATTTCAAATATTATAACATTTGTAGCCCAAGAACAGCTAGAATACAGGGTGTTTTTACTGAAACCTTTGAATACCCCCACCACTTTATTTTTAGAGATACAGCAAAAATTGTCAAACAAAAAATATTCAGATTATCCTCTACTTTAAAGATGAGGTATTTTTTTGTTAGGTTAATATAGCGGAATTCACAGAAACATCACTTTCTTAGAATCAAGATTGCAGTTACGCCCCCTAGCGGCCATTTCAGAAACTTGAAAATATTTTCCAGATTTTTCTCTTGGCCGTTTTAGTAATAACTTTTTTTCCGAAAGCCTCTACGAAGGATATTTTCCCAGATACAGTACCTCGACACAGGGTCGCATTAAGGGGTTTAATTACTTAACTAATCAATGCATATAAACAAAAATTCTATTTAAAGGTGAATACTTAATACACAATGTTACGATCCAACTATTGTGATCAAAGACTCCAATTTATTGGTGCATTCAAATTATGATGATAGAATTATATGGAATGATGAATAACAAGGTAAATCGCCATAATTGTCATTAGTTATCTCCTAAAAAACCTGAAGATGTTAAAGATTTCAAACACCATATAAGAAAACTCTGCTAATTAATAATTTTAATTAGTTAATAAGTTCACATTATATATTTTGGCCACTTATTAATAAACAAATTAACATTTGCGGGTATTATTTGCATTCCAGGAAATATAGAGTAAAGAGGTTTTTCGTGAATTGTAAGTCAAGAGAAACATGACCAAAATTGATAAAACACTAAGTACCTCAGTTAAAAAGTGGGTAAAACTCATAGTGGAGTCGATCTGGAATTCGAAAACAGACTGATGAAATTGAGTAATTTTTTTTTCCAATCGATGAAGTCAGTTCCCCTCATCATTCCTGCATGAAATGTGCCAAATAAACATATACACACATTTTGCCCCAAACTAAACTGAGAAGCGTTTAGTAAAAGAACATTTTCCATCGGTAATTTCTGGTGAGAAGGAAAAACAATATTTTAAAAAGAGAGAAGACGTACTTACAAGACTAGAGCTAGAGAAACATGAAAGAACGAAAGAGAAATTGAACAGAGAACGAGAAAAAGAAAATAAAAAACCTAAAAAGTGTTGACAATAGAGAAAAAGAAATAAGAAACCTAAAAGTGCTGACAATAGAGAAAAAGAAAACTTAAAAAAAGTCAAAGCAAATTCGATGAAAAATATCACAGATGATTCATCGGTTGAATCAGAAGGAGAAAGTGATGACTGGGATGAACAGTCTTTAGATAGTGAAGTCAACTTGAAAGAAAATTTTGTTATTGTTATATACGATGGCAAATACTATCCAGGACAGCTAAAACAAATTAATAATCTTGAAAATACATACTTGGTAAAAGCTATGGAAAAGAGTGGTTTAAATTACAAGTGACCAGAAAAAGAGGACATTTTATGGTATGCAGTGGATAAAGTGGTATGCAAAATTGGGATTCCGAAATTGATTAGTACAAGAGGAAGTTTTTTGTTCGTGAAATGGCTATGAATTGTCAGTTATTTGTCTCAAATAAGAGCTTTTGTTTTTTAATATATTTTTTGTATTCTTTCAAATTAAAAAAAATCAGGCACTGGTGCTCATAAAGTCAGACTTAGGATTAAGTATAAAACTAGGGTGGCAGCAACTGGATAATAATAAGGCAAGACTAAAAAACAACTGAAAATCAAAATTTCTTCAATTTTAGGTCATTCCGTTCACTATAAAATAAATTTATTATATTTACTAGTCATTCCTGACCCAAGTTACCTGAATGATCTATGTTTCATTTTTATACAGGACAAATTAAATTTATCTGACTCTTAAGGTGTCAGGTACTGGTACATTTACGTTATTTCTCGAGAGGCAGTGGAGATAGGGCCTTAGTTTTTTGTGAATAAAAGGGTAATAACGAGTACTTTTAAGTGCCGGAGGATGGGAGTGTTGGGACAAGTAAGGGAAGAGATATGGGGGTGAAAACAAATAATATTGAAACGCCTCGTAACGTCTGTGTTTATTGAGCTAGGCTAGCGCAACCGGCCGGGCCTCAAGTTGTTCGCTTTTTCATCCGCTAACAGATAGCAACACGGAAAAATTGACAAATGAGCGCTTTAGCAGTAACTAGATGCGATCATTAGGAAGGGCGCTACGGGCCGGAAAAGTATTTGCTATATAGCGTGAGAATGGAGAAGAGTAGGGGGTTCTAACCAAAAGAAAGACGAGAAAATGTTCTAACCATTTACTCATTTTATTATTTTGCCATATCAGTGACTTCATCAATTCGAGCCGTTTTCTCGCCAGATCTACTCCATTATCATTAAATAAAGGATTTTCGAACCGCCTTATTGTCCTCTTTTTGAGGTTAACGTTTGTACATTTTGTACACGTTTGTACAGCAATCTTGTTTAAATTATTAAATAAACTTTGAGTCGACTTACTTGCAAGTTTGTATTTCAATCTCTGGCCTGGGATAATTAGCAGTGTTTATAAGATAAACTTTTTCGTCTGGTTCTATCAAACTAACTGGTTGAATTCTCATGCTCAATGCTGTCTCGCATAGCTTGCAGGGCTCAAAAGTGTCTTGTTTTTCTGCATGTCTTTCCATAAGTTTACCAAAGGTCTTTTGGGTGTTCATGTTTATGTTATTCCACTTTTGAGCTATCTCGTCAGCAGGATAAGAAGAATCTTCATAGCAAATATGCCAGATGTTTTTTTCACACTCCATGAATTGGAGAACCTAATAAAAAATTTTTTTTATTTGTAAAAATTTATGAACTTGGAAGCCTTTAACGTAAGAGTCACCTATCATTAGTTTATTTTACATTGGACAATACGATTAAAAGTAATAATCGTCGCATATGTTTAACTGGAATTTATTATTTCCTAGATATATAGATATATCTATGCGTGGTAGTTCTAAGCTTTTTATTTTTCCCTTTATTATATTACAAAATGTATTTATTTCAAAACAAAATCAATGAGCAGATCAATTAAAGTATTTTCCATCCTTCGCCAATCGAATGTTGGACAGGATGAGCTACGCAGGAAGGAAGAATGGGATAGAACCCTTAGAGCACGTAAGAAAGAGTGGGGGGAACATGTATATACGGCCCAGTGGACTAAAAGGTTAATTCCCGAGATCAATGAGTGGGAAGATTGCGGGCACAGGGAACTGGATTACTACCTTACCCAGGTACTCACAGGACATAGATGATTCAAGCAGTACACCCTTAGAATTGGCGAAGAAAAGAACAGCGACTAAGCTGGGACGGAATCCGATAGAGAGCCTTCGTGGAGGTGAAGCGGAACTCATCTGAAGCCAACATGATAGGTACCATGCTGGAGAGCAAAGGCAATTGGAAAACCATAGCAATGATTAGATCAATCATCCTTTAGAGATAGGATGTTGAGCTTGTCTGCTTCTTACTGATGAGGCACAATAATGCCCAAACCGGTCTAAGAATGGCAAGCTCCTTTAATGACAAAATCGAAGTTTTTGGGTTAAAGTCCTGACATGGTCGGGTTCCAACCCGTGTCTGGACTTATGTAACTCAATACTGTTGGGGCATATAGCCCAAGGAGTAGTTGTTGAAGTCCAGACGTTGGTGCAGTGTATGACATTTTTAATGTCTTTTTTTTTGGGAGCTTGTGCGGTTTTATTTCACATCATTTGTGCAATAAAATAGCTGAATTTAATTAATCAAATGATAGTCGTACGTCATATAAGTTTAATATCTGATAACTATATATTTTTTTATTAAATCAAAACAACAAAGTCAAACATAATCAACTATACAGACATTTTATTATATAGAACTTTCTTAATCCCCACTTTCATGCATATGACGGATGTGCTGGGTGCCATTTTAACATTTTTTTATTATGAACCTGTAATTTTATCAATGTTTTAGTGTTAATGTCCATAGAATTTTTCGTCCACAGGAATGAGGTTAACTTTTACTATTTGTTAATTTTTTGCTTTATTATAACCCCAATAGCTACAATAGGGTGTTTAGCTAATTTTCAGATTCTATTTAAAACCTTATAAATAACTAGTACTATATGAATAAATGTTTTTTTAATTTTAATTGCAAACATAATTTTTACCAGCAGTTTGTTAATTTGTATAATATCCCTTTTGAATATTGCGCCATTGTTGAAATTACGTCACTGGCCACGTAACTGAAGTTAGATATAAGCCGAATCTAAAGTTCAACCATAGAACTGTATCCCTGAGATAGAAGTGAGATGACGTTTCGCATACGCGTTTATACAAGGGCAAATTTTCTCGAATTGGTGCACATGCGCATTAAAGTAGTAGTATGACCAACTTCATGAAATATGTCCGTGATCAGGACCTGAAACACTATTTAGAATTTAGAAGTAATATTTCAATGTATATAAATTACCAAACATATTATTTTTTTGTTTCTCGTGTTTCTTTTTAAAAATTCCTAAATATTAATTGCATGAATTATATGAATTGACGTTATTGGATAATTGTAGAAAATTTTTGAACGTTAAAGCATTCATTATTTCACAACCAAGATTCGTTTCTCGTCCTAACTGATACGCCCTCTGGTGAAAACTGCGAAAACTGAGCTAAGGAGTAGTTTTGACATTTTGGGTTATTTCTTTAGCGTTGTTAAGTAATTTTCATAGTGTTTTTGTCTTGTTTTTACAAATAATTTTGATTTGTTGATCTTTTTTATAATGAGTAATCATTATTGTTGTGTACCTAAGTGTTCATCATGGGGAAAAAGAAACCCTGAACTAAGTTTTCATTCGTTTCCAAAAGCAGGAACGTCCAAAGTTTTTTTTGAAACCAAACTTGGCAATAGAGAATCAAATACCATGAGAGTGTGTTCTCTACATTTTACTGAAAGTGATTTTATTCAAAAAGGTATGGTAAAAATATTTAATTATTATTTACCACTTTGCTTTGATTTATTATTTACAGGTAGGAGTAAAACGGAGAACATTAAAGCCTCATGCTATAACTTTACAAGAACATAAGAGGTTCTCCACTTTTACAGTGTTAGAAATAGATAATTTCCCAGTAATTTCATGTGGATTAGATTTCAATGCACTCGTTTGTAAACACAAACCATATATTTCTATCCACTCATAAGTTTCTATGGTCTTTCCCGCTAAAATAAGATGTCCTGCATTCAGGACATTTTCACCTTCAACTACAGATTTAGAATTAGCCGATCCGCCCAAATAGTTCATGTACTCTAAAATGCTTAACTTCATTTCTAAAAAATAATGGAAACAATAATTTGAGACTAAAATGTATTTGAGTAAAACTCCTGACTACTACTCACCTAAATACAACTGGAAATATCACACTTTTAAAGATATAAAATAAATGTTTATGTATAGTTTATAAAATAAAATGAATGTCACACTAAACACTAGACAAAAACAATACATAATTTACACCTAGAAATAATTCAAAAAAACAAAACTGATACCAAATAAACAACTTAAATACACATGAAATATCCCATAAGAAAGCACGAAGTAAACAAACTACTACTCCTTAGCACAGTTCCAATTTCACCGCATGAGCGCTGCAATCTTAATCCGAGTTACCTATAGTCAAAAATGTACCTGTTTGATCAACTGCTTAGTGATTATTTACCTTTCGAAAAGTATCATTGGGTATGGTCATAGATTTAGAACAATAAGATCGAGTTTGTTGACATTTCGGCTGGGGACAACAACACATAACAGTTTCAATGTTGTCAAAGTTATCATATTTTTTTCCGTCATTAACAAAATCCTAAATGTATTTAAACATTATCTTATGAAAATGAGATATTTTGTTTCGCTAAAATAATTGTACATCTACGTTAACACTAATTTTCGAAACTAATAACACAACAAATTATATTGCTAGATAAATATTGACAAAGATACTTTACCATGATTTAAGTTTCAACCATTTCTTCGAAAATTTGATAGAAGCGGCAACGAAGCGCTATCAAACATTGTTATTTATGAATGAAGCGAAACCATTAGAATGGTACTAGTATATTTGTGTCGGCCATGTTCAGTACATTGGTGTTTGTTTACTAATGTGTTTTATATCGTGCTAGATTACAATTTTCTTTTTCATATTGATTTATTGGTTTAAATTGATTGAATAGACATATATGGTTCAACAATGTGTGGTATGCCGCAAACTGGATTATTTAAATCCCGATTTATCATTTCATCGGTAAGTTATATTTAAGGTTATAAACATAGTTCAGGGGCGTAGAATTTAGTATTTTATCGACTGTATAAATTCTTTAATAATGCCTAAAGGATTGTTTTAACTTATTGCAACGACTTATAATTATGTAAGTTTCATATATTGTGTTAAAAATTAAATCACATTTTGTTTTTCTGTCAAACTACCTAAGTATTTAGGTAATATTTTTCATTTAAACAGTTATACGAAGACATGACTTTTAGGATTCCTGCAAATGTTGAAAGGAGAAGATTTGAGGCAGTGAAGTTCATACCTACAAATGATTATATTTGTTCTTCATTTCCGTGATAATGACTTTGAATATAAACCAAGTGGAAGGAAATATTTGAAAACAGATGCAAAACCAATATCGAGGTAATATACCTATGTTTAGTTGTTTTTTAATAAATTTAGGCTATAAGATTTAAAAATACTTTTGCGAAGCTTTACTAGAATACAAACATTTTTCACTTAAAATATAAGGTACTTCCAGTAATATTGTTTAAACATTATGACTTAAATTTATGTAATGTAAAAGGTCAAACCAATCTTTTGAAAATATGTTGAATATTTGAAGCAATCAAAAACGTTTCCATAATACCGACTGCTTAAACTCTAGGGATTTCCCATGAATCTTAACTTTCATTGAAAATTTTTGTGTTCTGTAATTGTAGTTTTAACTAATTACTTATTTGATTCGATTTGTATGTCGTTTCACTGTGAATGCCTTCTCGCCTACTTCGTGGATTATGAATTTATATAATTTTAATGTAGCGTAGTGGAGAAAAAATAAAATAAAACGAGGCTTGCCTCACAAAAAAATAGTAGATGTAGAAATTTGTTACTTCTGCCAACGTTTTCGTTAGTTGATATTTACTAACTAATTTTTTTCTGTTATAGGTTCGATAAGATTAAAGTTTATATATTTTTCAGGATTTATCTAAACGTAGAAGGTTCCTACTATACCAACATTATTTATTTTTATTTCAGGATGATACAACTAATAATTCATCAGTGTTTAATTTGTAGTTAGTTCCCTATTCCTACCTCAATCCCGAATAGCCTAATAGTCGAACAGCCTGATAAAAACAACATCGACACATTTGCAAGGAAATGATGAATTTTCCCTTGATCCTGCATTGACAAACACTAGGTGTTCAGAGCGGACTAGCGAAATAACTGATCCTAAATTTTTTTACGATTAATTTGATTAAATAAATATATTTTCATTAGTATTTTAAATTTCCTATGTAACCAGTAAAATTAAAATCGTTAAAAAAAATAAATATATTGTGTCACATCCCATTTCCCTCTGTAACGGTATGCCCATGCATCGAAGCATAAATTCGTTGCCATGTTCTGGACTTTTATATATCTATCTCACTTCATCCTTGGGCACGGAATATTTGAAACTTATGAATGACTTGTTGGGGATGTGGGTATGGTCCATATGATACCATTGGAAAGGTCATTGAATGGACTTTCAAATTATGAAATCATATATAGGGTGATCCGTTTGAAAAAAATGAGTTCGGCAATTTGAAGTTGGCGAAATTTGGTCCTTGTTTCGAAACGCCCTGTATTTTTTGAATGAACCCAAATGATGTGTATGTTTCTGCACATACTTTTGGTACTTGTATATCCAGTTTTTTCCATCAATTTTTAAAAATATCGTTTTTATGAAGATTTTTCTTCGTTCATGTTTTTTCATAAAATTTTATTAAAATGTAAATAACTTGACAACGTTGCATGTGATCCTCAAAAACAAAAGGGGTATGTAAAGTCCACATGACAGATATTCTAAAAATGAAAAAATATATAGGGTGATCCATTTAAAAAAATACCGAATGTTTTGCCCCGGATTCTTGTTTCACCCTGTATACTCGAAAATAATTTTAAGAAGTAGCACATCGAGCCTCCAATAAAATACAATAAAAAAATTTTCTCTATCTTCATCAGTCTAGCAGCTATAGTTCGAGCGAGGGTAGGTGGGCCACCCTGTATAATACTAAAATATATATAAATAATACTATCGCTGTAATCACGCCCAAGGTGCCCAGGAGGAAAAAACTTACGCAAAGTTTTGTGGTTGCTATATTAACGAGCTGAAACGGAAGCTTATTACTGGTTAAAAAATGTAGGTGTAAAATTTTCACTGAAAACTTCTGATCCATTTTGATATTACATTTGTATTGCCGTTCAATTAGTTGAATAATAGGTAAAGAAGTGCTCAATTTAAACAATTAGAATCTAAATATTCTTTATTAATCTGAAAATCAAGCATTCATTACAACAATGGAAAATATACAATATCAACAAATTACTCTTAGAAATTTTTTGGTTTGTATAAGAAAAATAAACCAAATTGTGTAATATGTGCCAACACGGTCCTGCTATAACAAAGTCAAAGCGCATGCTCACCACTACTTATATTCCGCCATGTTATGTAAACGTTTTTCAAATCACATAGAAATCTTTTTTTCCTACGACTATATGCGAAAGTAGCTTATATCTCATAAATAAATACGTCAAAAAGTTGACAATATCTGTCACATTTAAAACAGTGATGATATGAACTTAAAACTGATACGATATGAATATTTCATATCAGTTTTGAATTTTGCATTTCTATCTAGAAGGCAGGAACTGTCAAATGAATGACACAAAGTTTAAAAGTAAGTACTAACATATTAAGTTCATTTAATTGTTGTTTCTTATTAAATAATTTTTATCTTTGGAATTTGTTTTAACTATTAGTCGTAGGAAAAATATTTTTTCTACGACTATATGCGAAAGTAGCTTATATCGCATAAATAAATACGCCAGAAAGTGATGATATGAACTTAAAACTGATACGATATGAATATTTCAAATCAGTTTTGAATTTTGCATTTCTATGTAGAAGGCAGGAACTGTCAAATCAATGACACAAAGTTTAAAAGTAAGTACTAACATATTACGTTCATTTAATTGTTGTTTCTTATTAAATAATTTTTATCTTTGGAATTTGTTTAAATTAATCGTAGGAAAAATATTGTACATAACGCGTTAGAAAGTGATTTTCACACTCGGTGTGTTTCCGCACTCTCCGCTACGCGGCTCGTGCTAAACGTTCACTCGTATGAAATAAGTCACTTTCTACACTTGTTATGTATTCCCTTCTATCCCCGGGATACAGTTCTGTGAGTTCAACGAATTCACTCGATATCAAAGTTAAAATTGTTAAATGTCTCTGTCAATAATGTAATTTCCTTGATTTTTGTTGAAGCGTGGGTTTTTGCTTTTGCATTTATTTTTGATTTATTAATATTTTTTAGCTAGTAGGTATACAGTATTTTCTTTGTTTAGTTTAATTAATAGTTTGTTTGTAAGTTGGAGTATTTGTGTTTTCTCGACATGCTTCTTCTTTTTTAGTCGTTTACCGTAAAGGAAATCAGAACCCTTGCCAGTGACGTATCTGTATTAAAAATTGCATCAAATCTCAAATCTTTTCTTATTATTTTTTATCTATTTTAAGCAAAAAAAACATAAAAAACATGCAATTATGTAGAAAGTAATTAAGTATGAGTCATTAGAAATATAAAACAAATGAGGTTAGATTTGGAGTTAAACACCTAATTGTACCAATTTTCAAATTGTTCTATTTTATTCATACATTTTAAGCCCCTAAGTGCGATTCTGTTACCGAGCCAAAATTCCGATGATTGCTCAGAAGATACTAATTATTATAATTACAAATATAAACAATGCCACATAGATTTTTAATGTTACGATTTAACGAGACGAACGTTATAATTATTTCCATTTTATTATTGTGATTTTAAAAATCTACGTGATTAAAATAATTATAATAATAATATAATAAATTATAATGTACAAACAAACAATGCTCAATAAAGATGCCTATATAAAAATAATTAAAAAATTAAAAGAAAACTTACTGCATCGTCTATAAAAACACAAATAAAAACGAGAGAAAAAAAGATTTTCATTTTAACATGTAAAATTAACTGTTCTTACTAAACTTTTGCAATGAAATGAAATATTGGGTTTTCAAGTTTTGCATCATTTGTGATAAGAAAAACCGCACTCCTTCCTTAGTACGTTCAAAAAATCTAATGTTTAATTTATTACTGTGCTTCCTTGAAATATTAACGAACCAATAAAATTCATAATACCTAAACGTTATTACGATAATTCATTCATCAGTAAGTCAGGAACTCATATAAATAAATAATAAAGAAAAAGTAATATTACAATTACAAACATATTGTCAGCGAATTCTATTTTTTTCTTTAATTTTTTCCATTATAATTCTTTAGACGGTCCATAGAGTTCAACAGTTCAATTCAATTTATATTTTTTTTTTTTCAAGCGAATCAAAATATGAATATTTTTTGGCTGCAAATTCTGGGGCTTAGAAAAGATTTTTAGCCTGTTAATTACGTTTTTTCTTTTGTTACTGAAGTTCATTGCATGTCTTTATCCTTGATATTTATTCTAGATTCTACAAGCTTAGTGCCAATTTTTTTAACGATTCCACGCGCCATTGGAATACTGCATAATTTAAGAAAAAAGTTAAAATCTGTAAATTAAGTGGTATTTAAGTTTGGTGGCCATAACTATTATTTTCCACTTTAATGTTTGTGCAACTTTGAGTTAGTGTCGCTTAGTAGTTATAACGTTTCAAACACCTTCAGTGGCACCATAATATTATAAAACTATTATAGTAAAATCGCATTCGACAAGGAGTAATAAATCAAAATTTTATGGGAGTTTTACAGCCAGGCGGCCAAACAAAATCTGTGATTTTAAATAGCCGGTAGTTAAAAGGTATGTTAAAATTAAGAATTTTGCCTGTGCCGCCCGGTTTTGTTGGACATAACAATAGACTATCCTTATTTTAATCCCTTTTAAGACTCTGATGAGCGCAGGGTTGGGTAAATTAGGGTGTATTTGTTTGTATTAATATTTTTTTTGTTACTATTTTAAACTTAAATAATTGTAATTTAACCACCGGGGTGCTTGTTTCAGGTGAGCCCCTCGCCACTCACCCCTAAAAAAAAATTTTTTGGTTGGCTAAGGCCAATTTTTTGTTTTTTGTGTTTTTTTGGTGGGTAAACTTGGTAAATTCAATATTTTCATCACATTTTTGACATGCTCCGGTTTTGCTTGCGTTTTTGCAGTCTTGCACGCTTTTGAGCTTTTTTTGGTGGTTTAGTTTCTGGCAGCGTTAATTGGGTGGTCTCAACGCCGCGCCACCAGACCCTACTCCTTTTTTACTAATATGATTGTAACATTTTGATATAAAATAGACATGCTTACTTACTCTCGAAGATCAGGAAACGTGAAAGTCTCTGAATCATTATATTCACTTAATAAGTCATTATTTACTGATATTATTATAGGTGGCACTGTAGTATCGACATCCAAGATTTTGTCCAGATTCCACATGTTTTCTTCTTCTTTTAACATATGCCTTCGGAACAAGTGATATGGAGGTTTCTAACAATGCTTCTACATCTTTTAGCTCAAATGTCGTATTAAGTTGACCTACATATCCTTTAACTTGTGCCCATATCAGTTCAATAGGATTTTGTTTGCAGTGATAGGGAGGAAGACGCACAACATCAATACCATGTGTTTTTTCAAGTTCATCCACTACATAACATACTGGAGGCTTACTTAATTTCATAATTTCTAGTAGTTCTATTTTTATTGATTTTTCTGGCAAGTTAATGTTTCTGTCTGTTAGCCACTTAATGATATCATCTTTCTTCCATGAAGTATTTGGCACACGTTCAATTAGACGGGAATGGTAACCGTTATCCATTACTATAATGGAACCCTTTGGTAAATGTTCCATCATCTGCTGAAAATATTCTTCAAAAACATCAGCGTTCATATCTTCATGGTAGTCTCCGGTTTTTTTAGATTGAAATATTAAAGAACCACGTTTTCAAAATCAGCCATCACTTCAAATATGAGTTATAATTAGACGTCGTCCTTTACCGGAAGGAACCTTCAATCCTGTAGGTAATCCTTCCAAAAAAGCATGTCGTGAAGATTGAATGTTTGTGTCGTGCTACATTTTGCTAACTGTGTAACCTTCATTCACCTAGGTTTCGTCCAAATAAAATATTTTTTTGCCTTCTTATTTCGCTTTTAATTTGTTCAGTAAATTCCAGTTTTTTCTTACCTCCTGCATTTTTCTTTGGGGGTTTAACAACTCCACTTTTTAATTCACTTATAACTTTATATATCGTTGATTTGCTTACACCCATCATATTACTTGTCTTTTCAACAGTATCGTCAACAGAAAACGAAGGATTTTCCATTCTTAGGCAATTATAAACATTGCTTATAAATATTTTCTCATTAACTGATAACGCACACTTTTTTATACGTTTCACTAAACTTTGAATTTGAACCACACTGCATTTTTCAATACTTCTGTCACTATTAACCGAAAATTACCACAAATCAAACAGGGTATTTACCCTTAGATTATAGATTTCTATAATCTGTGGATTTATTCCATTTTGATTTTTAATACAATTATAGTCACATTTATAGATTTTGAACCCTCAGATTACTTTCTATAATCTAAGCTAAGCTAAGATTTCCAAGAAGTCAATGATGAATAACGATTTAAACAATTTAATGTAGGTATACCTAATAGTCAAATTTATAGGTCTTGAAAAATATTTGTTATATACCTTGTTGTTAATTTACTCAAACAGATAACTCTACCATTTACATAACAATTGCAAATAACTCAAAAAACATTTTGTAAAGTACCTACATACCGAAATAATACTCAATAATACATATTCAAAAAATATATATTTTTAAATGATTATTTTATGTACCCCGTAAATAATATATAGGCACCCACATCTGAACTTTCCTGTTTTGACAGATATATTACCCCGGGTCGATTTTGGTGTGGTTCCCAGCGGTGAACTTTACCTGACTACAACTAACTAGGCAAAAATAAAATTAAGTTATTCTTAATGTGTAGGGGTAGATTTAGTGATTAGTTTCTGCCACTATAATGCTACTACTAGGGTTCGTACATCTATAGAATCTCATCAATTTACACTTTGACACGTTTAGTTGCAGAAGATTTACTTCGCATCAGGAGACAAAACTATTCAGATCTAATTGCAGATAATTAGTGTCTAGTGATACTGGTAGGAATATTTTTATATCGACTACATACGTAAGATATCGTGCGTATTTGAAATGTCATTAATAAATAATATAAATAAAGCAGGTCCAAGATTCAAACCCTGTGGAACACCAGAAGTAACAAATAATTCGCGTGACACTGAACCACAAATTAAATCCGTCGGTTTGTAAGGTAGGACTTGATCCAGCTGAGAAAACTCCTTGATACTCGAATATCGCTAAGTTTCTTAATCAAGAGAGAATAACAAACTCTATCGAAAGTTTTGTATCCGCGTATATAACATCTATTTGATTTCCTCCTTCAATAGAGTCAGTTAGAAATTCTAAGAAAATGGCAAGGTTGGTAGCTGTGGATCGGCCTCTATAGACTCCATGTTGATTAGGGATAATGTAGTGTTTATAACAGTTAAAGATTTCATGTCAGTATGGCTTCAAAAGTAACGAAATTCCACGCCTGCTTTAAGAATTGGGATTATGTTTGACTATTGCAAAAGCTTCTACTTCCTGTGATGTTACCTCATTTATCTTTGTATCATCCTGACTTCCTTAATCTTCTATTTTTTCCCTGGTATGGTTTTAAAATGGATTTGTTGTTTGTTTGTTAATTTTAACGTCTCTTTTCTGACCTAATGGTCTAAACTGGACGGGACCTACAGCTTATCGTGGGCTCCGAACCACGGTCCTCAATCACCTTAAACCCAGGACTATGCCTTTGTCATGCAGGTGATCTACCGACTAACAAGTATGTAATTGTGTCACCAACCCCTATCAGTTCCACGAGATACCCGATCTCATCCGGCCTGTTTACCGGCGTGAATGAAACTGCGTATGACACAAATACCTTTTTGCAATTGTCCAAAGTCTTATCTGACTTTAATTCCACTTGAATACGGCAGGATTCGAACCTACTCCCCGAACACTGACCAAGCTGAATCGGCAGACGCCTTACCAACTAGGCCACCGTGTCCGGTTAAAATGGATTTGCTGCACATCAATAATTTGCTTTTCCTTCTAGTACATGATATAACTTTTGATTTTCCTCTTCCATTTTTTCCCAAATTGGCTATCCTTTTAATTTCTTTGCAATTATTTTATTCTTGTTCTTTATTAGGTAGATATCTCTTTCATAGTATCTTTTTCTTTCTTACCTCAACTCGTACTTCTATCGACCATAAACAATTCTTTTTCTGTTCCTACATTTCTTAATAGACAATATTCCATACATGAAAGTTCGTCTAAAATATTTTAAAATAATGTCTTACAAAACAAGATTCTCTTTCGTCTAATTCTGGATTTCGTATCTTAGAGATTTTTTCGTCGATTTAAATCAATACGGAAGATTTTATATTTTTATAACTATCATAAACCGTTAAATGCTTGGCAGACGGCTTGCCAGTCCATCTGCTAAACAGACATACGTAATTTTAATTTTCTTGCTTATCGTATCTGCAAATCTTTACTTTTTAATATGTGTCTAACCTTTCCAACGATTTGGAAATGTTTTATTTAGATTAATTATTTGAAATAGATAACTAAAAATTTTAATTCTTTATTTTTACTTCTTGAAACTGTCTTATTAAAATAACTTTCAATAAAACAATACCTAATCGAATGGGGCCAAACACTTCCAATTTTAATTCATCATATTCAACTAACCCAAAGGAAAGAGGGAAATATATTTCATGGCTGTCGTAGGGATGATACACTACAGTAGTAAATCAACGTAGTAGTCCCTGGGATCGTTCTTAGCGCCTTTACTTGTTTCCGTAGGACAAGAACACGAGCAGGAACTGAATTACTTTAAGGCCCAGTGCGATCAATTTTAAGTCCTTTTAAAGCTCTATGGAACACATGCTCTTAAATAAATGGTTTGTATAAAGGCCTACAGAAACAAAAAACAGAGGCGGACTAGCCTCTGAAAACTTTCTTTGCGTCCAACGTTAAAAGTAAAAAAAACCTCCAAATTATAGAACATACCAATAAATCAACAGAAACATTAAATTTTGCGGAATAGTTTTAATTTGTGATACTAGACCCACTAAAGAGCGTTTAAGATTTTAAGATCGAATAACTGAAATATAAGTCAGACTTTTAAATGACCTGGCTGGAATTCGGTTCGGACATGCATATTTTTTATTTTTTTACTGGATTCTACAGATACGACTTTATGTATCAAATTTTTTTCCTACGGTTGTTTGAGAAATAGTTTTTAGGATACAGCGTAAAATGCTTTTTACAACACCTGTTACGTTACCCTTACATCCACGTTTGTCAAAAAAAGAAAGACTCAATACGAGTTTAAAATTAATGTGTGGTATGACGTACATGCCCCCCCCTCCCCCTAGGGTTCTGAATAGTTGATATTGGTTCAACAACTAGTAGTCCAATAAACGAAGGTGCCAACCCAGGCAACAGCTCTGTCCGGCACCATTTTTTTTTAATTTGCAGGTATTCATGGGTACATTCACCCCCGAAAATCTCAGCTGTCTGAAATTTGTGGAAGGGAAAATTGCCCATTGGTCTCAAAAATGTGTTTTTTTTTTCGCCTATTTTCGCCCATATTTCCGAAAATATGACACTTAGAGAATTTTTTTTTGGACGAAAATGAAGATGAGTTCATTACCTACAAAAATGATCATCAGCTCCAAAGCACGCTCTAAAGGAATGACACTCCCAAGCGGAATACAAATTTTTCAATAAATCACGTAAAAATTAATATTTTTTCATGATTCAAAGTTCAGTTGAAAGAAGGAACCTGTAGCTATAATATCATGTTACTTCTCCTTTTATCTATTTCTCTGAATTATTGAAAAACCGTGCCAAAGTTTGTTTTTGCTCAATATTTTGACCCTCCTATAAATTTATTCATAATTTTTTTATCAAGACTAATTTCACCGAATCCTTTTGGATAATGGGGCTTTGCAAGGTCTTAAATGTATTCAGAAAGATTCAATAAATTATTTTTGTGTATTTTCATAAACAACATGTTTTTTTATGGCGTTTTTTTTTTTTGGATTTCCGGAGTTTTCGAAAATGCTCGGGTCTATCGGGAATTAATAGATAATCATGGACCATATCGGTTTTCAACGTACATCAGCTTGTCCCTTTGTCGATGGCATTTTTCTTTTTTTTTCATATTATTTGGTTTTCCGGAAAATTGAGAAAATTCTCACCCCTCGACATTTTTTTTTGAGGATTATTTTCTTTTCGTGCTAAATTTTTTTTGGGTTAGGAATTGTACTAAATAAAAGATCACATTCTGACCTTTTCATCAATATATAAGATATCGCATATTTTATTAAGTGCACGAGAAAAAACTCTGCCTTGAAACTTTCGCAAATTGGATTTTTTTACAATAAATTTATTAATCAAGTTCAAAAAGTGAAAAAAAGTTGGTTATTATTGCTTTATCTTTTGTCTTCAGACAAAAACGGGAGGATATTCAAGTTTTGGGACGATATTCAAATTTTCCGTTTTCACCACAATAATTTTGAGAATTATTAAATGAATTTTTGAAACGCCGTTTTTGCAAAAAATATTAGTATAGGGAAAAAAATCATAGAGACAACTTTTGTGTAATGAACTGTTCTTCATTTTTTTTCTAAACAAAAATGCTCTAAGGGTCATATTTCGGCAGATATCGTCGAAAATGGATTTTCGAGAATTCTAGAACCATTTTCCGACCCTTCCACAAATTCCACGTAGCTGAGATTAAAAAAAAATTGACGGACAGAGTTGTTTCTCAGGTTTGGGATTTTTCTGGCGTTAATTTACTGGACTATAGAGTCTGCATATGCAAGTAAACCTTTTGATTGGTTTTCAACAAGAAGAAAACACACAAGCCAAAATTATTCGTTGTATTGAATATTTTCTCAAAGACATCCCAAATTTTTATAACTTAATCACTTTGGTTACAAATTTCCATTAACTGATGCCCCCCCTCCCCCCCCCGGAAAACTCCCTAGATCCGCCACTGATTTTTCAATATCTTTTGAAGTAAAGTTGACACTTTCGCTGGTTTTTGTTCTTTGAATGGTGAATGAGTGGACTCATTTTATACAGCCTTTATAGTTTTAAAAAAAAAGTAAAGTTCGTGTGACGGGTGGTTCAGTCCGCCTGGTGCAGAAATTTTCAAACCGCGACTACCGCTTTCTGCATAGCTTATAAGCTATGCCTTGGGAGATATGGAATAATCATGGAATATTTCATTAAGCCAGCGGACTATTCGCCGAATAGGCATGGGATATACCATGGATATATTTCAGAAGAGAAAGAGATATTGCTGGCAGATCTTTCATGGTGACCTCGGATATGCCTAGAATATGCCAAACATATGCCTTGGGAGATATGGAATAATCATAGAATATTACAATATGCCAGCGGAATATTCAGCGAATATGCATGGAATATTTCTGTGCCATCTGGGTAATGACTAATAGTTATATAGCCAGCACTGCCGGTTTTACGTACCCTCCGAGGCACGGTGGGTTGCCGATATTGATAACCACTTGATTTTCCTGGGAATCGAACCCGGGTCGTCTCGTTGCGAAGCGGATACGTTAACGCTGAGCCACGGCACCCACATAGTTTTTTATTAACATACAACAAAACAGGAACAATACACAGAATTTTTGGGGGTTATACCACTAGAGCTCAGATTTGGTCGGATACTTTTCATAAGTTAAATTGTCTATATGAAAGTAAATACGACAAATCAAACTTACAAAAAATATCCTGCCCAAAATCTGAGCTCGAGCTGGTATTTGGTAAGACAATTCCATGAATTTAAACTGATGTGATACATAAATAAATAACAAACACATATCGTTAACCGGGCAACGTGGTATTATCGATTTTTTATTCAGTTATATTTCCTCTTCCTTCCGCATAAGCTAAATATCCGATAGCAAACTACGATTTTTGAAGTTTCATATGACATTTTTACATATGAGAGAAATTGTCACTAAAATAAAGTGAAAACTGTAACAATAGGCCACCCTCGCATCGGCTGGCGCGACGCGAGCGCCGCTCTACCGGCCGGGAAAAACAATAATTGATTGTCGAATTAAATCGATCGCTTAAGTTTAATTAAAAAACTCGCTTATTTATTGTTCTTAACCGTCCACAATGTCGGTTTTGCTAAGATGGGGGTTCAAGCCGTTAAATTTAACAATTTTTCGAAAGAAAAGCCTCACTAAAGGCAAGAAACTCGTCGAAAGCCATTATGTTTCCGGCGTCTACGAGTTAAAAACTGATGGATAATCTGAGATTAAAGTAACTGTTTTGCGCTAAGCACTAAGCACCAAAACGTAAACAAACCTTTACAAGCCGACAATCAAGCTATGTATATAATTATTATAATTATTGTATAAGTTCTAATAACAGATAATGACAAGTAAATGTCACTGATCTTGTAAGTACACAGGGTCGCATTAAGGGTGTTATAAAAATAAGTATGTAATCGATTTAATAAAAAAATATAATTTTTGATTTTTTAATAATACTCTTTTCTCTGTAATATATACAGTGTATAGCGTGTTTACTTCAGTTACACCATATGAAAAACTTTTTTTAATTAATTTTACGAAAAAAGTTACTCTTTATAAAAAGTTCTGCATCGTGTAAAACCCATGATGAAATAATAAAGGCTCGTCCATACTCATCCGAATAAACGCAATTTTTCAAATCGGAAAATAACCGCCACATCGTTACAACTGAAAAAATGCATGTTAACATTGATAAGATGAAGTGAAAAGAATCATTTTTCTGTTGTGTAATGTATTCTATGAATAAGCTGCAAGATATAACGATGTGGCGGTTTTATTCCGATTTAAAAAGTTGCATTTATTCGGATGAGTATGGACGAGCCTTAAGACATTAACATTTCTAGATGTGCCGACAGTAAATGTATCATTTAAAAAAAATCATATAGTTTTTAGGTTGATCCTGACAGAAACAGAAACTGCACTTGCAAAGGAGGAAAAGGTGCAGGTTGCAGGTGTATCAGAAGGGAATAGAAGTGGCAAATCAAAAAGAGGTAGTGAGACCTACGGGTGTAAGGACATCAGTAATGTTTCTTCTGATCACTTGGTGGAAGATGTTATGCTAAGCAACATAGTGTTAGCAGAGGAAAGATGCAGAGTGGGAAAAGAAGCTAGACTGGTAGAAGAGAAACAAAAAGAAGACATATTAGCGTTATTGAAAAATGTATACGATTTGTAAAGTGTTAATTCCAAACACTACTATTATTTCATCATGGGTTTTACACCATGCAGAACTTTTTATAAAGAGTAACATTTTTTCGTAAAACTAATTATATAATACATATTAAAATGAAAATAGAATTTAAAGAATTGTTAAAAAATCAAAAATTATATTTTTTTATCAATTCGATTACATACTTATTTTTATAACACCCATAATGCGACCCTGTGTACTAGAACTTTGATTTTTCTTTCACTTGGAAATATACCACAGAATTTTTGTCGGACCCGGTCGCCCAGATGTCGCGTCGGGATATGCGGGACTGGCCTATACTAATATTTTTCACCAGTTTCTACTTTTGCTTTCTTGATATGAGAAAACCTTTATTTTTAAACTTCTTTATATGCCAACTGGCTTTTATTATACTCTCTTGCTTTAACTAACTATATCTAAACGGACGAAGGCTAACGTTTGTCTGCGAATGATAATGTATAATTAACTCTTTTGAGAGTTTTTTCTTAATGTATGCAAATAGTTTATCCCCAGATGAACAGGATTTCAGGATTGGAAACAAAAAAAATAAATTAAAAGAGCGTTTTCAAAAAAAATATTTAACTTGCCAACGCATCAAAAAATTTGTTTTAAAATTTTACAAACAAATCAACTCCCTATATTTTCATCAAATTGCAAAACCATCTTCAATATTATAGTCTATACGATGTCAGTGTAAACAGCAAAAAAAATAAAACTCGACTCATTGGCGGTATCTCCTTTATGAAGCAGAGACGTGCAATGCGACAGTAGAAATGGAAAACACAAATTCAGAAATTCATAAATTCTTTTTACTATTTCATTTTGTGAGGCTTCATGATTTTCACTTTTCAAGCATGTGAAAATATTTAAAATAATTCTTTGTTTGGATATGTAAGTCTTTATTACGAAATTCCAAAGGCTCTATAACTACATTGGTTTCGAGATTATGAGTTTCCGTTTGACCATTAGAAATATCAAAAGGTCTCCAGAATGCCATTATAATTAGCTTAATATTTCAGAAATAGCATGAAAGGTATGTAATATCAACGTATATCAACTTTCGATTCTACTACACTGTCTCATTTGGTCCTCAAGCGGCTAAGTCAAAGCAAACATATTATTCGAGAATGCGACCAATAATAATTCGGAAGTGACCAATTAAATGCGCCTGATTTATCGTGGGCGGTAACATTTGGTGACAGGCATGTATCAAGTCAACGTGAACTGCATACAGGGAACGGTCAAAACAAATTTCAGTGCGTAACACTTGCGTAATGCAGTAAATTGATCGTACCTCGTATTCCTTGCCGTTTACACTGACTTCGTATAGACTTTACCTAGATTAATTACTATATACATTTTTTTGTAAAATTATATTATTTTATACAAATAAAAATGTGTTTGTTTTTGATATAAATAAAATAAATTTTCTATGTCACTAATTTATACAAAAATATATTTTTTGATAAAATTTATTTTTATAAAATCCTTAGTACGACCCTGTTTATTGGTCAAGTTCTGCCTGCGCGTATTTTATTTGGATTACTTCTTTTTAAGTTAGACATACTACTCATACTAGTTATCTTTTTAAAATTTTATTAAATTTCTACGCTTTCAACCAGATTCAAATTTTTCGCACCATCTAATCTTAAAAAAGGGTTTAAAACAACTGGTATTTTCCCTTTTGACAGAAACAGATTTTCCGACAACGATTTCATTGCCAGTTCAATAACAGATCGAGAACTTCCCATGTCTGATAATAATCAGACTGAAAATCAACACTTAGCTGAAATTCGAGGTGAAGTTACACCCCCTAGAGAGAAACAAATTAATAAGATAAAATAGCAGAAAACCATTTCATTTCTCCCCAAGAATTTAAAGGATACCCAAAGGCAGCTGCAAGAAAGAACAAAAAACCTAGAACAAAGGGACGTAGCCTTATTCCAACTGATACACCCGAAAAAAATATATTGAAAGAAAAAGATCGCATAAAAAAGATAAAGCAACTGAAGTCAAAGCAATGGACATTCAATAATAAAAAACAGAGGACAAAAAAAGATAAAGATGAGGAAACTTCAGAGGAAGAAATTGACGGCGATGTTTTAATGGAAGACGAATCTGACGATGATATAGAGTATTCTGAGGAGGTAGATCCGTCTGGACTTGAGGAACTGGATCGAAATCCAAGTCTAGGTGATTTTGTATTGGTCGAATTTAAGGCAAAAAAACCAATATATTATCGTGGAAAAGTTATCACTGAGAAAAATGTTACAAATGAACTGGAGATTCGATTTTTGAGAAGGAGTTTGAAAGACTACCAACATTTTATTTTTCCAGTTCTTCCTGATGAATCTTTAATCCAAATTTCCGACATAAAAATGATTTTACCTCCTCCTCTAAGTTTAGGAACCACCAAGAGGCTTCAGTGTACATACAAATTTTAATTAAACTTTAACACAATTGATGTACGTTGAATAATTTTGTTGTTTCATTGTGGCCCTACTGCTGTTTCATTGTGCCCTATATACCGGGGTACAATGAAACAAAAATGGCAAAAATAAAAGTATATTTTTGTAGTCTGAATATAGATTTTTTTCACTAAAATTTGGTTCAAATATTTTCATTTTCTTAATAACCAACCACAATGTATTATTTTTGATTTAAAATAAAGATTTTTTCGTTAAAAGCAGATATTTTGTTTCACTGTGGCCCACCCTCCCCTACATACAGAACATTATCCATTAGCTCAGATGGGCCCTATATGTTACCACCAATTTAATATTATAAAATGGTAAAAGTGCCATTAGAGATTTTAGTTTATTCAGCTCAAATTCCCAAGACAACCGTGTTTCTGCCTTTCCGGCTTCATCAGCTGGGTTAGTGGGCAAAATTTTATATTACTATCTAAAAATGTCACTATTACTTTTAGAGTTAAATCTAACATTTAATATTGCAGTGTAATATTTAAATTAAGAAAGGATGTTAGGAAAATTCTTACACCAACAGGCTGAGACCTCTTAACTTCTTTAGTACATCTAGATTAGAAATTTTACAGGAAATATTTCCAAATGTATGCCTTATAAAGAAATCTGTAGCAACCTATTGATTTTATATATTTATACTTTATCCACTCACAGGTGGCGCTAAAAAGTAAATTTACTCAAAATATAGTGCAGACATTGTATAAAGAATGAAATAAAGAATAGTATGAAAAAATATATTGTTCGTCTGGAAAAATATCTTTAAAATGCAAAAAACCAAAAAACGACTTTTTCATAATCGATTTTTCAGATAATCCAGACAATTTTTTTTATTGCAAATAATCATTGAAATTGATAAAATTTTCATGTAATATAATGTCATTCTCATTCAATTAACTGTTAATGGTTTTAAAATTACCGAAAACATTGTTTAAACAATAATCGAATACTTAAAACTTCGCTCTAATTATACAGGGTGAGTCACGGTAGACGCGACAGTCCATTGTGGCTAAACGGTTAATATTTTGAAAATTTTCTTTATTCATGGATATGTGGGTTGATAAAGGTAACATAGTAAAATTATTTTGAATTATACAGGTTGTCCCAAAAAAGTGTGGCGTGTCAAAGTTATATTATTTCTTATGGAAGACCCTATATTTTATAATTTTTAAAAGGTAATGGAATTTGCTTCATAATAGGATTATAAAATACAGGGTATCCTATTTAAAATAAGAACGATATTGTCGTTTGAATATGTTATTAGAGAATCGCCCCATTTTGGATGCCCTGTATAATTTTAAACAACTCTAAATACATTATTGCTTTCAATTATTAGTCTAATTTTTTTAGTTAAAATTGGATTCGGCTGATTCCATAGGTTTCCAAGTTATTGGTTTTCTTGTAAATGCTTCCATTTTTAGAGATATCAAAATATCTCAAAAAGTAAAAAGCTTAGGTATAGGGAATACTTAAGAAAGTTTATCTTATTTTTAACGTATAATCTATAAATGCAACAAAATGTAGGGTCTTGAAATGAAATAACATAACTTTGATGCGCCACACTTTTTTGGGACAACCTGTATAATTAAAAATGTAGCCTTTATCAACTCACATATCCATGAATAAACAAAATTTTCAAAATATTAACCGTTTAGCCACAATGGACCGTCGAGTCTACCGTGACTCACCCTGTACAGAGTTTTTCATAGGTAAATGAGCATACGCTGTGGATAAAGGACACTTAGACGAATAAGAAAAACCCATATTTCTTTTATCGCCCGTATTTTTGGAACCACCTTATATATTTATTTGATAATTGGCAACGTTGTTCTACTCCATTAAACAATCAAAATGCATAGTGACCAGAATTAAAACCCAGGTCCGTCTTCAAAAAAAATTATAGAAATGATTTTGCTATTAAACAACATCCTGTATATCAAAATTTTAAAAATTGGGTTGCATATTCAAAAAGAACCGAAAAAGTTTAATAGAAAAAAACGTTTTTGAGACTGCACGTTTCATTCTACTAATTAATAAAATTTTAAAAGCAAACTTAAGAATTGCGAATTTTCGTGGAATTCCATTATTGTTTAAACAATGTTTTCGGTAATTTTAAAACCATTAACAGTTAATTGAATGCAAATATATATGTAAATTAATCTTTTTCATCAATTTGCAATAAAAAATTGTCTGGATTAACTAAAAAATCGATTATGAAAAAGAAGTTTTTTGGTTTTTAACATTTTTAACGATATTTTTCCATACGAACAATATATTTTTTTCATACCATCTTAAAGTAGAGGTTTCAACGAAGAAAATGAAATAAAGTTTAAAATTTGTATGGAAACTTTTTCGATTGAAATTTAGGGTTTTTTTTTTAATTTAAATTCTAACAAAATCGAAAAATAAATATTTTGCTTTCAAAAAATTACAGCTTATTTATTAAACAAGAAGAATGTTTTCACCAAGTTTCATAAAAAAAATATTTTTGCGTGAGATAACAATTAAAAACGAAATTACGGTTTTTAACGATTTTCTCAATGATTTTGAGGTTATGTTGAAAAATGATAAATACAAATTTTAGATTTTTTAATTATCTGTAACTTTTACGTTAAACTTTTTTCGATATTATAAATAGTTCAGCTACAAATCGTAAAAAACCAATATCCAACCCTCAAATTCTATACCCCTACCCCCTTCCGGAACTTTTAATTTGTCCAATTGATTTTTTTTTTAATTTACTTATTTACCCTAAATTTTCCGACCACCCACATACTGCTAAGAATTTTTTGTTTGGCCCTTGTCTAAATTGAAAATGGACAAACTATAGATAATTAAAAAGACTACATGTAATAAAAATTTATTTTAAAATAAACGTAGCATAAGCATCTTTTGCAAAATCAAACTCCAATTTATCAAAATTTAACCCGTTCATTGCCTCATCAATCTTGTTTTTAAATTCTTCTAGTTCTTTCTTTCGATTTGTTACCATATACAGTTGATGCTCCATAAACAACACAGTTCCGGGCTTAGATATTTTAGATATTATTTGCGCGTCAAAAAACTGTAAATATGCGTTTCCAACATAAATCATGTCAAACAAGTTATGGTATTTTTCTTTATACCGCATAATTTCCAAAATAGATGTAGAAAAAAACGTTACATTATCTTCAAAACCAACACATTTTTTGGTAGGTCTTGGAATAAAATCCAAGCCACTACTATCCACCACCAAATGTTCTTCTCTCATAACCAAGTTTCCCATTAACATTTCGGAAGTTTTATTAAGGTTATACGGCTCTTGTTGTTGAATTTCATAAAAAAGTTGTTTCAAGTTTCTTTCAGTTACATCTGTTGCTCTAAAATTATTCTGTCCATGCAAAGATTTCAAAAAACTTTTGTCTTCACATTCCAAACCAAAAGTTATAAAAGGGCCATTCAGAATATCCCCCAAATAACCAAAATGAACAAAATAAGTTCCATTCGGCATAATTGCGCAAACTAAAGATCTGTTTGGTTTGGATACTTCTGATTCTAGCCAAGAAAATGAAACCCCTTTGGATCTGAAGTTACGATATTCCTGATTGCATATTTGTTTGGCTCCAACATCGTGAAGTCTCATATGTAGATCCCAATCAAAAGCTCCTGATTTAGAGTCGTATCTAGTATGCAAATGTTTCCTCACTTTCTTATCCCACATTGTAAAGATGTCAAACTCGTCTTTGGCGTACCAGAATTTCAAAAGATTTTCTAAATAATCTCTTTCTTTGTATTTTATCTCTAATTTAACAAAATTCATCATTTCGTTGAGGTAGGAATAATTTGTAACCATTTTAATTAGGTCAGCAGCAGCGGTATTTAAAAATTTAGCAACCGTTGGTCTAACTAAGGAATTACCATATATTTCCATAAAGATTTTGGTTTTCTGGTCCAAACCAAGGCTCTCTTGTGGCTGTAGTGCAATATTTAATAGTAATAACTGTCTAGCTACAAGCTCCATACATGCTTCCACCAAGAAAAAGTTTATTTTCACACGTTTATGCCTGTACTTACGAGCCTCGGTTTTGATGATGTGTCTGCAATCAGAACTACCCAGAATGAGGATATTAAGTGTTTCAGGTATATCATTTTTTATGGATTTGTATTCTTCTAATAAATCTAAAGCTGGAGTTAAACCCCAAAACATTCTTTTTTCACTTAAAATGACGGATACTTTTCACAAATAAGACATTGATCTATCAATCGTGGTTTCCGTAGTTACAGATTTTATTTGTATCATATAGCAACCGGAGCAAACATTATAAAGAGCGATGTGGTCTATAGTGGCGTCTGTGAGTCGTAAGGACATGGACCAAAATTCATCAGGATTGAGAGTACCTCCCCCCCCCCGTTTCGAGGATGCTGAACACAATGGCGGTATCAGAATTACTGTTTTCGATTGCTGAACCCACTAAAAAAGTAATCTTCAACACCACCATCGTCTTCAGCATCCTCGAAAACAGAGGGACATCCGTTTTGCCGCTGATATTTCAATAAAAACGACCCTTTCGGGAGAGAGTTTTGATCTGTGGAGGGGTTGGTGGGGGTCGGAAGTGATATTGAATACCACCATCGTGTTCAGCATCCTCGAAAACAGACGTTTTGCCGCTGATATAAAAAATTAAAAAACACCTCTGTCGGGGGTGAGTTTTGGCCTGTGGAGGGGTTGGTGAGGGACGGAAGTAATCTTCAACATTACCACCGTGCTCAGCATCCTCGAAAACAGGGGAAAAGACGCTTTTTTTACAGGGAAATGATGCACTGCCCGTTTAACCCCTTTAGGGGATAGTTTTTGGCCGTTTTAGGGGGTTCAGCAATCGAAAACGGTAATTCTGATACCCCCATCCTCGAAAACGGGGGGGGGAAGTACTCTCAATCCTGATGAATTTTGGGCCATTTTTCACGGTTTTTTCCGACTCACAGACGCCACTAATAAGAGAAACAGTCTTTTACATTTTTGAGATAGTTCTCTCGGTTAGAATTACTGTTCAAAATTGAACCCCGCACAAAAAGATAGGAAATGGCCGCTCGGTCAAATTGTCTGAATTTTTGATATGTTGTACATTTTGTCATTCCGAACAAAAGTCTCAATGGGCACTAAGCTCCAAAGTGCATGGTTTGGCTATTATGGAGCATATTTTATTTATTTTAATGTATTGCCTTAAGTTTTTGAGGCTGCTGAATTTAAATATGATGTCAAATTCATAATATTGACAGTTGACAGCTGTCAAATGCTTTAAAGAAAAAAGAAATCTTATATTAAACAATGTTATCATATGTTTTTGTGGACGCTGAATTCAAATAAGATGTCAAATCGATAATATTGACAGTTGACAGCTGTCAAATGCTCTTAAAAAATAAATCTTACACTAAGGAATAAGAACTTTATGTTTTTGAGGACGCTGAATTCAAATGTGATGTCAAATAGATAATATTACAGTTGACAGCTGTCAAATGCTTTTTAGTAATAAGAAATCTTATATTAAAGAATATAATCGTATGTTTTTGAGGACGCTGAATTAAAATGTAATGTCAAATCAATAATATTGACAGTTGACAGCTGCCAAATAGTTGTCAAATGCTCTTCCGTTCAGCATGCTTGAGGTTTGCAACTATTATGCAACTATGGTTATGATTGGGCAGACGTGCACAGAGGCAAGATATATTATTTAACACTTATATACATTCAAAAATCCATTTCACTTTCGAGAAATCTTAAGAAATTATTAAGTAATTAAGAATAGTTAACATTATTATATGAAAAATAGTATTTGGGCTTAAAAATTCAAATATAATGTGATACTGAAAAATTGTCATTTGGAAAAATCATTTGACTGTAAGGTGACCGCTGTCAACTGTCAATATCTTTAAGAGCTTTTGACAGCTATTTGACAGCTGTCAACTGTTAATATTATCGATTTGACATCACATTTGAATGCAGCGTCCTCAAAAACATAAAGTTCTTATTCTTTAGTGTAAGATTTATATTTTTTAAGAGCATTTGACAGCTATTTGACAGCTGTCAACTGTCGATATTATCGATTTGACATCTTATTTGAATTCAGCGACCTCAAAAACATATAATATTCTTTAATATAAGATTTCTTTTTTCTTTAAAGCATTTGACTGCTATTTGACAACTGTCAACGGTCAATATTATGGATCTGATATCATATTTAAATTCAGCATCCTCAAAAACTTAAGGGCATACATTAAAATAATTAAAATATGACTTTTAAAAAAGTGATATGCGTTTTAAAGGTTTCTATACTATGGTGGCGTCACGGAGCTTCGGAGCTCCATAGCAGCCAAACCATGGACTTTGGAGCTTAGTGCCCATTGAAACTTTTGTTCAGAATGACAAAATGTATAACATATCAAAAATTCAGACAATTTGACCGAGCGGCCATTTCCTATCTTTTTGTGCGGGGCCCTTTAATGAAACTTGACATATTAATGCATTATAAGAAGATAATCAACCAGCAAATATTTTTAAAGAGCTGCAGAAAACAAAAAAAAAATATATTAATAAGTATAAAAAAATGTTTGCCTTAAATTAAAAAAAGCAAGCAGGCGAGACAATAGACAGTTTTTCGCCGAGGCGCATATTACTTTTTTTTCGTCGACCTCTACAAAAACGTACTAATTTCCGAAAGAAAAATCAACCATTTTTGAAGGCAAACACTTTTCGTCCGCTGTGGTCACTAGGATACGGCACGGTGCTTGCTGTGGTTACTAGGATACGTCATTCGAAGACGAAAAGTACTTGCCTTCAAAAATAGTTGACTTTTCATTCGGAAATTAGTATATAAAATGTCATTTTTTGTAGAGGTCGACGAAAAAAGTATTTTTTGTCATATGAAGCTCTAGTAAATTAAAATTTAAATAAAAATTATTAATGTTTGCACATTAATGCTTTGTAATTTGAGTACTGTCAAACCCATATGCATTTGACAGCACAAACAGTTACTGAAAGCATACTTCTCTCTTTTCCTTTTACGCGGCGTTGCCAAATATAAATACTACAGTAGTCAAATACCACAGAGCAGACATTTGACTATCGTGTTATAGAGAGTACTACCTTTCAGTGCTGAGAACTGAAAGTGTTAAGTAATTTTTATATAACTTTCATAGAACGTCCATCCTGTCTGAGAATTGAATAGTCTTTCCCTCACAAAGTTCTCTATCTACAAATTCAAGCCTCACCACGAAACAGGCTTTAATCATACTACTTTTTCTCTCATATAAAATTTTATATGTTTTTGTTTTGCATTCCCCTATTATCTTGATAAAGCAATGCCTTTAATTTGAGTGTTTGCAGATCTAGCCAAAGCTTTCGACACTGTTAACCATTATATCCTCTTAGAAACTCTTAACAATATAGGTACAAGAGGGATTCCACATGGACTGTTTAAAAGGTATCTAACCGATAGAAGCTAAGAACAAACTGTCACATGTGGAGTACCTCAGGGGACAGAGTTGGGCCTATATTATTCAATATATATTTTAATACCTCTTCCTGCTAGATACAAAATGTAAAATAATAAGTTTTGCAGATGACACAATGTTATTCGCTGAAAGCGATAATTGGTACGACCTAAAATTACAACTTGAAAGATATATTATGCAACAGGTACTTCCGAAAAAAAAGTAATTTGTTGTTTTGGTTTTTTTGTGAAAAAAGTATTAAAAAAGTTGTAGAACGTCATAATATGCCTGCTATTTTTTAAAATACCAGCAATAGTAGTATATAGAACTCAGTATGTTATTTATCGCTCAATTGTCTTCAACCTTGGTTTATTTCATTAAGAAAATGCCACACCAGTGAGGAGTCAAAATCTCGGTTGGCGTACGCGTAACTCAAGCCGAGTTTATAATCCTAGAGTCAAATGAGACATGGAGGCAAACATTATGCGAATAATCACAAGGTCAATAATTGGAAGTGTGCTGAATAAATCTTGAATTGCCGTGTTTTTCGCATGGGCAGTTGTACGTTGCGTGTTCGAGGATCGACAACCCATCGGTGTTATTTGTTTTCTCTCCGGAAGGAAAGACAAAAAATATTGTACATTACAAAGCATTACATGGTCGTACTGTAAAGGGCGCCGTATATTTAACAATAAGGGCCCAGAATAGTTAACTACACAGAAGGGAAGGCTTGTCTATTTCAGGGGGTCAATTTCATCTGCGCATGTTCGCAATCGCCATGTACTAAGTGGCAAAACTGTCACGAATTTTAGTCGTTTCGAGATGAAAGTTCTGTTGCGTTGTTGCCGTTGACAATTATTTATAATGGGAAGTTTGTAAATTATATTTACAAATTAGAAAATATTTATCGGGAATATCACATACATTTTACGACGTAATGAAAAACATACAATTTGAACATCCTTGTCCTAATTTTCCAAAAGCGTATGTTTTAAAACTTTTTATTAGGTTAAGAATATTTTATACCCTTAAATATAAAAATAACAAAAGTGTTAGAAAAATTAGAATTCTTTCCCATATATAATAAGTTTTATTATCTTTTATATTAGCAATGTATAATGTTTGTTTTTTCTTGTTTTTTTTTATGTAATTGTCATGGGAACTTGTTAACCTGTTTTTTCTTTTTGACTATTAATTTTTTTACTTACTAATATTGTATTGTATTGAAATTTCCTAAAAAATGTGTTAAAATCGTTTAAAAATTTTGTAAAAATGCACATTCAGGAGCATCACCTATTATGTTTAAAAATATACGAAAATATGTATAAGGTTGTCATTGAAATAAATAAATAAAATAAGAAATTATCTTCCAAATATTTAATAAAGATTTATTATTAAGAAAACAAGTTCTTTATTGCACCACTTGTTAAAAACCCATTCAACGTACAATTTTTGCAACATTGCATCTGTTATCCTTTTCTTAGTATACTACCTGCACGTTACAAATTTATTCAGTTTTCTCAGTGTAGCTAGAATAGGCAGCGACGTCGACCGTCATCGAAAATTTGACCCCCACTAGATCACAGATACCAACACAAGCCTTCCCTTCTGTGTAGTTAATTATTCTGGGATAAGGGTATAAGGAAAATGGGAATATTGCCATTTGTGAATATTATTCTTGTCTTGTCGCTTAATCAACTAAATGAAAATTCATATACCTCTATTGCTATATGCCTTGTTTCTAGCGGTACTTTTTTTGCAACAAATACATTTTCCATAATAGACGTTTCATGTAAATGTGGTTAATTACAAGTTTTAGTCGAATCAATTTGGTCTAAAGATTTTATTTTTATTTTACAATTATTTTAATTAGGATTTTATACTAAAACAAATGATTGAGCGTAGTAAATAAATAAACCAAGTAAAACAGCGTTGTCATATCTCATTCTTATTTTACCAATTTTTAACATAATCAAAATGTAAACTGTAAAGTTGATATGGCTAATTATGGATAATGCACAATAAAAGTATGATTAAAGAATATTATTTAAGAAAAAAAATACTTATACTTATACAACTCATCTATATTTCTGTCTTTGTCCGTTTCACTGATAAGTACATTTTAAGGAGCGAGTAAGTAGTAATCCGTTTCCTAACTTTTAATACCACGAACGTAACATCGTAGGGTTGACTTAGAATAACGATTATTTAATGGCTAATAAATGCATCTGCAACTTACGAATCGGAGGTGGAAGATTAGACGAAAGGTATGATCTATGGTTTGTACAAAAATACAAAAAAATATAAAATAAAAAAAAAGTTTATAGTTTATTGTAAAAATAATTAACTATTTATTTGGGTTAGTCCTTAACCCTTTCAAAAAATAATAAGCACGCCACTGCCTTCAATATGCCAAGGGTCATTTCATCTCTCAATAATTGTTTGTTCTAGTATAGATCCTAATCTGTATTTTGTATTATTGTAAAATCTTTTTATTTCAGACGCTGCACAAAAGTTTAGATAATATAGCAAAGAATTTAATAACAATAATAAATATCAATACTTACGTTAATAAAAAATATGGTGATTTAAACCGATTTTTTTGCTTTGGTAATCTAGCTTTATGAAATTCAAACCAATCATTAAGGCCAAATTGCCAAAGCAGAACAATCAGTATCATTTTGATGTTTGATGTTCCTCTGTCCTCAAGATGCTCTTAATAAAGGTAAAGTTCGTGTGACGGGTGGCTCAGTCCGACCGGTGGTGTAGAAATTTTCAGACTACATGGCTTAATGACTACAGTTATATAGCCAGGACCGACGTTTTTACATGCACTCTGAGACATTGTGGGTTGCCGTATTAGGAACTACTTGATTTTCCCGGGAATCGAACCAGAGTCGTGACATCCACTGCTCTTAACTGAATCTTCTAGGCCAAGGCCAATCATTTTTGAAACAAAAAAATTCTTAGCAGTATGTGGATGATCGGAAAATTTAGAATAAATTATAAGTAAATTAAAAAAATAAATTAGACAAATTAAAAGTTCCGGAAGGGGGGTGGAGGTAGCTCAATATACAACTTGAGGGTTGGAAATTGGTTTTTTACGATTTGTGGCTGAAATATGCATCCTATCGAAAAAAGTTTAATGTAAAAGTTGTAGATAATTAAAAAATGTAAAATTTTTGTATTGATTAGTTTTCAACATAATCTCAAAATTATCGAGAAAAACGATAAAAACCATTTTTTCCGTTTTTAATTTTTATCTCCCGCAAAAATAATTTTCTTTAAGAAACTTGGTATAAACGTTCTTCTTTGTGTTTTAAATAAGCTGTAATTTTTTCAAAGCTAAATATTTATTATTCAATTTTATAAATAAAAAAGCCTAATTTTCAATCGAAAAAGTTTACTGACAAATTTTCAATTTTTTAACTTTATCAGTGCTCATTTTCTTCGTTGAAACATCTACTTTAAGATGGTACGAAAAAAATATATTGTTCGTATGGAAAAATATAGTTAAAAATGCAGAAAACCAAAAACGACATTTTCATAATCGATTTTTCACAGTTCATCTGGACAATTTTTTTATTTTTTACCGCAAATAAGCATTGAAATTGATGAAAAATATTCATTTTCGTGTAATATAATGTCATTTACATTCAATTAACAATTCATGGTTTTGAAATTACCGAAAACATTGTTTAAACAATAATCGAATACTTAAAAACTGCATAAAACTTCTAATTATACAGGACGAATAAAAAAAACCTATATTTGATATATCTAACTCGCTTCATTACTGAGTTACAGGGTGTTTTATCAAGTTTACTCATTTCTTTTATCCCCCGTATTTTTGGAACCACCTTGTATACTTATTTGATATTTGGCAAGCTTGTTCTACTCCATTAAAACAATCAAGAGGCATAGTGACCAAAATTAAATGTTGGTAATTTGGTTGTATGCACAATTGTGTAAATGTAATAAAACACTGTCAAAAAGTGCATAGATTTATTTTAAAATTTTAGCATAAGCGCTTTCGCCTTGCGGCATCATCAGAGGCTTCTGACAAGTAAGTTGGGGTTAGAAATTATTACAAGTTTTTTTTTATTAAGTAGTACTTACTCGTCAAAATAACAATGAAAATTATCGAGAAATGACATTAAATGAATATAGTAACATGAAACATACATATAGTTAATTTTACAATTAAAAACAACAAAACTTAAATTAAAATGGTATGATAATTTGTGCGTCCATTTTAATTTAAGTTTTGTTGTTTTAATATATTCATTTAATGTCATTTCTGGATAATTTTCATTGTTATTTTGACGAGTAAGTACTACTTAATAAAAAAAAACTTGTAATAATTTCTAACCCCAACTTACTATTCAGAAACCTCTGATGATGCCGCAAGGCGAAAGCGCTTAGGCTAAAATTTTAAAATAAATCTATGCTCTTTTTGTTTTATTACATTTACCAAAATCCAGGTCAGTTTTCAGAAAAATTATCGAAATGAGTTTGCTCTATATCAAAATTTTAAAAATTGGGTTGCGTATTCGAAAAGAACGTAAAAAGTTTAACGGGAATACAAAGTTTTTGAGACTGCATATTTCATTCTGCTAGTAAAATTTTGAAAGCAAACTTACGAATTGCGAATTATTATGGAATTCGATTATTGTTTAAACAATGTTTTCGGTAATTTAAAAACCATTAATAGTTAATTGAATATAAATGACATTATATTACATGAAAATTAACCTTTTCCATCAATTTCAAAGCTTATTTGCAATAAGAAATAAAAAATTGTCTAGATTAATTGAAAAATATTATGAAAAAGTCGATTTATGGTTTTCTGCATTTTTAATGATATTTTTCAATCCGAACAATATATTTTTTTCATACCATCTTAAAGTCGAGGTTTGAACGAACGGAGAGAACTTTTTCGATTGAAAATTAGGCTTTTTTTTAAATTTAAATTCGTATAAAATTGAAAAATAAATATTTTGCTTTGAAAAAATTACCGCTTATTTAAAACACAAAGAAGAACGTTTTGACTAAGTTTCATAAAAAAAAATTATTTTTGCGGGAGATAAAAATTAAAAACGAAAAAAATGGTTTTTATTGTTTTTCTCGATAGATTTGTGGTTATGTCGAAAAATAATCAATACAAAAGTTTTAGATTTTTTAATTATCTACAACTTTTACATCACACATTTTTCGATAGGATGTATATTTCAGCCACAAATCGTAAAAAACAATATCCAAGCCTCAAGTTGTATATTTAGCTAATTAGTCTAATTTATTTTTTTTAATTTACTTATAATTTACCCTAAATTTTCTGACCACATACTTTGTGGATGGGTATTTAAAATCGGTTTGGCCCTGGTATATTCTAGGTTTCGTCCTTTTAGAAAATTAAATTTATTTCATATAAAATTAACTTAAATCCAATAAAAACTAATATGTAACAAAAAATGTTATCATTTATTTCACATGTCACAAAGAACAAAATTATGATAAAAAAATTAATTACAAAAAAATTCACCTATTTTTTATTCTATTAAATTTTGGATTATTTTTATGGTTATTTTTCTTTTCTGTTTTGTTTGATTTAAACTCACCGATTGTCTTTTTGTTTTTCTTTTTCAGTTTTTTACCTAATTTTGTTGCTGCTTCAACTGGAACAACGCTCCAATCTATCTTACTAGAACTTGTACTTATAGATACCTCCGAATTACCCTCAACTGATTTGCCTTTGCTTTTTTTAACTTTCTTACCAGTGGAAGTAGATTTTTTGTTCTTTTGCTTAATATTTTGGCTTGTTTCGCTGGATATTTCTGACAAACCTTTAATTTTCTTCTTTATTTTTACTGTAGTTTCATTCTTACTGCTGTTAGCTTGAATTTCCTGTTTATTCTTTTTGTTCTTCTTACTCTCTGTACTAGGAAGTTGTGTACCTGTAGAGTCACTAGAAGGAACTTGTTTCTCTGATGTTCTCTTGCCTTGCCCCTTATGTTTTTTCTTCTTTTTGTCATTTAACTCATTTACGGAATCATTTTGAATAGACTTCTTCGATTTTCCATTTTCTAATCTTTCTTGTTTCTTCTTTTTGCCATTTTCTAATCTTTCTTGTTTCTTATTTTTGCCATTTTCTAATCTTTCTTGTTTCTTATTTTTGTCATTTAACTCATTTACGGAATCGTTTTGAACAGACTTCTTCGATTTTCCATTTTCTGATCTTTCTTGTTTCTTCTTATGTATATTTTCAGTTTTCTGCAATTTTTTATTCTTCGCCTTTTTATTTTCATTTCCCTGAATGTCTGCATCTTTATCGTTAATCTTTATTTTCTTTTTAGGTTGTTCTTCCTCGTCATCTTCATTGGTTTCTTCTAAAACTCTTTTAGTGTCACTTTCTTCTGCCTCTTCTAGCTCATCTTTATCATCTGACTTCGGAATCACGTCAGAGAACTTTTTAAGTTTAGCTACGAAAAATCCATCCATATTATGAGTATGTGGATAAAATCGCTTTGTCATTTTAAGTGTTGGATGAAATCTGTGGTGTCTGTAGTTAACAAAACCTTCTGTTCCAAATTCAAGCCCTGTTTCTACTAGTTTAACATTTCGTTTCTTTAGAGCATAATCAATTACCCATTCGTTTTCTTCTGGTAATACTGAGCAAGTGGAATAAACGATGTAACCTCCTGTAGAAGATTTAGCACTGACGCTATCTATTGCAGCCACGAGTAATTGTCTTTGAAGATTGTAGCATCTTTGGATATCCACTTCATCTTTGCTGGTTTTTACACTTGGGTCTTTAGCCACTACTCCAGTACCTGCAATTAATATTTGTTAATATCACTCTTAGTCCAGTAAATTAATGCCAGAAAAACCCCAAACCTGGGCATCAAGTCTGTCCCGCAAATTTTTTTTTTAATTTGCAGGTATTCATAGTTACATTTACGTCCGAAAATCTCAGGCACGTGAAATTTGTGGAAGGGTGGGAAAATGAAGAGCAGTTTATTACCTACAAAAGTTGTCTCTATGATTTTTTCGCTACACTAATATTTTTTGCAAAAACGGCGTTTCAAAAATTCGCAATTTTGAATAATATTTCGACAAATTATTGTGGTATAAACGGAAACTTTTTCCTCCCGTTTTTGTCTGAAGACAAAAGATAAGGCAATAATAATCAACTTTTTTTCACTTTTTGCACTTGATTAATAAATTTATTGTAAAAAATCCAATTTGAGAAAGTTTGAAGGCAGAGTTTTTTCTCGTTCACTTAATAAAATACTTGATATATATTGTTACTTACCGTCTACTCGGTCAGCGAACGTGTTCTTGACGTGAAGCAGATTTAATTTCAATTTATTTGAGAATTTTAATTTTATTATAGTAACTTTCAAAAAAAACCATGATTTTATTCTAGACTCTAATTTTTAATTACTTTTTCTTTTAAAATTTTGTTAGATTATTTTTTTAATTTTTGTTCCGTTCCGACGTAACCTTAGTCAGAACGTAATCAATTTTCGCCCGGCGCCATCTCTAGTTTAGTAGAGAAAATGAGTCTCCTAATTCCAGTTGTGTTTCAAAGATTGGTCGCAAAATTGTAAGATCGATAATAATGAGTTAAGACGTTATAAATGTTTATTAACAAAAAAAAATGGTTGATTATGCAGTTATAGAAAGATCGGTTATTAGAAAAAGGTAAGCGTAATTTCCTTTTTATTGTGAAATTAGCAATTACTATTAATTTGATAAATTATCTTCTTACCTTGTCCGAATTAAACTTATACTAATATCTAACCTAACCAAGTTAATTTTTATTTTGGCCTTTTATTTATTTTTATGGTTTCAAATATCGATATTTAAAATAGGTACCTTTAATTTAATTATCTATTATGATATTAAATCATTTCATTAATGTTTAATCTTTTTAGATATCTTTGTTTATCTACTTTCCAAAAATCGACGATACAACAAATTAGATCTTCCAAGATCCAAATCAGGAATACTGAGAAAATTCTTCGGAATGTATTTGAAACAGGATACAAACATCGGAAAAACAGGATACTGGATAAAGTTCAAATTGGTAATATTGGATAAAATTCTTCTGAGTATAGTTGGAACAGGATATAGGATATTCTTCAGGTGTCAATGATGAACTGTGTGAATTTTGACAGATAAAACTTTTACAATTATTATATCTTAATCAAGGTGGCTTTGACTTGATTCTTTTTTGTTTTTATGACAGATACTGATGTGAACTCGACGAGAGATTTTAAGCAAAAGCCTCGCATGACAGCGAAAATTGGTTTTTATAAACCACCATTGCAAAGCCTTCTAGAAGGTATTTTGACTTAAATTTCAATAAAATTATTTCTAAATTCAAAAATTTTTAATTTTTATTTGCAATTTAACTATTACCAAATCATTCCTTAGGTAAAAAGAATGATTTTGGTATAAATTATTTCTCAATTAAACTTATATTAGCTGTACATTGAGTCTTTTTATTTTCACTATTATCGATTCTTTAATTTGCATTAAACTTAATTATTAATGCTCTTTTTTCAATACAAAGATCTCCACCCTTTATTCTTTTGATTTCTCATAATTCCCATCGATTATATTGTTGAATTTTGATATTGTATTTTGAGATTAAGTTGATAATTTATTTCTTTTCTAATACTTAAAATAACTCTGTTTTCATTATTTTGATGTTTGCAGACTTATCTACAACTAGTTTGTCTTGACTTACATTGTTTAATTGTTCGCTAAATTGTTTATAACTACTGTATAATCGTCGGTGTAAATTCTTTATGGGACTACCCTGTTAAAGATTATTATTAGAAATTTGGGGTTTTATTGTACGATTCTTGTTCTAAAATTAGTTCTAACTTTATCCTATTGACTACGTTCTGCCTAATGATTATCTGAAATAAATAGTTATTTATGTTTTTTAATTCATTAATTTTGTTTAATAATTTCTTTGTCATCGAATAAAATTTTAGTATTCCCTTTGTTTGGCTATTCACGTTTGTTAACCGTTACAATATTTAACACCTTGCAAAGCCCCATTATCCAAAAGGATTCGGTGAAATTAGTCTTGATTAAAAAAATATGAATAAATTTATAGGAGGGTCAAAATATCGATCTTCATTTTCGTCCAAACAAAAATTCCCTAAGTGTCATATTTTCGGAAATATCGGCGAAAATGGGCGAAAAAAACACATTTTTGAGACCAATGGGCCATTTTCCCGCCCTTCCACAAATTTCAGACACCTGAGATTTTCGGGGATAAATGTACCTGCAAATTAAAAAAAAATGGTGCCGGACAGACCTGATGCCTGGGTTGGCACCTTCATTTATTGGACTATCTTACAAGCAATAAAGTAAAAATGTACCTGTACATGGAGCATCTAAGATGGCCCTATCGAATCCTTTCATATACTGAGGATATATTCTTCCATCCATACAGGTAATAACAGAATTAACAACTCCCATTCTATGGAAATTACCAACAACTGCTTTGATCCTATCCCTATTAAGATCATTGGCAAATAGAACTCCAGTGTTTTTCATAATTGCCGCTATATGTGAAGCTTTTCCTCCTGGTGCAGCGGACATATCAAGAATTCTTTCACTTTCTTGGGGGGCCAAAGCCATGACAGGTAGCATGCTTGAAGCACCCTAAACATTTATTAAGCTTATGTTAATTCAGTTTCAATAAACCATATTAGTATGAACAAGAATAAAATATGGTATACAATTTTGACATTTTATAGTTAATTTTACTTAACGCTGTGTCTAGGTGCACGCTAACGTGTACAAAATAAAAAACTTAGGTACACGCTAAAACGTCATCACTTCCCATGAAAATTAACATCGTGCACTGTAATTAAACAACGACTTTTATTCTTATCAAAAAGTGAGTGAAAAAAAAACTGCGCAATCGGGAAATTATACCTTTTTAATGAATTAATGTAAATACAATTTTCACCACAAAAATCGTACATTTCTAAAAAAAATGTATTTTTTGCTCGTAGTTTTTTTTCTGCTTATGTTAAACGGTTCTGAATGGTCTCAAAATGTTCCCAATGTTGTTCTCTCATTATGATGTTATATACATTTTTTTGTGGAAGCCATATTTTTCCAGATATTTACGCTAGAACGATCCAGTTTCTTTAAACACCCATTTTTGAATTGTCATATCTTTGTATTAATCGTAGAAAAATAAAAAAAATCATTTTAATTGTTAGCTCAAGGCCATAAAATTAGTTCATATCAATTTTTACTTAATACTTTTTTCGGTTATATTTTAAAAATTTTTAGAAATGTACGATTTTTGTGGTGAAAATCGTAATTTTCTACGCACTATAACTCGAGAGGGGTTTATTTTCATGAAAAATTGTATTTAACATTAATTCATTAAAAAAGGATAATTTATCGATTAAGCAAGTTTTTTTTCCCCTCACTTTAGTTTTCTACTTCTGAACTGGACACCTTCAGTGGCTCCTGACACAGAAGGCCCTCTGAGTGCTCCCATTTACTGCAATGGTGAGTCGGTGTCCAGTAACCGAGTGTCTCGTCTGAGGTGGGCCTAAGCATCGTTCAAAACAGTAGGAAAATGATTCAAAATACAGTTGCTACCAATACCCACCTAGTTTTCCTTAATCCTTTTCCTCTCAGTCTCAATTTCCCGCCGTTTATGCAGTTATAATGTGCTTCATAATACTTCAATTTGTAATCTAGTGAACGTTTTGAAACTTTCCTGGCGGTTTCGATAGATCTGCTATGTCTAATCACGAACTTTTGTTTGTTTTTCATTTCATATTGCCTCAAACCGTTTTGAAATTCCTCAAAGGAACTAAACACCTGACCACACCCACAATTTGTATTTTTAATTAGGTATATTCACATAAAAAAAAAATCAACACACACGAACATACACGTTTTGACATTTATACTGAATGTCATTTATTTAACGTGCACGGTTGAATGTCTAAGGCGCAGTAAATCGGTGCACGCTTAAAGACTACGTTATAGTCAGTGATGACGTTTTAGCGTGTACCTAAGTTTTTTATTTTGTACACGTTAGCGTGCACCTAGACACAGCGTTTACTTAAGAACAAAACACCGACATATACATGAGCCCATACGGATGGAGTCTAACAAAAAAGAGTAGAGGAGGAGGGGTATTTGTATATTAATAAAAAATATAAGTTCCTAAATATTCAAAAAGTACAATGAGTTTCTGAAATAATTAGTGTGGAGGTTAGAATTCGGGGAGCGATTAAATATACTTTAATTGCTTTATACATCACTCCTAAAGCAAATGGGCGAAACTAGAAGAACTGTTTGATTTTATAATAGTCACATAGAAAAAACATCCCGTGTAGATAATATGTAAATAAAAAGGAACTTCAAAAGTTGATTTGAGTATAGGATGTAATTTTCTGAATCTCAATATTATTTAATGAAATAATTGCATTGTCACAAAAATAACAACCGAATCACATTACTCTTGATATATTAATTGAATAGGTAACAAAAATTTCAAAAATTACTTAAACTTAAACTCAATGTGTTAACAGTTATTGAATAGAAAAGTGTAAATAATCTGCCTTCATTTTCTGACAGTTTTAATAAAATATTATTTTAAAGTATGTCACAAAAATATAAAGATTGTATAAACCATATAAAACAAGTTGAAAATAATATGTCGCATCAAAATAATAAGTGTTTTGGTTTCGCATAAAAAAGTAAAGCCTCCAATACTCAGGAAGAGTATCACTTTGAAAACAAAGGTATAAAAAAAGAGAAAATTAATTTATGATACAGACTGACATACAAATAATTTAGATTCAAAGAAAAATGCAAAATACCGTAATAACGCATTCATTGGAGGGTTCGAATCCCACCGACGGCAAAAATCATATTCTGATTTTTAATTAATTAAAAATTTAGAAATTGATTTTCATATACCAGGTGTGATTCCTCACTCGACAATTCACTGTTGGGTCCTAATTAACAGTGCTGTTGCTAAAGTGGCGCTGGAAAACAGTAACAAAGACTACACAGAACACGAGGCGAAATAACCATAGTAGTTGAAGCCGTTGACACAGACATTAATTGTAAATAAAATCACATATGTAGATAATATTTCTTCTTATGTACATTTATAGGCCAGTAGATATATACAATCAATTAACATTAATTCCAAAAAGTTTTGAATCTTCGATGGTATGTTAGTGCTCTAATCGTTGAGACATCCTTAACGAATGGGCAGCAGAAATGGGCACAATAGATCTTACAGGTCGCAGTGTATCGACACCCACATCAACAGATAGATAGTGCATTAATGAAAACAAACTAAAATTTTGCGATGAACGGAACATTGTTTAAATTGCAAGAAACGTTTTATTTTTTTATTTTTACACTGAAAATTGCAAGTTCTGCAAACTAGGAATACAAAATTACAAAAGTTTTGTAAAGTGGGTAAGTAAACGGAAAAAACTAACAACCATTTCTGAAAAACGTCTCATTTACTAATCAAGAAAAAATCTCGATGCTGCCATTTTCAATACACACAAATTGCAACTTTGCAACCCGATACGAAAAGCGGAACCTTAATTTTTATTACTAATATTATTGTTTGCATTGTTACAACTACCAAAATAATTGCAAAAATTCTGCAAATTGCAGTTATAACAACGACTAATGATTTACGTGACGCAAGAGATTTGCAACCGTCTTTTTTCAAGGGGATATTTTTTTGTTTTTTTTCGCAATTTGACCATACATTCGTGTATCGCAAGAGGTTGCAAATTCCAGCACTTCTCAAGAACATTATTTTAGTTATTTTTTCAAATTTGCAGAACTTTTGGAATTTTCTTAGAAAAATTGGGATGAACAACAATTTGATTTCGATAAAACAAATCTTTCTGTTTTGTTTGAATGGTTGCAAATTTATCAATTATAAAATGCTATTTTTCACTCCGAAAGTTTGCAGAACTTTTCAAATTTGTTTCGCGCTATGCCGTTCAGAAAAAAAGGTTGCAAAATCAGAATCAATATAATTTGAACTTAATCTTCATTCAACTGAAGTTTTAAAACTTTTGTAATTATTGTTAAATTTCGTAAAAGTCTGTATCTACTGGCCTATGAATGGTAAGTGCCACTTTTATCCAGACAAAGTTTTAGTTTCAACACGCGCCTGGACTGATACCATAATTGCCTATTGGGGGCAAGTTTGATGCTCCCTTTTTTTGCAATTTTGATTCTGTTATTAACCCTAGAATGGAAGCATTGAGTTATTTTGTATTCTTCGAATGGAGACTAGTGGCGCCCACACCGTCTAGCTATGCTTTGTCCATGTTGTTTCATCAGTAGTCATGGTGCTGTTGGCCTGTTTTCGCCAACATGCTCCATCATATCAGGTGAGATTTGTGGTGAACATCAAGTACGAGTGACTGCCACATTTAGTGAAATACTTAGTTTCTATTTTGACTTTTTTTTTTAATTCTAAAGTTTACAAAAGTTTTATTATCTGCTAATAATATATGTTGTTTTATATTTATTTTTATTTAGGGAAAGCAATTTAAGTATTACCGAACCAAGATTGTTATTATTAATTTAATATAATAATAATTTATAGGTATATATTCCAATACAATTATACTTTATTTATTTTATAAATAAGTTTCTTTTAATTATACGTTTTCTGCATTCATATGTTTGTTTATTATTCATCTTTGATACATTTTTAAGCACGGAGTCAAGCTGACTCATAGCTTCCATTAAATGGGCATTGGACAATGCTTCCATTCTAGGGTTAAACTGTTAAGCTGTCTACTTTTTAGATTCCTATTTGAATTTATATTGTATTGTACAATTTAAAATATGGTAATTCCATTTGTAAAATAAAAAATTACAGATTAAACAGAAATTTACAATTATAAGCAATTACCTGTATTATATAATGTCCAGCTAAATATTCTGGTGTAGCACCCATTGGCACTTGAGAAGAATAGACGACGAGCCCCACCTTGCTCCATTTTCCTATGGGATCCAAATTAACACCTCTGTTAATTAAAGCCTGAGCCAAATCCCTACGTCTTGTCTTCAAACTATTTGTCCTTATAGTAAGAGGTCTCTGTACTTCACTGGCTTCTAAGAACTCCAACAATTCAGACAAAGGAAATAGTTGCATGCATCTTTCCATTAAAAAATCGTTGTAACTATAGTAGGTACATAAATCATTTTTAAGTATGTCAATATATTCGGATCGAGAATGTTTTCCATCTCTGAGTTTTTTAAAATCAGTAAGAACTGATACAACTTCTCTTATTCTCTGTTGGACATCTTGTAAACTCTTTAAGTCAGCTTCAGTATCTTTGGCAGGAAAAATGAATTTTTCTTGATTTGCTATGTTGAGTTGTAGCTCTTCTTCAGCAAGTCTGGCTTCGTTTTCTTGTTGTTTTTTCAATTTCTTGCTCTGTTTTTCAATCGGGAGTAACTCTTCATCATCTTCATTGTCATCATCAGAGTCTGCCGAAAATTCATCACCTTCTTCAGAATTGTCCTCAGACAAGTCGCTAAGGTTCTCAATTTTTAGATTATCTGCTTCTATATCATCATCTTCTTCTTCTGATTCCTCATCATCTTCATTTTCAATGTCTGATTCCTCATTTTCAATTTCTGACTCTTCATTTTCAATTTCTGACTCCTCATTCTCATCTTCATTTTCTTCACCAATCTCTTCATTACTCTGCTCTTCGTCAGATTGCTCATCCATATCGTGATCTTCATCCTGTAGAAATTTAAATTTATAAAGAATTTGTATGGGACCAAAAAAAGTTTTTATTTTTTGGTTTGAAAATGTCTTGAGATTATTATATCAATAACTGAAAATACATGGGTACTTTCTTTTGGGGAATATAAAGTGGGTCTATAGGTAAACAATTAAGACGTCATTGAAGTATGTGACAAAAATTTGAAAAGATATAATCAATAGGTATAGATAACCTTTTGAATTACAGTTCAGTATTTTTTACCATTTACAGCTTATTTATGTGTACAAGGCATTCCATCATTGACTATTTTAAAAACAAAATATAGAAACAGACTGGATATTGAAGATGATTTACTACTCTACATCAGCAAATTAACACCAAACATTCAAGAAATATGCATAAGCAAACCATCACATTAACAACTTGGTACCTGTAAAATTTTTCATAAATAATTAAAAATATACAGTTGGCACGGTAATATTTTAATTTATTTATATTTATTTGGTTATTTTATCATTAAAACTTTAGAATAAAGGTAATTTTAACTTTTAGGAACTAATAATAAATTTGTTTTATTTAAGTGTGTTACATCTATAATAACACAAGGAAACATTTATACACAAAAGAAAGGTATTAATGGTAGTAGTGAATGTCATCATGCTAGCTATAAAATATCATAAACCTACATAAATCAACTTCTTAGTACTTAATTTTATTTCAGAAAACTATTTTACTTAAATCTTACCTCTTCATCACTTTCTTCAATATCTACTAATCTTTTATTTTTCTGTTTAGGCTTTAACCACAGACTATTTTCATCAGAAAAACCGGCGATACTGGGTTTAAGTGCAACTTCACTCTCAGATTCTTCGGAAGTCTCTTCAGAATTATGTCCATTTTGTAAAACATGTGGTTTAGCTTTCTTGAGCTTTTGTTTTTCTTGTCTACTTTGTACTTTTTGTAACCTTTTCGTTGCTCTTTTCCGTTGCCTGTGGCTTAATTTCTTATCTGGACTGTCTTTACTATCTAAAAACAGAAATTAATCATGGGGACTACCAGTTACAGTGATATAGATAAAGCACATTCTTACCAATTAATGACTTAGAAAATATAGGATCCTTCTGTTTTTTAGCCTTTCTGCCAGGTCCCTTTTTAACTAGGACTCCTTCGTTAAATTTTGCTTTTCTACCCATTGTAATTTGTACAATAACACTAGTATTTTAACAAAAAACAAGAAACTGTAATTCCATGTGGTAGCAGGTTAGGTTAAATAATTTGACAGTTGACGTTGAGAGAATATGATGAGGGGCCCTTTACGTCAGTAGCTTTACAGTGACATCAAGCAGATCTCGGTTTAAAATGGATGTCACCTCTATCAACGAACGTGCTGAAAAATGTTTAACGGTACAATAATTGTAATACCCCATCGTACCCTTACATTGATCTAAATAAAAATATTGATTTGTTTTCCTTTTATTTCAGAGCGGTACGTTCATAAACTGACATATAGGGTGTTGGTCAAAGCATCAACTGTCCTAGATAATAAATAATAGTCCACTAACTTGCAACAAAAGACTATTTGCACCAACAACGGATGACCTAAAACTTTTAACGTATCAGTTGGGGGAGAAAAATAAAAATTTGCACAAATTTAAATTGATACTGGAAAAACAGTGAAAGATTGCGAAAAAGTTTCTAAAAGACGACCGGATACATTTTCTGTTCCTCGCCCAGATCTCAAAAAAAATCCTGCTGGTCGAATATACAGGGTGTTTCATTGCAAAGTGTCCATACATTAAACGCAGATATAGCACAATTAAACAATTAAAAAAATATATTTTTTTTGGGTGTATCATCCCCCTTCCTAACTGAGATACAGACAAGGGCGCCGTTACATAAGGGCAAGGGGGCGGACGCCCCCCCCCCCTGGATTTTGGATTTATTAGTCGAGACGCCATAAACTTAAATTTGCTGGAGTATCAAATAACAGTTCGGTAGATTTCGCGGTCGCTCGTTAGTCCAATAAACGAAAGTGCCAACCCGGGCATCAGGTCTGTCCGGAACCATTTTTTTTAATTTGCAGGTATTCATGGGTACATTCACCCTAAAAAAATCTCAGCTGTCTGAAATTTGTGGAAGGGTGGGAAAATGGCCCATTGGTCTCAAAAATGTGTTTTCTTTTCGCCTATTTTCGCCGATATTTCCTAAAATACGACACTTAGAAAATTTTTGTTTCGACGAAAATAAAGATCAGTTCATTACCTACAAAAATGGTCCTCATCATTTTTATCAAAAATATGATACTTTTCGACATAACCTCCAAAACGCACCCTCAATTTTAGCTCCTGCCCTGCATTTAGACAGCACGCTCTAAAGGAATGACACTCCCAAGCGGATTACAAATTTTTCAATTAATCACGTAAACAGGTCAAAAAAGGAACCTGTAGCTGTAATATCATGTTACTTTTTCCTTTTATCTATTTTTTTGAATGATTGAAAAACCGAGCCAAAGTTTGTTTTTGCTCGATATTTTGACCCTCCTATCAAGACTAATTTGACCGAATTCTTTTGGATAATGCAAGTAATGCAAGGTGTTAAATATATTCAGAAAGACTGGATAAATTATTTTTGTGTATTTTCATAAACAACATTTTTTTAGGGCGTTTTTTTTAGATTTCCGCAGTTTTCGAAAATGCTCGGGTCTATCGGGAATTAATAGATAAATAAGGACCATATCGGTTTTCAACGCACATCATTAGAAAGCTTAGCTTGTCCCTTGTCGATGGCATTTTTCTTTTTTTCATATTGTTTTATTTTCCGGAAAATCGAGAAAATTCTCACCCCTATGAAAAATCGACATTTTTTTTATGATTATTTTCTCTTCGTGCTAAAATTTTTTGGGGTTAGGAATTGTACTAAATAAAAGATCACATTCTGACCTTTTCATCAATATATTTATCAAGTATTTCATTAAGTGCACGAGAACAAACTCTGCCTTCAAACTTTTTCAAATTGGATTTTTTTACAATAAATTTATTAATCAAGTGCAAAAAGTGAAAAAAAAATTGGTTATTATTATTGCCTTATCTTTTGTCTTCAGACAAAAACGGGAGGATATTCAAGTTTTGGGAGGATATTCAAATTTTCCGTTTTCACCACAATAATTTTGCTAATTATGATAAGGAAGCGCCGTATTTTCAGATCCTCAAAATTGCGAATTTTTGAAACGTCGTTTTTGCAAATAATATTAGTGTAGCGAAAAAAATCATAGGGACAACTTTTGTAGGTAATGAACTGCTCTTCATGTTTGTGTAAACCAAAAAGGCTGTAAGTGTAATATTTTCGGGAACTCTAGAGCCATTTTCCCACCCTTCCACAAATTCCACGTAGCTGAGATTTTCGGAGGTAAATGTACCTATGAATACCTGCAAATTAAAAAAATTTTGACAGACAGACTTGATGCCCAGGTTTGGGGTTTTTCAGGCTTTAATTTACTGGACTATAAAAAATTTTACCGAATTATTTGTTCATGTTTTTTCTCATTTCGGCGCCCCTTCCGAAATCGCACGTGTGCGACCGCACACGCCTTAGGCCGGCCCTGGGTGAAAGGGTAGTGAACCAAATTGCGTTAATATTTCCTGTTTATTTGTATAGTTTATGTTTGACTCCTTTTTGCAATTTCTCAAATTTAAAAACAAAATGTACGTTTGCAGGTTGTTTTAAAGTTCAATTTTATTTTTATTAACTCTAAAATACTGTAGCTTTTTATTTTGAACATACAGGGCTATGTTTTAGTATTATTCAAAAAGCCGATTCTGGAAATTAACTAAAACGGTCGAATTATTAAAAATATAGCACGAGCTGTGGAGGTATTAGTAATTAAAAATTAAATTTTTGTACAGAAAATTAAATTTTTGCATGAAAAGTTATATTTTTTGAAATCTATGGTTTATTTTGCGAAACTTTTAATTTATAGTCAAATTTTTTTATTAGAAATTGAGTAATCGTGTGGGGAAAAAAATTAATACGCCATTTTTGTTGTCTATTCTTGAACTTTGTAAAATCATTATTAGAGTTTTCATAAACCATATACAGGGTGAAATTTTTTATATGAACCAAACGATCTAATTTTTTTAAGCACGGACCTGATTTTTTCTAGCTTGAATAAATCAGTTAAATTAAATAGGTCATAGTAGTGTAACGTTTTACCAAAATATGAGACAAATCGATCTTACCGTTCAAAAGTAACGACCAAAAGAAATTTCAGTCAAAATTCACTATATTATTAAACAATGGGAGCAGACAATTTGGGCTTGAGCTTCGCGAGATATGTGCCAAAAACGACATTTTTTGTATTTCTCGAGTGGATTGCTTCACTATTTGTTAAATATCTCCGGCTCTAAGAGTCGTGGAAAAATAAAAATAAATTAAAATGACTGTAAGTAGACTGTAGAGTGTCGATCCGTATAGTAGGATTTTTTTAAAAATGCATCCTAACCTCAAAAACGAATTCGCGCACATTTTTTTTACTGAATTGGCAATAAATAACCAAAGAATCCTCGAATTTTCTTAAAAATTTAAGAAAAAATGAAAAAAAAATGCATTTGTCCAGCCAAAATCGGCATTGTTCGAAAAAAATTGAATTGGCGCCATTTTTGGAAAAACAATAGTAGAGAAAAATGTTTTATCCTAAAAAGAAGTATTTTGTGTTTACTTTTGTCTAAGAAAATCCAACATTTTATGTCTTTATATTAAGTGCCCAATATAGAGAATAAAAATTTTATTTTCATTTTTTTCCAATTTTTTATCGCGATATTTATGCTTGATTCTCTTAGAAAAACTGTATTTCAGTCCAAAAAATGTTTAAAAAAATAAAAAAAATATTTCAGGTACTAAAGTAAGATTTTTATATGTTCTACCATCTATGGTTAGAAGAGAGTATTGACAAGAAATTTTGACTGAATCTAGTCAAGATGTCACTCTCTTCTTTTTATCCCTTTAAGAGATTAGTACAAAGATTTTTATGAGGGAACGAATCAATATAAATCAATATAAAAATGAAAATCGAATTTTTTTTATTATTCCCTAAATTGAGCACTTTAAATAAAATAATAAAATGCTGGATTTTCTTAGACAAAAGTACGCACAAAATCCTTCTTTTTAAGATAAAAATTTTTTTTCTACTATTGTTTTTCCAAAAATAGCGGCCAATTCAATTTTTTTTCGAAAAATGCCGATTTTGGCTGGACAAAAAATTTTTACTTTACCATAGGTAAAGTATTGTAATCGCAAAAAAAAAAGTTCAGCTTTCAGTGGATTTACATGTTTTGAGACCCCCTAAGTCATTTAAGACCATTTCCAGAAAATGTATGTATGGAGTATGGAGTATGGAGTATGGAGTATGTAGTCCGGAAAAATTTGTGTGCGCTCTAACTCCAACTGCGACCGGAATTTCCTAACCAAATTTTATATTTAGCATTTTTACAATATGCTAATGAGCTGATTAGATTTTGGGCAAAATCGGACCACCGGAAGTGGGGGTTTACTCTTGAGAATTTTCAGATTTTCGCAATTATTATCGTTTCTATTAAGTTTATGTAAAAATATTAAGAGAAAAAATTTATTTTAAATTAAATTTACTATAAATTTTATTTAAAAACTTTTTTCAAATTTTGTATTATAAGCGAGTTAAAAATAAAATATGGAATAACATAGTTGCATAATAGCGCAAGCGCAGTAGAAGTGTTTTGGGTTCATGGAGACAATTGTATACTCTGGCCAGGTATGGCCTGCCTTAAATATGTACGAGTAGGGCCGTTAAAGTATGGTAAAGTCATGTGCATGGCCACATCCGATTTTTTTTTAATTTTACCATATCTTCCCGACATAAAAATACATATTTTCTCCAATTTTTAATTAAATACGAGGATTCTTTGGTTATTTATTGCCAATTCAATAAAAAAAATAATGTGCGCGAATTCGTTTTTTGAGGTTAGGATGCATTTTTAAAAAACCGTACTATATGGATCGATACTCTACTTCATCACGGTCATTTTAATTTTTTTTTATTTTTCCACGACTCCTAGAGCCGGAGATATTTAAAAAATAGTGAAGCAAATACCACTCGAAAAATACCAAAAATTTATTGACAAATTTTTTACAAGCTTCTCTTTATGTATAAATTCGAAAAAATTAAAAAAAATTGACTTAGCTCTTACATCCATATAAAATTCTAATTTCACTCCGCTATTAGAATTTAAATTCTTGTTCAATTTCTTAATTTATTTTTTTTTAAATTATTTACTTTAACTGTTAATTTAAAAAAAAACAAAGTATGTTGGTGTTTGGGGGGGGGGGGGTCGTGATCCGCGCCTGACAGCATTATCACTACTTTATTTGTTTTTAGTTCCGGATAGAAATAATAATATGAATGGATTTTTGGCGAATAGGTGAATCTATTTAAAGCGAATTCCATCAAATGTCTGCAGCGCAATCAGGAATTTGTGAGGAAATGCATTGTCTAGCATAACAAGCACACCTTTTGGAACGTTTCCAGTGCATTCATTCATATTTTAATTCAAAACTTGGTTAGTCACATTTTAAAAACGAATGCGAGAACCTTTCCCCTCGATTTTTTCTTACAAGAGGGGGACAATCTTTTGATTGCAATTTTTATTTTTCAGGCGAAGGGGGAACTATATATTTCAAAAAATTAAATGTGATGTAAAAAAATTCATCTTTTGGTTCTGCATTTTACCTTCTACATTTTCCTTTTATCTTGACCCAGTACGCAGAACCACGTCAAAACGACGTTATAAACTGGTCATTTTTAACTAGACATGACGTCAGTATATGACGACAATATAACGTGAAAATGACTTCCTAATGTCACATACCGATGACGTCATATTTGGGACGACATTTTCACGACATAAAGTGACGTGAGTTTCACGGCGTAATATGACGTTAATTTCACGGCATAAAATGTCGTCCATTTTACGGCATAAAATGACGTTAATTTCACGTTTTTAATAATTTTGTTTTAACCAATTATTCACCTAAATAAAACCAATTAATATGGAAGGTAAGCATATATATTTCAGACGGATATACAAAACAAAAAAATTAAATCTAAATCCAAATTATTCTATGCAGAACAGGAATTGCTACAAAACTATCTATATAAGCTTTTTCATTTCATGAATTACAACTTTTACCAAATCATTCAGTTTTTCTTGATTACTTAAATATTGCTCTAAAACTTGAAAGCTCTCAATATCTTTCAAAGGCAAAACCACAGGTAGATCATTTGGCAAAGAAGCAGCGACTAAATTTCTTGAAGTTTTTAAAATAGCTCTTATTTCTTTCAACTCTTCCCTCAATTTTCTAACTTCTCTAAAAATATCTTCCAAACCTAAAAATATGCAAATGGAATTAAAATGAGCAAACAGCAGATGTTCTATCATGGAAATGTACACAGTGTAGCAGCATATATTTACATTTACATCTGAATGATAATTGTATGAGAGAATATCTATATAGGACTCTTTAAAATTTGGGACTACGAGAAAAATATATAAAATAGCTAATTATCCCAATTTCATCCTATAAACTTACCAATATGTACATGGGAATTTTTAGTAGATTGAGGTTCTGCAATTTTAGCTGGTCCAATCTGTGCTGTGGCTGAAATATAATAAATGTATTAACTTTTCTTAATTGTTTATTTTTTTGCATTTTAGAAATTTATAGAATGTGCTACCTACAGCAATATTGTTTATTATATGAGCTTCATAGAACTTCAGTTCTCAGCTCATAAATTATTGTAATAGTATTATATTCTTACCAAGATAAGCCGATGAGTTTCCAGGTGAAGCCGTTGGTACAGTTCTTATTTCAGGTAAACCTGATGATGGTCTTGGAAGTCTGATTTTTGTTTTTTCGTTAGTTTGTAATTCATCACCCGAGGAGGAAGATGACCATCTTTTTGTGCTGAATCGTTTACGCTTATTTTTAACATTCTCTACATCAGATGACTAGATATCAGAAGACACCTCACATTTTTTCAACTTGTTCTGTGCCTTGAGAATGTCATCTATAATAAAATAATATACAACTTTATTACTACACAAGCAAAATGCAGACCTATTGAATATGAAAAATGGATATTTAAATTAGATGTGGACAAAAATTGATAAAAAGAGGCTTTTGAATTAAAATTTTACCCACCGCACTCGAAAAATTTTCTCTTGATACAGGCCAGCTTCCAAGTGCTCTGATCAGGTTCTTCAGCTGATGTTAAAGCTTTATTAAAGCTATATGAAGTTTTGTAAGGTGGCCAAAAGACCTCACTTTTCAGTGGTTTCGGTTTTCGGAGAACTCCACTCCTACATATGCCATTATTAACTTGATGCAATGATGCATGCAAAAACTACAAATAAAGATAATCAAAACAATATAGTCAAGTATAGATACCCCAATGACCTAATAATAATTAGATCTATTTCGTGCGCTCAGTTAGCTTGAATCTCACGATTTTTTCAGCGATCTCATGAATTCCAATGAATACCGTATTAACAGTTACTTTTGGTATTAACTGACCTGACACCACTGTTATTGGAATACCGAATACCCACATGATCCATTTCTTCACATCTTATAGTGATAAGTACCTAAATATTTTTAGTACATGTGTGTATAGGTACCTAACCCATAACTAAAGAATGCTGTAATTTTTATATAAAATAACTCACCTATATGCAAGAATATTTATTATCTCTGCCACGCCGATCACTCTTACTCCTTACTCATCTACTAACATAACCTATAAAATGGCGGGATGGCGGCGGTATACTTTCAGTCAACTGACTGATTTGCAATGTTGCCGATAATTATCACAAAATTACCAGCAAAATTTATTACATTAGAAATATGGAAATTATAAGATGGTTGACATGCAATAACTTATTTTTCTTTAAATGGTGAAAATTAACCTGATAGAAAACACATCAAATTCTTTTTATAGTGCCAATAAACACGATGTAAAATAAATAAAAAAAAGATCGCTCCTCATAATGAAAGGAATTTGTAATCATCTGGCAACTTTGTGATTCTCTTGAATGTAGGCTTATTGTTTGGTAGAAAAGAGCGCAGTTTTCAAAAGGACCTAGCTATTTATTGGTTTTATTTGTATTTATTTTTTAGGGATGAAGGTTAACGGTTTTATTAGTTTCTGGTGTGCTGTTAGATGTTTATTGTAAAAAATGAAAATAAATCGAGCTAAATATAATGTACCAGTATACTTACTATAGTATTTAATTTGGTATTGAAATATCGTTAACAAGGTGTGTTTTTCACATTTTTCTGTCAAAAATAAATTAATTGAAATATACATATATATGATAAACCGACATCACCAAATAAAGTCGACAGTATGACGTGAATAAATGCCGACAAAAAGTCGTCGATTAGGTCACGTCAAAATGTTGTCGAAATTTGGTCGACTGACGTCTATTGACCAGTAGTCACTGGATAATGACGTCATTGTGACGAGATACTGCGGACTGGGGATGTACATAAACAACATTAAATATTACAAAAACAAAATTCACTATATTCGTTGTTATTTTGGCCACAACCCATATTAAATCATCTTTCCTGTGACTTTTTTGGCAAGAATAACTCGCAGGTAATGCGGACGAAATAAAAAATCATAAAACGAAGACGATCTAATATGATTTTAAAAAGTCCGGGCGTTTAAATCCTGCTAGTGCGCCTGCAAGAAACGTCCCCAGCATGCGCCGAACTCCCAATTTTCTGACCGCCGCCTTTCGCGGAATCGATCGGGCCCTAGATGGCGCTGTAGTCGGGCTGATCGCAGGGTTGCTGCTTGTAAGGGTCTTAGATCGTTTTGTTAAGAAATTTGGATAGAGAATGGAGAAAAAGAGGAGGCCAAGCCATGGAGAAATACAGACTGGTTCAGTTTAGTGATATTGTGACTGTGCAACGGGCCTGGGCCGGCAAACAGGCGGCCGAACACAAGAAATGCCGTGATGGCAAGGGAGCTGGTACGTTCTCTATTCTTAATGTTTTTTTCATATCTACTTACCTTTCTCTTATATTATTACAATACCACATACCCCCCAATGTTATATCATTAATTGTTAAACCAAGAATCGCTTTCTAAAGAAACTTTGAGCGTATTTCCAGTCTCTGTAATATGTCAACTCGATATGGAGTTTTGAATTCAATTTTTTTTGGGATAATTTTGAGTGGGCGATGTTCTCGGTCCCTGGACTGCTATTGTCTAATACTTCGGTTAAGGCTTTAGGATTACGCCCATTTTTTTACAAACATTATTAGATTTAAAGTCTTCTGTTTCTCTTCAAATCATTTGGTTTAATAAAGCAAATATTGAGGTCTAATTTAGATGCACATAACTTACGAATATTAATAAAGTTTAAAATAAACATTTTCTAAAAAAACCTGTTTAGAATGGAACGAAAAAGTGGACTAAAATTATTTCGCTATTTTCTAATTGTAAACTGCATGAAATACTCTGTTTCTAAAAAAATTATTACAGTTTACTTTTATTTAAACATTCTTTGAACATTATTTGTTGGTAATTCTAATTCTAATTTATTTTTAAATGGCATTTTAAAATTATTTTTGGCCCAAATCATGATGTACAGCATCTGAAAGATAGTTTTTAAGAAATGTTCAAAGTTTCTGCATTATTTTTAAGCCTCCAAAATCATGCTATGTAGTCACTATTAATTTTCTCTGTAGCACCGACACTTTGTTATCTTTGAAGTCTGTTTTGATTTTTTTTAAATTATGCAAACAAGTTGTTTATAGTAGCGTAAGGACAATGATCCTTTAGTGCATCCACAGTACCTTTATAAATGTCTTTGATAATTCACATTGAAGAATCGCTTAAAATATGTAGGTATGTTATATATCTGACAGATGTGCCTTTATTTTATGACGATAAATAGAAAAAGTTAAAAAGTAAATCATTTTATTTTATTTTTGTAATTTCAAAAGCTTTACTGAACAGACTATAGATCCAGAATATTCGAATGAACGAATTTAAGAAGATGAGGAATATTTTAACAGTTTGACACGAAGTTAGGTTATGTTTTATATAAGTGATGTTTTTGAAACACCCTTCGCTGCAACCACAGTTGTGTCTATTGTGGCTGAAGGCCTAGATAAATTAAAACATGTTTTATCGATCACAGTAAATGGATACGACGATGAAATAAGGTTAGACCAAAAGAAATGTATATTTCAGATGGTAGGGAAAGCAATATCAACGCCATTACCTATTGGTAAAATGATGCATTTAATGATAATACGAGGGGTAAACCGCGAGGTCCATTTTGGTGTACAGACATTAGTAGCCATTACTCAGCCATTAGTAGCCATTACTCGGCCATTAGTAGCCATTTATAGCCATTACTAGCCATTAGTAGCCATTACTAGCCATTAGTGAGCCATTACCGGCCATTACTAGCCAATAGTGAGGGGCCATTACTAACCATTACTAGCCATTAGTGTACAAAAATTTAAATCGCGATTTACCCTTCGTGATAATATAAACTGAAAATTATTCAAATTCTAAAACTTTCACACCTATATTAGACCATTTTTCTGTGAGAGAGTCAATAAAAAACCGTCGCGTTCGACTAAAGTTCTATTTTTTTATAAAGAACAACCTGTATTTGATTTTAAATTTGAATTTCTAGTTGTGACCTAATTTCAACAATATAAAGCTGTAATACAGAGAATTATGATTATTTTTCTGACAAATACCCAGTACAGTTAAAACAATTAATAGAAAAATTAATTTTTAGAGTTACAGCCTTTCATGGTTCAAGGTTGGCAACACTTCACGACGTTGCCGCTATTACATAGCGAAAATTCTTGATTTGATTAGAGTAGTTACAAATTGAGCTCCGTAGTGCCATATTACAATAAAAATTGCAAAACTACATAACTATTCATTTTTATTTGAATCCTAAAACACTTTTCTTACTATTGAAAATGCTTTATAAACAAGTTTTATTGTTCTAGTATATAAAAGTTCTTTTTTACATCCATTCCAATCTTCACTCAAGTTATAACTTAATTCATAGCGCTTTAAAGTTGATAGCACATTGGATGCACTTATATTCTAGCTAGGGAAAAAAGAACACTGTCACAATTGTAGGAAGGAAAAAAATTCTACCTGACAACACCACAGATTTTTGTCATGTGACGTCATTGCCTTGCTATCTTAAAAATACTATAGTAAAGTTCTTCTTTGCTAAATAATTTAGAATATTTTAAAAGACCAAAAAATTTGAAACGCTGCTGAAAAACAACTGACATCTGTCACCTGTCATATGTCACTTATCAGCTGTCACTTGTCAGTTGCCAGCGGTCACTTGTCAGCTGTCATCGGTCACTTGTCATCAAAAAATTTCCCACGCTCAAGTGTTGCAACTCCTGTTGAAAACGCTGGGGTCCCCCAGGTTTCAAACTATTTCTAACTTTGTACACTTTCCAAGAGCTGACGTTGCTTCAGATATTATACGATTCAAGATATTTGAGACTAACTGTGGGCTATTATATTATCAGTTGTAATAGTAAACAAATATATCAGGGTTGTACTATACAAATTGAGAGACATTAATTTTTTTGTTTTGCCAGTCCTAAGTCTCTATAAGTGTAAAAAAACCTAAATATTTACATACGAAAGTAGAAATAATATACTCCACAAAGAACTAAATAAATAAATGCTCAAAATTGTAGTAGTACAACCATGATAAGAACTATTCGAAGTCGTCTCAAATATCTTCAATCGTATATTAGAATTGGAGATTTTGCCAACCAGGTCAGATATTTAATTATTAATATTTGGTGTAGTTTAGCATGGTATAATAATAGTAATAAAACTGCAAACTGTGCTTTTTAAATTTCTACTTAAAAATTTCAAACTCCTAAATTTGATACTGTTATCGCGCCTAAATTCCAATTACGAACGATTGTTTTTCGGAATATTTTAAAATTTCTTATCCAATAACCGTACAACATTACCTATAGCCAGAAAAATGTCAGAAACTGATTATTTTAACTGATACAAATATCTCTAAAACGTCTAAATGAAAGCAATTTCCATTTCTATAAAGGTAAACTTTATCCAGGAAATTGTACAAGCTACAGGGTGTTACGTCGTCGCCGTTTTGCCCTGTATATTGTAAATTTTTAAAGAAAACTAATGAGACATATATCTCAACTCAAAGTTAGAACATGTACCACAATTTTAAACCATTTAAGAGCTAAAATGCAGTAGGGAAATAAAATTATATTGTATGGACTTTCTGGAGAACACTGTATTTTTAATTAAATTTCAATGTTTCTACAGGTCAAATCGAAGGTTTCGCCTTCTGACCTAAATCACAAACGTACCAAGTATTTTAAATAAAAGAACAACTTTAAATTAAAAAAAGTATCACGTAAAATTGACCCCGGTCGCGGTGACCGTCTTAATAAAAACCAAATTAATTGAAAGAACAATAGTAAAAATAACACTCCATTAAAATATCAGGAAACGCCTGCGTCTGTAGTCTAATCGGCTATTTTATCAACACAGATGCATCATCCCTTGAAAATTCCATTGATCTCCGGAGAAAATCGTGAATCTGGCAACGCCGGCGCCGTACAGTTAGGGCGCTGTAGGTGCAGAATAGTAGGTTGTGGAGTAGGTCAGGTCGGTGCGAGATGTGGAAGCGCGTGTAAGTCCAGTGAGCTGTGAGGGAAGGATGGGTGTGTTGCAGGATAACTCAGTATCCAAGGTAGCGACCTATCAGTTATTTCTTTAAGGTTAAAAAGCAAACATTCAAATGTTAAATGGGACCGGCCCAACAAATCTATGCGCAGTGGACGATGGATGATTTAATTTTTGGTCCTTTTTGCTTTCCCGCAATATATAATCTTGTTTAAATGTGATCAGATAAATCTTGGACAATATTAGTTTTCGCGTTCTAAAAATATATTTACGGAATAAAATTGGTCCTTAAAAGTTTGTTCCTTTTATTTCGACAAAACTAATGATTAGATTTTACCAGAAACAATTCTGGTGGTTTAATAGAGTAGAAATAAAAATGAAAAAGAAAATTTTCATGGTTTCATGGTAGAAATATCTTTAAATTTCTTTAACCGTATTGAAATATAATTTTTAGTTATTTCTAGTATCGGTAAATAAACAAATTTCACTTCCTGAACGAAAGTTATTTTTAACTTTATTATTAAATAGAGGTACGTTACTTTAAGTTTTCCTTATAATTATCGTAGGAAAAATTTCATATTACTAACAAAATTACCTTTATGCTAATTCGTCTTGTCACGAGTTAAATAAACCTAAAATGGAAATACGAATTGTGCTTATGCAAAGGTTTTTTCAAGTAAATCATAATCACTGATATACACAAAACAGTTACAACAATTATTACTAATAATTCATTGGGAAAAACCTAAACAATTTCACATTCCAATTGTCACTATGGTCGTTGCTACCTAATGGCATTGTTAACGCAGATCAGATAAAACTAAAAATAATTATAGCACTAACAATAGCAATAGGCCAATAGCTGTAGATTTAAATCAAACCGAAACAGGAAGAAAATTAAATTCCTCATCTCGAAATTAGGATTTCGTTCCATCGCAAACTTTAACTCTCTCCAAAAATAATTATGAAAGACATTGTAACGTATATAGACGGTCTATTTCTACCTAGTTTTGGTACCTCGGGTAAAATAGGGTGGGGAGCCATCAAGAAGAAACCACGTTCTTGGTAATGGTAGGTCATCAAGGTGAAAAATTCATCATACGATCACTTGGGTAATCAAACTAGGATTCCTTATTCTAAATATAGGATTTCTTAAAATTTAAAAATTAATCAACCCGCCTACTTCATAATAAACTTCGTGGTAAATCTTCTTGATGTAAATCTTAGACACTTTGAAAACGGTGAGGTAAAAGTTCGTGTACTACAAAATCTAAAATTTCTTCTCCTGCATCCATTATACGAATACCACATTTTCTTCCATTTATTTTTAGACATCGAAAGACCCGTTTTCAGACACACCCACAAAACTTACGAAGTTTGGAAGTCGCGTTTCCGAATTTAACATCAAATCTTACAAAGTGGGCTTCGCTATACTTAATTAGCATATTGTGGTATTCTAAAACCGAAAACAGATATTGCAAGGAAAATTTCCAAGTTACGCGTCGATTAATACATAAATAATAAACATCTTTTTCGCTTGGCAACATCGTATTGGCCAGCCGATCGAAAATGAATATGTTCAATTGAGAAAACGGATGACTTTAGGAAAGATTTTTTATTCTATAAAATGCATCTAAACATAATTATCAGAAACGTATTATTGGCCAAATTTACATCATATTTTTCAGTAAAGAAAAATATGTATTTGACCACCTGTTGCTGATTTTTCAAGATTTTTTTCAAATACTTTTAAGACTTTAGAAGTGAATGTTGGATAATAATAGTTTGTACAACAAGTGCGCAAAGCTATACTTTTCCCACGAGCGCAGATGTTTGCGGCACGAGCCTTTAGGCGAGTGCCGCAAATCAAGCGAGTAATAATTAATATATGTTTTTATATACAATTTTCTTTATGCATACATGAAAAATTGTCAAAAAAAAAGATAAATAAAAAAAATGAAAAAAAAAATAATACATTTTCTGAAAATGACTTAATTTTGTTTGTCTCCTTCCAACTCATAAATTTGGAGTACTGTTTTTCGTACTTTCCCCTTGAAATGTCTGGTAATAAATTTTCTGTGGCCATTCTATTTCTTCAATATTCGGTGGTGTATTCTCCACATCAGAATCATCAGAGCCGGATGATGTATGTTGGTTCATTTCCTACGGTATATATTTGTTTATAAACCAGATAACATGTCTAGAAAAAATTAGGTAAGTAATAAAATACTAAATATATCAAAATATACTTACGAAAAGATAGCAAAAGTAAAATTCTAAAGTTTAAATTTAAAATATTGGAGCCAAATGTCATTCGACAACGAACTGTCAGTTTATAGAACACAAATCAATCAGAAATTAGGTGCCACCGACTCTGTTATTTAATATGTCTATGCACTTATTTTGACATAATTGTGCGCAAAGTAACTACTTTGCGCACAGTTCTGTTACTTTTCTGCACACATATGTCATTTTGTCCTTGCAATGTGAGCAATTGCCTACTTTACAAATGAAAATTTGTGCAGAAAAGCGTACTTTGAATGGTGGTCGTAGAAAAAATTATTTTTTACATTCTAGTAGAAGCATTATATTATTTTGAAACTCTTAGAGTGAAGTTTTAATGTATTATGATATAAGAAATCCTAATAAGTCTTAACCGTCACTGCATTCAATTATTAAATCTATTCTATATTCTAGACTCTTAAATATTTACAATACACTTAATTATTAACATTAAAAAGTTACTTTTTCACTCACTCTATCAAAATATATAACCTTCATTTGGAGCAAAGATCGTAATTCGGTAACTGATAATGGAAAAGGGGTCTTCGAAAAAGTTCGAAAGTAAACTCCAAAACTTCTACAGGGTGTTTTATAGGTAAAGAGAAATCTTTTAAGAAGATTCTAAATAACCCACAGTTACAGGGTGTTTTATCAATTGTGCCTATTTATTCGTTTGGCCAGAACTTTTGAATCACTCAGTACATTTTTTCCATTTTTGGAATACATCTTACTCCTCTTTTTTATGTTCTGGTTCTCACGAAAGATGATATCCTGTAATGTTCAGATGTCCAGAGAACATCGTGAGAACCAAAGGAAAGAAGGTAGGAATTATTGAGAGGTATTTCAAAAATTCACTTCGCGTCATTCACCTATTTCTTATTTATTCGGCTTAAAATAAATTTACACTGTACTGTTGTACCTGCAGGTCCGTACTTAAGTGAAAATATTAAATTAAGTATTTATTTTTTTGAAGGACCTCGGTCGATGGCCTATTATTGGGATCCAATAAAGTACATTAATTATTATTATTATTTATTTTTTTTCGCACAGTATAAAGTAAGGCTAGACAATAAACGCTCATAGTAACTAACAAACATTTATTACCTAACACTTAACGAAATTGCTCAACCACCTTTTTGTTGTATATGTACTTTCTTGCACGTTGAATGATGTCCCTTATTGATTTTCTCAGTTCCTAGCAAAGTTCCTCTATTCTTTGAAGCAGTTCTTCTCTAGTATTGATTACTTGATAATACACTTGGGATTTCATGTATCCCCATACAGCATAATCCACTTGGTTAAAATCTGGGGATCTTGAAGGCCAGTTATGTGGTCCACCATTTCCTATCGAGATATTAGGAAAGTTAACTTTCAAAAAGTTTCGCACAATAACTAAAATGTGGGGGAGGCACCATCATGATGCAAATACAACCCTCGAGTATCTTCATCCTGCAGTAAAATCTGTAACATATTTTGTAAAAAATCAAAATATTCGTTTTAATATTTAGTTCAATACTTCGCAGTTACACAACGTTAAGTTATTAAGTTTTGTACTTTATTTTCTATTATTTTGAACATTTGCATTTGAAAAACGAGGCGATCGAAAAGTATTCAATTTAATATGTTGTTTAAAGTACGCGGTCGGATTATTTAAACTGTCAAACTGACACTCTTTGTAATTATGTAACAAGCAACAAATTATCGATGTATAACCTGATTATTTTGAAGTACTTATAGTATTACTACCAGGGGCGGATCTACGATTTTTCCATTTTTCTGAGGGAGGGCGGATTCCGAACTGAGGGGGGGCGACACAGTAATAATTTTTGAAAAAATATTTTAATATAGAAACTAAATAGTGCAACATACTCTACAGATATTACAAAAATAACATAATATAGTTAGAAAATTAACCAAAACATATTACTAGTAGTCTGAATACTACTGAATAATAAAACCCGTTTCGCCGGAGGGGGGGGGGCGAAACCTCCTTCGCCCCTCCCCTAAATCCGCCACTGATTACTACTGAAAATAATTTACTTTTTACAGAAAGGCATACAATTTCTTTTCGTAATTTTGGTGAATGAATATATTTTTTGGCGAGAACTCCCACCAAATTTTTAAATTTAAAAAATGGTGGCGGTAAATGCAATTTTTTAATGGACTAATATTTAAGAACTAATTGCAATATAAATTAGTTTTGTAGCTTTTAACATATACTGGGTGGACTTTTTCTTCGATATTATGATTTAGCTGAACTAGTTAAATGAAAAAATTCTCCTGTACTTTGGATGTAACTTCACTCTTCACTCATCTAAGTATACATAGTTGAAACTATGGATTATTAACAGATGAAAATTTTATTTCTGTGAACTGCTTAAAATATAACAATAATTTTTTTCCAAACCTTGTATCTTTCTATTTTGCGATTTTAATCATTTGGTAGATATTGAATGACTTAATAGGTAGGGAAAGTTTGTAATTTCCACAATAATCACTCTCTCTTCTGAGTAAGATTAAGTCGTAGAATGACTTAGAAATAGGTAACTTATAACTTATCAATTCTTTAATAATAGGACGATATAAAAGTTCGTAATTCGTAAAAATAAAGCGAAACAACATCTTTTTAACTAGAACGATTCAAAAAAACCTCAATACTTTGAAAGAGTAAAATTTTAAGTATAGAAAGGATCCAAATATAGCTTATTATACGGTATTTATTATATTGTAAAATACAGAAATTTATTGGATTATACATACAGGGTGTTTCATTGCGAAGTGACCATACATTAAACGCAGATATAACACAATTAGACAATTCCAAAAAAAACCTATATTTGTTGGGTGTAACGCCCTTCCTAACTGAGTTCATAGTTCATAGTGGCTTGGTACTTCAAATACTCTTCTCTTTGGATATTAAAACCACTTATTTATGGTTGTCAAAAAATTCATATAACAAAATATACAGGGTGTTTCATAATTAAAACGACATACGTTAACTGTAAATAGAGGGTACTTAGGTGATTCCAAATAACCTTGGTAACTGGGTCTAACGCCTTTAATAACCGAGATACGGGGTGTTTCGGCCAATATTTTGATAAGCCGTAACTTTAGAACCACCTTATAGATTTCTCTCATACAGGTATACAGGGTGTGTCACGAAGGTGGCTCATTAACCGTATATAGAGAACTACAGATATTTGAACTTTGAAAATTGGGTTACGGAGCTTTGTTTTCCGGTTACTTTCGGTTATACCGGAAGTAGACATCAACTTTGTTATTTCAAATGGCATGTACCATTTTTCTTTTTCTTTTTGGATTCAGCATCAAATTTTAAACAAATAATTATCAACATACCACAGGTCTAAGATTAACAGTTTCCGAGATATTTGAGTTTTTTGTAAAATTTTTTGAAAAACACGCATTTACTTTAATTTCCGTATCTGGCTTAGTTGTTAAGCTATTAATTTCAAATTTTATACACAGATTGTGAGAATATCCTTCTAGCATGCAGTGAAACGTCAAATACGATATTTTATACAGGGTGTCTATAATGGTGCGTCCAATGTTCATATTTTCAATTCTCAATAAGTCGATAATTTAAAATGAAACACCCTGTATTTTATTATTACGCCTGAATCAGTTTTTTATTCTCTTTCGATCTGTATTAGCATTCCCTATACCTAAAGTTACGTGTTTCTGAGTTATTGCTAGATTTATTATAATTTGGAGATATTTTACATAAATTGGTGGGTAGTATAATCTAGCATGCCATGAAAATTGAAAAGACAGTTGTAATAAACAAACTACTGGACAATTAGATTATTTTATTTTCTAACTTCGTTCAATTTGTATATACCCTGTATATCAGATTTTTTAATATCGGGATGGTTATTTGAAAAGAACGGAAAAAATGAGTTTAAAATTTTGTGATCATCCCATTCTATTACTGGAATTTTAACTTTCGAAATACCTGGTAGATTTCTTTCATATTTGGTACAGGTATCATTTTGTAGTAGCCCAATCGTATTAAAATCCAGATACGGATTAAGAAAAATTTGTAAAAGTTGAGAATCTCTAAAATCGCAGCCATTATAACACCCTGTATATCAGATTCTTTAAAATGTAATCGGATACCTATTTGAAAAAAAAAAAAAGATGTGTCATTGTCAAAGCCTATTTGACCTCCTCTTTCTCGACTTAACCGTCTGTACTAAGAGTTGGTGGGTTCAAAGCGATCTTCAGAATTTCTTTAGAGATAGAAATTCGAGCTAGCCTGGAACGATAATTCCGAAACCGGTCTAAGAATGGCAAGCTCCTTTAATAATAAAATCAAAGTTTTTGGTTTAAAGCCCCGACTTGGTCGGGCGCCAAACCACGTCTGGACTTTCGTAATTCAATACCTGGGGGGGGGGGGGGGGGCATATAGCCCAAGGAGTAGTTGTTGAAGTCCAGACGCTGGTGCAGTGTAGGACATTTAATGTCTTTGTTCTTGGGAACAAGTGTGATTTATTTCACAACCTTAGGTAGTTTTGGTACGCCCAAGGTCATTTTTTGGTATTTTTATGGTTCAAAAAATTCCACCACCGTTACAATTTAGGTGTAATAAAAATTTTAAAAAAAACAACAATAAATTAAAACAGGGGCTTTAAAAGGCGGGTGTAGAGAATATTATCACAAAGAATTGTTTTCGTTCTGTTTATTTAACAAGTATCGTCTGAGGTTACTTTTGAAAAATTTATCGATGTTCCTTTTTTAATTTCTATAGGTAATTTATTAAATTTTTGCAAACCTTTAAAAAATAAAAATTGCGTTTTGGGAACTTTTAGTGATAGCTTGCCGTATATGAAAGTCGGATCGGCTTCTTGTATTGTAGCTATGATATTGCGAATTAAATTGAATTTTTTCTAATATATATTATATATGATGGCACCATGTAATTTTTAATTTATTGCCAATCCTTCTAATTTTTTTCGATAATTTTGGGATACAAGGGATTTTTTTACTATGTTTGGATGAAGTATTGGGCGATTTAAATTTTCTTTATTTTTAATGTCTCGGTAAAGTTCACGATCTAGGACCAGGCACCTTTCTTATGGGAAAATGGCTTTCCGTCAAATTTTCTGAAAAGTTGGTATGATGTAGAACTTGATGCTCTGACAAAAAGTGTCAATTGGCCCAAACCGATCCTATGGCTAGTTTTCGAGGTACAGGGTGTTAAACATCGGAAATGCCACTTTTTTGTAACCAGATTTCTCATAACAGACCTGTTTTATTCACATTTGTTGTAGAAAACATGAATTATAGATCATTTGGCAACAATATTTTATAAACAATTACTGTACAATTTGGTTATTTACAGGGTGGTTCGAAAATAAGTAATATGGTTTTTTTGAAGAAATTATTTTTTTTATAACAGCTTTAAAAATACAAGCAAATGTCATTGCATCATGAATATATAGTTTAATTAATTACTTCTTGGTGATGAATCATGTTTTATACAGGGTAACTCATAAATGTGGTTACAGAAGGCATATTTTAGCTTTAACGAATCGCCCTGTATAAACGATGTGTTATAAAACTTTTATAATATCTTAAATAAATGTAAGACCTGTCACTCTAGCACCATTCTGTCATACAGCGTGTTAAACTGATTGCAAACGCTTTAAAAATTACAAAACCTGTGTTTTGTGCACCACCCTGTATTTTAAAAGTTTCTCCGTCAACTTTATAAATTAATACATTTTCACAATAATAGAAGTTCAGTATTTAACTGAGCAAAATTTTGTTGTAATCCTATGACCAGTTTTCCTAAAATGTGTACCCATAACTCTGTTTTCATAATTAGTAAGCTTTTTTTATATTATTTTAGAACAACTAGTAACTATGGGTACCCATTTTAGGAAAACTGGTCATAGGATTACAACAAAATTTTGCTCAGTTAAATACTGAACTTGTATTAATGTGAAAATGTATTAATTTATAAAGTTTACGGAGAAACTTTTAAAATACAGGGTGGTGCACAAAACACGTGTTTTCTCATTTTTAAAGTGTTTGCAATCAGTTTAACACGCTGTATGACATAGAGTGGTGCTGGAGTGACAGGTCGTACATTTATTTAAGATAATACAAAATTTTTATAACACATCGTTTATACAGGGCGATTCGTTAAAGCTAAAATACATTATATGCCTTCTGTAACTACATTTATGAGTCACCCTGTATAAAATATGATTCATCACCAAGAAGTAATTACTCAAACTATATGTTCATGATGCAATGACATTTGCTTGTATTTTTAAAGCTGTTATAAAAAAAATAATTTCTTCAAAAAAACCATATTACTTATTTTCGAACCACCCTGTAAGTAACCAAATTGTACAGTAATTGTTTATAAAATATTGTTGCCAAATAATCTATAATTCTGTTTTCTACAACAAATGCGAATAAAACAGGTCTGTTTTGAGAAATCTGGTTACAAAAAAGTGGCATTTCCGATGATTAACACCCTGTACCTCGAAAACTAGTCATAGGATCGGTTTGGGCCAATGGACACTTTTTGTCAGAGCATCGAGTTCTACATTATACCAACTTTTCAGAAAATTTGACGGAAAGCAATTTTCCCATAAGAAAGGTGCCTGGTCCTTTATTTGGGTAGTTGTTTTTAATTAAAAAGCAAAAGTCGAAACGTTAAAATTAAAACTTTTTTGAAATAAAGTGATTTTAATATCCAATTTTTAGAATTTATGATTAAATAAGTAATATCAAAATAAAGGTCTATTTTTAGAAAAGTTATTATGCATTTAATATTTTAAAAACTATATCAAAATCGACTATAAAAGTATTTCAAAATCAACTAATCGGTACACTCATAACTAATAAATTAAAAATAATTCCAGAGTTCCACTAAAGTAATTTATTCTATACAGGTTGTCCCACTGCGTCCAACCATAAGTACTATGTATTAAAAAATGCCTTGTTGCGTTTTTGACGGATATACAGGGTGATATTTGAAAATATGTGAATTATTCTACGTTAAGTATATCTAAAAGTAAAAATCTCAGACATAATTTGGCCCTCATAGCTCAATAAAATAGGTTTTTAAAAAATTTTAATTTTAGGTCCGGACTTAGATTTTTATTGGTTTTTTTAAAAACAACACCCTGTAAGCCAGATCAGAAAATTTTTATTTTTCTCAATTTAAATCTTAAGGACGATACTAAATAACAGTTAAAAAAAGTTGAACGCGGATGTTGATTGGTGATTTTTAATGTACTCGTCGAGCACTATAAGATGGAATAAACAAAAATGACGAATTCTTAAAATTTTGCGTTTTGGGAGTTTTTTTTTTAAATTTTAAATGCGTATTTGCATAAACTTTAAAAGTTGAACGCGTTTGTTTTCTGCAGAAAAAAAATCAAATTTTGAAAAATAGTATAATTTTAGTGGATTCACATTCTTCGTATGACTGGTGCGGCACTACATCGGTAGCACATCATCATTTTTCAACAAAAAGCAGAAGGATAGTTCATTTTACTCGATATAAAGTATTATTAAATCAACCGTTGGAATTCCAAGGCCGTATTTATATTTTTTTAATTTTTATTGATCCTGTAAAAACAACATCCTTTAAAGCGAGTTGAACAAATTTTCTTTCTGTCGCGTCAATGCGGATGATATTAATCGAAATGAAAAAAATGCTGTTTGGTATAGAAAAAAACTGTTACTTTTGAAAACAGTGCAAATGTATGTATTTCTACTGTGGCTAATACATCGAAAAAAACATTTATTTAAAATAAAATCGTTGGGAAAGTATCACTTACTAGATTGAAAGAATGATGTTACATATCCTAACTTAGTTTTTTTAACGATTTAATTGGATTTGTAAAAACGATACCCTGTCAATGTCGCTCAAGTACTTAGTATTAGCCATCCTCCAATTTTCCTCAAGTACTTAGTATTAGCCATCCTCCAAGATGACAGGGTATCGTTTTTGCAAAACCAATTAAAACGTTTTAAAAAAATTAAGTTAGGACCTGTAACATCATTCTTTCAATCTAGTAAGTGATACTTTCCTAACGACTTTATTTTAAATATAGTATATTACATAAAGAGTGCGGAAAGTGACACTTTTCACACGAGTGGGAAATATTGTCCCCACGAGTGTAAAAAATCACTTTCGCACAAGTTATGTACACTATTTTTCCTACGACCAAGCTATAAATTTACCAAATATTGTGAAATGTAATGATTTTATTTGTGATAGGTTCTATATCTGTTTGTATTTAGTTTATATTATTAATAATGCTGTTTTATTTACAATCACTTTTGTAGTAGAATAAATACAAATATTGATAATCAACATTTATTTGAAAACAAAACAATAACTATGAACTTGTAGAACAGATAGGAAAGTAATTTACACGTGTGCGGAAAGTAACTTTCCGCACACGTGTGGAAAGTACCACATCTGATAATAAAACAGACGTGCGGAAAGTTACTTTCCGTCGGAGTAGAGAGTGCGATATCTGTTACTTTCCTATGTGGTCGTAGGAAAAATGTTTTTTTCCGATGTAGTGCTGTATTAGCCACAGTAGAAATACATACATTTGCTCTGTTTTCAAAAGTAACAGTTTTTTCTATGCCAAATACCATTTTTTTTATTTCGGTTAATATCATCATATTTTTACAGGATCAATAAATATTTCTCTTTTTTTCTTCACTGGATTAAAACCACTTATTTGTTAAAAAAGTTTTTAATTGACGTTTCGGCGTTCTCTATCGAAAGACGTTATCAAAATGACATAACAAAATAAATAAATTTACTATAGAAACAGAACATTTGATAATCTTGCAAAAATATGACATGAACATTAGTACACTTAGAATAAGATTTTGAGATTGAAGATGTCAAAATCTGTTTCAATCATATTTTTGTGACGTTTCTGGGAACGAATTTTGAAAGGATAGCGCATTTGCATATTATAAGAGAATTTATACTTCGTCATAAATGAAGTTTTCTTATTAATATTATCATAAGAAAAAACCAGATAAAAACTTATGATACTATCCCGATATAGAGGGTATTCTTTTTGCAATTAACTCTTTTTGTAAAATAGGTAACCAAATTTTTGAAATATCGACTGAACAATTAGAAGCACATTCGTTATTATTTAAGCATATCAATGCTGCTTCTTTAACTTTGCGGTTATAATTATTCGGTTCTTTTAATAATCTGGTTGAAGAATTCCATTGTATTTTATGTATGATTGGAATATATGATTGGTGTTCATTAAGTCTAATATGAAAAGGTCTAGATGTTTCTCCTATATAAAATTTATTACATTCGCATGAAATTTTGTAAATACAATTTTTTGTGTTTTGAATTTCATTAAAAGGTTTTGTATTTACTATTAAAGACTTTAATGTATTATTAGTTTGAAAAACTATTTTTAAATTAAATTTATTGCCAATCCTTCTAATTTTTTCCGATAATTTTGGAATATAAGGGATTTTTACTATATTTGAATGAATTATTGGGGGATTTAAATTTTGATCTTTAGTTTTGATGTCTCGGTAATGTTCACGATTTATAAATTTACTTGGGTAGTTGTTCTTAATCAAGACAGATTTAACAAGTGATAATTCATTATTTAAGATATTGTCATTTGAACAAATTGTTTTTGCTCTAACGGAAAGAGATTTGACAATACCTCGTTTAACACAAATTGAGTGGTTTGAATTAAAATTTAGATATCTATTTGTATGTTTCTTTTCTAAAAACTGATGTTTTGACTAAACAAAAAATAAATACGGCCCTGGAATTTCAATCAATAAAAATCTAAAAAACTAAGTCCGGCCCTGAAATTAAAAATTTTTAAAAACCTATTTTACACTCAGTGTGTCAAATTTTATATGTCTGAGATTTTTACTTTCAGATATACTTAACGTAGAATAATTCACATATTTTCAAATATCACCCTGTATATCCGTCAAGAACGCAACAAGGCATTTTTTAATACCAGATATGAAATGGTCTCGGTCCATAGTACTTATGGTTGGACTATGTTCAGTTCGTCGTGGGATACCCTGTATTGTGTGTATAGTATTAAGGTTCATACATTTTTTTAAAATAGCTTCAATAAAAATAAATCTGTAGAACAGAATAACGGTTATTTGTTATAGTAGAACCTACCGCTTTATGAGAAAGAAAAAACGCTATAAAAACAGCAAAGGATACCGCCAATAGAAGAAATACTGATTGATCTGGACATTTTTGAGTATTTTAATGTCGAAAACACCGTACACTGTCCATATACATAAAAATAAAATGATATTTTGTCTATTAGGACCACTGTGCAAAGATTCAATAACCATGTTACTGGAGATCGTTAGGGGTAATTTGCGTAAAATTTCTATATTGATTAACTTTCTTTAATATAAATTTACATTTTAATTTCTATAACGCATATTAGATTTGAATAGAGGTTGACCACTCTACCTGGCCTATAGCTTGATTTTCTGATCTCTTGTGAGATTCAGAAACGTTGCTAATTAAAATTTTGTCTCAAATTTTAATTCTAAAATTAAAAACACGGTCAATAAAGTCATAAATATTATAAATTAATTAAGCTTACCTACCCTATCTCAACCCTCACCATCGGAATCACTGTCATCAACATTGATAATAAATTTGGTCGGACTCGTTATATAAGAATTTTCTTCTTTGATGACATGTTTGATTTTTTTCTGCCAATCATCAGCTGAAATTTTGTTAATTTCTTCTTTTACCAAATTTGCTATCAACCCATCAAATTTGGGAAACACGTTATGACGCCTTATTCTTTTTTTAAGTTGTCCCCAAATTAATTCTATGGGGTTAAATACACAAAAATAGGGCGGAAGGCGCAATACCTCGTGGCCCCTCTTTGATGCCAGGAATCTTTGGGACTACAACCTGATACCACATAATCCATTGGAATATCATTTAGTGATTGTTCCGATTCTTTAGATCCACTTAAAAAAAACTGTATTTTCCCAAGGACGAAACATATTGAAATTGACACCGAATAAATAAATAAGAAGTACACTGCAACAATGTTTCGAAATAAAAAAAGTATGTATATACACGGAAGCCAAGAATAATATTAATTGAAATAAACTAACGCCACGAATCACCTACCACCTACTATTCACTAAATCAAAAATCAAGTGCGAACACAAGCACAGTGTATCACTGTATGAATATTTTCCTAGCCCTCACTACTGAAGCCAATATTTGTCTAACTTCCTACTTCCTACTTTAATTGCAGAACAAAATGATCCCGCTTTATACAAGTCGCTAATACCGACAAAGCCACTTGTCGGCACATCTACATGCCGCTAATACCGACAAAGCCACTTGTCGGCACATCTACATGCCGCTAATACCGACAAAAACACTTGTCGGCACATCTACATGCCGCTAATACCGACAAAGCCACTTGTCGGCACATCTACAAGCCGCCAAAGTAACCTGTCTGCACATCTGAGAATTTTGTTTCTGCAATTGAAAATGTAAAAACTATAACCACACTTCCATTGTCGCCTCTTATGAGTGTAACCTCACACCCCACAGTTTAGTTAAATTAATTTAAGACAAAATTTTAATTAGTAATTCAAATCTAATATGCGTTATAGAAATTAAAATGTAAATTCATATTAAACTCATAATTAATAATTATACGCCATTCTCCCCTATAACGATATCCAGCTAAGTTGGTTATTGAATCTTTGCACAGTGGTCCTAATAGCCAAAATATTATTTTATTTTTATGTATATGGACAGTGTACCGTGTTTTCGACTTTAAAGTGCTCAAAAATGTCCAGATTCATGAGCATTTGTTCTATTGGCGGTAATCCTTTGCTGTTTTTTCATTCTCATAAAGGATTGAGTTCGACTATACTATCTTGTATTTTTATTTCAGGATTCGCGCGGAAAGAGGCCGTTCAAGCTATGGGACGGACGACGTAACGTGCGGAAGGGGTTGGTGGTCGGGAGCCTCGACGAACTAGTACAACGGGGAAGAGACAAACTCGGGCTGTCCCTTGGCGAACCGGTAAGGCTGGTTCTCGAAAGCGACGGTACGCAAGTTGAGGACGCCGAGTATTTTCGAACACTTCCCGCCAACACCATCCTCTTGTTGCTTCGACCTGGCGAAAGATGGCTTCCTGCTGGCGTGGACGTCATCAGGGCTGGTAAGTACCAAAATATATTTTTTAACGCATTGCCAATCACCCGTTTATTCTGTTTACTGTATAACTTGATATGTGAAAAAGTTAGTTAGATTTTCCAGTTTCAATGTTAATAACATTTAATTGTGTTTTAAAAGATCAAGTTTGAAACTATTTAAACAGCTTTAATCTCCAATTAACTATTAAAACAAGAAAATTACTTTTTTTTAAATAATAGGCTACAATACTTTTACAAAAATACACTAAATAGGATAATAACGAGTGTTGAAAATCAACATAACGCCGCCCCTGTGCTCAAAAATAAAATATTCAATTAAATACCAAATTCAAATTAATAAACTCCTCTACATGTTACAAATTTAAACTTAAGAAGTTAATCATTCATGTAATATCCACCTGTTAACGGGATATCTGTTGATGTTTAAAAAAGTTTAATATACAGTTTAGTAAAGTGTAGAATTTTATTCCATAATCAACGATCGTTTATACAGTCCACAAACAAACAATTAGCCAGTGTGAATTATTCAAGTTGGAACAGAAATATCTACAGGATGTTTCTTAAGATTGCAACAGAAATATATAAAGGGTGTTTCTACCGTTCCATTTCAACGGCTGTTGGCTGAGAAAGTGCTGCCACACTAGCTACGATTTACGAAATGCGTAAAATCGCATTGCAACCGACTAGTATGAAACTATCCTTAGGGTAAAAACACAGTGCAGCAGGGCAGGTCGCTGGTAGCCTAGCTAGTCGCTTACTCGCTTAGAGCGAAGTAGAATTAAAGCGTGAATACTTAGGGGCGTGTACACGGTGGATCATAGCAGTTAGCTGGGATAGTAGCGGTGAGCTTAGCTGTAAGCTGATATAATTGCCAAGTCGATTGTTTAGATCGCTTAGAGCGAGGATGCCCAACTCTTTGTGTATCTATAATAAAGTTTATTTTGCTTTATTGGCGACTTTTTACTTTGTTAACGCTGGCAACACTGCGTGTTCTACACGGAATCATTCACTTCGTTTTCTATGTGAAGTACAGACAGTTGTGTTGTTAATACGTAAGTTGTTGTAAGTCGTTTAGTAGCTGAATTATCAAAAAGTAACTCTTCATCACTAGAACTCGCCATCTTTAACGCGCCGACCTGCGACTGACTGAAGCTCCAGTGTGTGTGTTTACTGCCAGGTAACTAGCGAGTATGCGAGTAAGCGACCAGCTAGGCTACCAGCGACCTGCCCTGCTCCACTGTGTTTTTACCCTTACGCCGTAGAAGTAATCGCAGGAGGGCAATGGAGCCGAAAACGCTATATGTGTGATATGTAATTGGCAATCATTTTGTCATTACCATAGTCAAAATAAACGTGGAAGTGAAACATTCAGCAAATAGAGAGAATTCATCCGTGCAGAAAATTGACTTTTGGTCAGTTGAGTTTCAGTTATTCGTTCTACTTGTTTTCAACAAACTGATTTTGATTAATAGTCCAAATATAGATTTGTGCAACTTTTAGTATTGATAAATAATTGTTTGTCTTGTTGGTTTGGACATTTATTACTGCTTTAATTGTTGAAATTTTCGGTGCATCCACTTATGCGTTGAAAAATGAGACTTATGTACCGGTGGCATACTGTTTGCTAAAAAATAAAAAGAAAGACACATACTTGAAGCTGAATTGTCAAGAAAATAAGGTACATTTTTAACCAATATATTGTAGTGTGTAAGTTAGGTTATAGTTTTTTATAGTGTAATAGGGAGTTTTTTGTTGGACATTAGAGATAGGAAGGTTGTCAATGGTTTTTTGAGAAATGTCAAGGTTGAAAGTTGAAAAATAAAACATTAAAAAAGTAAAACTATAATTTCATTAAAACATTACAAATATGGCGCCCAACTAAAGACGCACGGAAAAGGGCACAAATAGGGTAGTAAATAAATAAAGTGTGTATGGAATTAAGGTCTGGCAAAAAAATGGAAGGACAGGGAGAAAACATAGATATGCAGCAAATATTGGAGGCGTTAGGGAAAATGAAAAACGATATTACCATGCAAATTGGAGAAGTAAGAAATGATGTTACCACGCAGATAGGAGATATTACCACGCAGATAGGAGATATTACCACGCAGATTGGTGATGTTATTACGCAGATAGGAGATGTAAGAAATGAGGTGACCACACAGATAGGGGGTATTACAATAAAAATAGAGGAAGTTAGGGATACTGTGGCCAAAATAAAAGAAGAAATGAAAAAAGAAATCGAGAAACAAGAACAAAGAGTATTACGAAGATTAGAAAATACCTATGATGAAATAGCCCTAGCCATGGATAAAACGACAACGAAAATATACGAAAAAATAGAGGAAATAGATACAAAACATGATGAAGAAGGAAGACGTCAGAAAGAAAACGTGAAAACGCAAATAGAAGAGACTGTGAAACCACTCGAAGAGAGAATAAATTAGGAAAACAGGGTTCCAATAATGATGCGGGACAGTGTAGAAAATGATGTAGTTTTCTATGGAGATGCGAGAAACAATCCAATTAAATTTTTAAATGACTTGGTAAAAAGAATGACTGAAAGTGGGGACTTAAGACATTGGAGGAAATGGGTCAGAAAATCTATGCAAGGAAATGCAAGAACGTGGTGGAATCTGATAGAAGAAAGGTGTGATGATTTTGAGGATTTTAAGCAACGAGTTCGAGATTATTATTGGGGAGAAGAGATACAAAGCTGAGTATGGGAAAATTTAAATATAGCAGGGGAATGTCGATGGAGATGTATGCCATGAAAAAAATAATTTTAGAATGTGCAAGAATAACCAGCGATTTTGGATCTAACAAAAAATATTTAAGTATAGGGACAAAATATTAAAGAATAATGGAGCAAGAATGAAAAGAACAATTACAAGAAAATTTATAAAATTTAAAAGAACTAAAAAAAGAAGAGTAATTAAACACAGAAAATAGAAAAGGAAGAAGAAGGAAAATAATGTTTTAAAACATTTAAAATATTTTTATTGTATAAAAATTTTTTGAAATGTTGGGGGGGGGTTATGTAGTGTGTAAGTTAGGTTATAGTTTTTTATAGTGTAATAGGGAGTTTTTTGTTGGACAGTAGAGAGTACTGTGGTAGAGATAGGAAGGTTGTCAATGGTTGTTTGAGAAATGTCAAGGTTGAAAGTTGAAAAATAAAACATTAAAAAAGTAAAACTATAATTTCATTAAATCATTACAAAATATATCGTCATGGATTTTAAAATTGCCATACATGGCAAGTTCAAGACACAATTTTCCAATATTATCGGATGTCGTTGCCATCTCATACAGTGTTGGTAAGATGTAATAATAAATTATTTTATTCTTTTGGACCAAGTACATGGTAGTCAGTTATTAAATATGATAAAAAATGTTGTTGTTGTTTGTTAATTTTAACGTCTCTTTTCTGACCTAATGGCCTAAACTGGACGGGACCTACAGATTATCGTGGGCTCTGAACCACGGTCCTCAATCACCTTAAACCCAGGACTATGCCTTTGTCATGCAGGTGATCTACCGACTAACAAGTGTGTAATTGTGTCACCAACCTGTCCGGCGTGAATGAAACTGCGTATGACACAAATACTTTTTTGCACTTGCCAAAGTCTTCTGAAATAGGAAAGTTCCTTGGGAGCAAATCTTCATAAAACACTCCTCTTAGAGAGCTAAAGTATTTCTTAAGATATAAACAGGAACGAGCTAAGGACAATCATTTAACAGGTCACTGCAATGTCAGGTACGACCTCAAGAAAATGAGAAAAACTTAATGAGAGGTGCTTATGTGAAGCGGAAGTTGAAATAGCTGAACACTTAATATGGAAATGCGCTAGCAGCCCAAGGAAGTAGTTTCCATGAGGTAGAGAGAAAACTCACAAATGCCCTGAACGACATTGCCACCTACTACGAACACAATCTCCTCCGACCCAATCCAGCAAAAACTCAGTGTGCGCCTTCCACCTTGGCAACAGGGAGACAAGGAGACAGATGAATAGAGTGTGGTGTGGCCAACAATTAGAACACTGCTCAACTCCAAAATACCTCATGGTAACACTATATAAGCGCCTCTGCCTCAACACCAAAAAAAAGGCATCAACAAGAAACAACCTCCTCCAGAAACTGACTGGTAGGTCATGGGGAGCACAGCCAGCAACAGTGAGAACTTCAGCTCTTGCATTAAGCTTCTCTGCAGCCGAATACGCCGCTCCAGTATGGTGTACATCCACTCACGCAAAACAAATCGACATCCCTTTGAGTCAAGCAGTTCGTCTAATAACAGGTTGTCTGAAGCGACGGGGGCGACAAGAGACCGACCGCACCTTTGCAAGTCTCTCAGAAATGCAATGGCGCGCTGAGGTCCAAGACCCAATCATCCAGCAAAAAGAGGAGCTGGCAGCGGGACATTTCCTCCCATACCCAATCTGGAGAACGCTCAACAGACTTCGCACAGGAGTCTCGAGGTGCAGAGAAAACCTGCAAAAATGGGGAATGCTACCAGAGGACGAAAACCCCCAGTGGTCCTGCGGAGAAATCCAGAACCCTCCACACCTTCTGACCTACACCGACATGGGACAGAGCTGCACAGGGAACGGCCTAATTTTAGCAAATGACAGGCCTATCAGAGCCGCAAATTTTTGGAAGTACACAGTGTGATCCGAACACGAATAAATAAATAAATAAATGGAATTGCTTTGCCTTATCACGTAAAAGGCTAGCTTAACTTGGCAGAGTTACCTTACTCCTTGCAGAGGTAATGAGGAAAATCCTGAACTTCACCAAAGTATTGGATTTCCAGAGTAACTAATAATGCCAAGTTTCGGATTCGGGAAGGTTCTTGCTGTGATTCGACCCCTTTTATAAAATACAATACAGTACAAGAAACCCACAGGTGGTACTTTTTTAGCCATTTTTAGTCTACAATTCTCCAATTTACTGAATCGTAGTATTGTGCATTGTGCAGTCTTTTTGAATAGCAGACTTCTTGAAATCTTCCGTTATAACCACAAGAAGATTTAAAAATTATCCTAGAATTTTAGATGACGTATCCATTGATTTGTATTTAAAAGGATTAATAGGACATGGAATATATCCTACGAGAACTCAAAAAATTTGAAAAATGTTTAAAAACTAAGAATCTATAGCTAAACAAGTAGATTCACGAAAATGGCTATGGGTTAAGAAAGGACTGAAAGCTTCGACTGTATTTTATGTAGTGGGAGGCTCAGCCAAAATCCTTAAATACTCCACTTCTACTTTATACTAGATAACACTGTTTTTATGGAGCTGGAATGTGGTCATTAACGAAATCTGCAGGCGAAAAAATTTCAGAAAATCGTACAGTCCATGTGTGTGGGCATATAAAGGATACACTACCAATGCATTTTTTGGAAAATAAAATGTTATTCCCGATTATTTTTTCCAAATCTAATTTTTCAGGAAGAACAATAAACTTGATCATTTGACTCACATTAATTCTGCTATATTTTTTATTGAAGTTTTCTATACACAATTCAAATATAATTTTTTTCAAAATTATTTAATTTCTATTAGCTGAAATATTAGTCCAGTAAATTAACGCCACAAAATTTTTTTTTAATTTGCAGGTATTCAAAGGTAAATTTACCTCCGAAAATCTCAGCTACCTGGAATTTGTGGACGGGTGGGTAAATTGCTCTAGAGTTCCAGAAAATCTGTTTTTCGACGATGTCTGCCGAAATATGACCCTTAGAGCATTTTTGTTTAGACAAAAAATGAAGAGCAGTTCATTACCTACAAAAGTTGTTCCTATGATTTTTTTTCGCTACACTAATATTTTTTGCAAAAACGGCGTTTCTATAATTCGCAATTTTGAGAATTTGAAAATTCGCAAAATTATTGTTGTGAAAACGGAAAATTTGAATATCTTCCCAAAACTTGAATGTCCTCCCGTTTTTGTCTGAAGACAAAAGATAAGGCAATAATAACCAACTTTTTTTCAATTTTTCCACTTGATTAATAAATTTATTGTAAAAAAATCCAATTTGAGAAAGTTTGAAGGCAGATTTTTCTCGTGCATTTAATAAAATAGTTGATTTATATATTGACGAAAAGGTCAGAATGTGATCTTTTATTTAGTACAATTCCCTAACCCCAAAAAATTTTAGCACGAAAAGAAAATAATCCTCAAAAAAGAAATGTCGATTTTTCATAGGGGTGACACAAAAAAAAATAAAAATGCCGTCGACAAGGGGACAAGCTAAGCTTTCTAATGATTATCTATTAATTCCCGATAGACCCCAGCATTTTCGAAAACTCCGGAAATCCAAAAAAAAACGACATAAAAAACGGGTTGTTTATGAAAATACACAAAAATAATTTATTGAATCTTTCTGAATATATTTAACACCTTGCAAAGCCCCATTATCCAAAAGGATTTGGTGAAATTAGTCTTGATAAAAAAATATGAATAAATTTATAGGAGGGTCAAAATATCGAGCAAAAACAAACTTTGGCCCGGTTTTTCAATAATTCAGAAAAATAGATAAAAGGAAAAAGTAACATGATCTTCTAGCTACAGGTTCCTTCTTTCATCTGAACTTTGAATCATGAAAAAATATTAATTTTTACGTGATTTATTAAAAAATTTGTAATCCGCTTGGGAGTGTCATTCATTTAGAGCGTGCTCTCTAAATGCAGGGCAGGAGCTAAAAATGGGGGTGCGTTTTGGAGCCAGTCGAAAAGTACCATATTTTTTGACAAAAATGATGAGGAGTGTCAAATTTTCGGAAATATCGGGGAAAATAGGCGAAAAAACACATTTTTGAGACCAATGGGCCATTTTCCCGTCCTTCCACAAATTTCAGACAGCTGAGATTTTCGGGGGTGAATGTACCCATGAATACCTGCAAATTAAAAAAAATGGTGCCGGACAGACCTAATGACCGGGTTGACACCTTCGTTTATTGGACTACAAGATTATGATGTTAAACGGCGATTTAATTTATACTTTAAATAATAGTATATTATTCAATGAGTTCGGGTGGGTTATTTTATTACACGTGTAATCATCCGAGGGTAATAAAATAACCACACAACGAGTTGAATATAATACTTATCTACTAATGTCCACAAATAATAGATTATTTATATCTTAAAAAGTATCTATTAAAACAAATCAAGAAGAAAATATTTTTAAATGCTAAATAAACTATTATACGAATATAAATACTTATTTATATTAAATTAATTGTTACTTGTTATTAAAATTTAAAGTTATGTTGCAGCAATTTAAGAAATTAATTGTTTTTAGATGTGCTACCATCTATGGTAAGAAGAGAGTATTGACATTAAATTTTGACTGAATCTAGTCAAGATGTCACTCTCTTCTTTTTTATCCCTTTCAGAGATTAATACAAAGTGAGTAAACCAGTAAGGAATTTTAATTTATTAGATTCGACATCCTAAGACCGGTTTCTGCCTTTCGGCTTCATCAGTTAGGCTTTTCGAATCCAATATCTTATAGCGGACTTGTACAAGTTTGGAATTTTTATTTATTGGATTCGAAAAATCCTAACTGATGAAGCCGAAAGGCAGAAACCGGTCTTAGGATGTCGAATCTAATAAATTAAAATTCCTTACTGGTTTACTCAAATTAATTGTTGTATCTGCAACACCAAAATTCATATTGTAATCTGTATTTTATATGAAATTACTAGAACTAGCATATGTTGTTGGATTATTAGTATTATTTTTACGGATTTGATGTACAATTCTATTAATAAAATATCCATTTCAACAAATTTGACATTGACTTATAAATTAAAGGTCTTGATGAACTTAATGAGCAATTTAATTCTAACTTAATCTAATAGAGTTTGAAACTTAAAACTAAGGTATACTCATCAGCGTTCCTTAGGTTCTGTAGAATGGATTGCACTAAACTTTAACGTGCACACACAAGCTCTGCTTTTACACTAAAAACACTAAACTAACTCAAAGTGCTTGATCCTCTTAAGTCTTCTTGGCTAACTTCTTGATGGTCTGGTCAACAGTGTCCATTTTCAGATCCCTATGTAGATCACTACTGCGAATGTACCAAGGGGCATTTACTATGTTCCTCAGTGCTTTGTTTTGAAATCTTTGGATGATTTCTAAGTTGCTTGCTTTGGTGCATCCTCATAGTTGGATACCATAGGTCCATACAGGCTTCAGTATCTGTTTATAAAGCATAAGCTTATTATGTAGAGTGGAGTTTCTTCCAATTAGCCAGTACATTTTTCTATATTTCAGTCCAAGTTCTTCTCTTTTCTTTTTAACATGCACTTTCCATCGGAGTTTGGCATCTAATGTAATACCTAAGTATTTTGCTGTGTTTGAATATGGAATCAGGTTATTGTTTATTCTGACTGGAATATGATCTATCCTTTTGTTTGTAAAGTTACTGTGGAGTGATTTAGTTTCATTAAGTTTAATTTTCCTTCTCTTCATCCAGTCATAGATAAGGTGGACGGCTGTTTGCAGCTTGTGGATTGCTTCTTCATTGCTCTTTTCTACTGCTAGAATGGCAGTGTCGTCGGTGAAGGTGGCTATGGTATTGTTTTCTAACTCTGGAATATCACATGTGTACAGTAAGTATAGGACAGGTCCTAGAACACTTCCTTGTGGTACTCCAGCTTTAATTTCTTTAAGATCTGAATAGGCTTCTTCTTGCCTAATTCTAAAGTATCTTTCCGATGTTTTGGAAGGAAAAGCTTGAGCTTATGTATTAAGCCTTCATGCCAAACCTTATCAAACGCTTGTGCTACATCAAGAAAGATAGTAGCACAAATGTTTTTTTTTCTAATGATTTCTCTATAATGTTGGTTATTCTATGAATTTGGTCGATCGTAGAGTGCTTATTTCTAAATCCAAATTGGTGATCAGGGATAATTTTTTTTCTTCCATAACTGGTTTTAGTCTTTTTAGTAGGAGTTTCCCAAATAGTTTCTACATAACATAGTAATGAGATCGGTCTGTAAGACGATGCCTCATGTGGTGGTTTCCCTGGCTTGGGTATCATTATGACTTCCGCAATTTTCCAAAGGCTGGGTACATACTTCAATCTGAAGGCAGCATTTATTATGTTAGTTAGTTTAATTATTGCTTTTATGGATAATTGTTTTAAAATTTCTTCAGTAATTAAGTCAAAAGCTGGAGCTTTTTTCGGATTGATATTTTCTTTTATTTCGGTAATTACTTCTTTGGGAGAGGTAAATTCTATTTCTTGATCAATCTGTGGCTGATCTTCCAGAGTGGGTCCTTCATCTTGATCTTCATGAGGTTGAAAGATTTTTTCTAGATGATTTGCAAATCTTGTTGCTTTTTGCTCATTATTTCTAGCCCATTTACCATCTTCCAATCTGACAGGTGGTATTCGCATGATGGGTCTTTTCAATCTCTTAGTAGCTTTCCTTAGTGAATAATCAGTACTACTGATATTAATAGCAGTTGTAGTTTCCCAAGCTGCTTGTTGGATATTATCATTAAGCAATTTCACTTCGTCGTCTAGTTGTTGTTTATTCCTTAAAGGAACAGATAGATTAATTTTTTCTCAAGAATGATTTTGAAGCTTTTCCAATCTGTTAATTTGTTAGTCAATGTAGGGTTATTTTCTTTTTTAATAATGTTTTCACTAAGTGTTCCATCCTTCTTCTATTTCTAAAAAGTTGACCGATATGTTTTAAACACACTATTGAATAATGAAGGTCAAATTCCGGTTTGATTTTTGGTTTATTATTTGACATTAGTAGATAAATATGCATACCTACCTACTTTTAAAATTGTGGTTATATTTTATCGATGTTAGGAGTATATTATAATAAATACATTATTATTGAAGTGGTTTTAATTTTTTTCATCATTATTCAGACTAATTTAAAAAAATTAAAAAAAAAACATAAATATTCTTTAGTTGTCATAACAAAAATATATGCAAAAATATGTGTGAAATATGTTTAAAAAATCCAGTAATGCTAAACTTGCTAAAAAGCTAATTGTTCGCGTTACGAATTTTACTGTTACGAAGAGTTGTGGTTACGAACTGTCGATGTTACGAAGTGTCGCCGTTACGAATTATCAGCATTACGAATTGTCCGTTACCATTTGTGGGGTTATAAACTGTCGCCTTACGATATGTTATGGATTCAGATTTGACTACTTTACCTTACATGGATATAAACTTAAGCGTCGTTCAGACGGTCAATATATTGCTTCAATATTTGATTTCTGTCAATATATTGATCGTGTGAGGGGTATATTGAATGAGCTTCAATAAAATTCAAATAAATTTGATTTTATTGAAGTTCTTTCAATAATTTGACGGATTGTAGCGCTGTCAGTGGCAACTCGTGGAACTTTCCCGAAACTAACCTTCAAAACTGAAACCTTCTGAAATACTTTGTTATTGATTTTTTGGTTTAACTTTATTAAAGGCTTTAAAGTTAGTACTTTTATTTGTTTTTAAACTTTTTTAAATATATTTTATTAAATACAAGTGTTCGTGAAACACATTGATTTTATTTAATCTATAATAAATACAACCTCATAATCTTTACCTTAAAAACTATTTTTGTCGAGGTTTCAACGAAGAAAATGAGTACTAATAAAGTTAAAAAATTGGAATTTTGTAAACCAACTTTTTCGATTGAAAATTAGGCTTTTTTTTACATTCGCATAAAATCGAAAAATAAATATTTTGCTTTGAAAAAATTACAACTTACCTAATTAAAACAAAAAAAATGAACGTTTTCACCAAGTTTCATAAAAAAACATTATTTTTGCGGGAGATAAAAATGGAAAACAAAAAAACCGGTTTTTCTTGATAATTTTGAGGTTATATTAAAAAAATGGATAATACAAAAGTTTTAGATTTTTTTATCTATAGCATTAAACTTTTTCGATAGGATACATATTTTAGCCACAAATCGTAGAAAACCAATAATCCAGCCCTCAAAACGTATCTTTAGCTACCCCCCCCCCCCTTCCCGTACTTTTACTCACTCCACTTCATTTTCCTTAATTTACTAAACCATAAATTTTCCAATAAGCCATATCCTGCTAAGAATTTTTTTGTTTCAAAAATTATTGGCCCTGGTCATTGGGTCAACTAAACCTTGAAAAAATATACAAGACAGTGTTCGAGCGACTGGCATAATATTGATTCAATATATTTGAGTGGTGTGAGCGGCACTGACAATATTTTTCCTTAATTATATTGAATCAATATATTGACCGTCTGAACCTCCCCTTAAAATTGCCAAATAATGCTCCATGAAGGGGGTGTTTTTGAACTTAAAACAAATCTCCAAACACAAAACTCATTGATCACGTATTCATTATCTCATTAGCTCAAAAAAAATCATAAAAAACATTTAGTCTCCTTGGATAATTTGAAATATCAGCCATTTCCAATATGAAATTCTAGAACATTTCCGAATTTTCCTCCGAGTGGCAACCCTGTCTAAGTAATTCTTTGTGGTGCTTTTTGCTATTTTATGGTGCTTGCAAATGACAATTAACAAAAAAACTCTGTTCCAGCTTTTAACTTCGAGAACGAAGATGTATACAGAGGTACGTCATGTGCATAATTTTTATATTGATATAGGAGATTGACTTTTTCTAAGACAGGTCGAAATGTAATTTGTTATTAAACGAAAACTTGCACGTGTTTTAGTCAATGTATTCGTCATTACAGTATATAGTTAAAAGTTGTGTAAAGCTAGAAGTGTGACCCCAGTATGTTTTTTTTTTGTTTTTCCTGATTTCGAAAATTTCTGAGAATTTTCACTTTGTTTAGATCAGAAAAGTAAGTGTGTCAGATAATCAACTACTTGTTTAATCTGACTTGACTTTCTGCGAAATTAATCTATGTCGTGATTCAAAATTTAATTAATTATTAATGATTCATCTAATAAAATAATATACAGGGTGAGTCACGGTGAACGCGACGGTCCATTGTGGCTAAACGGTTAATATTTTGAAAATGTTGTTTATTTGTGGATATGTGGGTTGATAAAGGCTACATTTTAAAATTATTTTGAAATATACAGGTTGTCCCAAAAAAGTGTGGCGTATTAAAGTTATATTATTTCTTATGGAAAACCCTATATTTTATTGGATTTATAGATTATATGTTAGAAATAAGATAAACTTTCTTAAGTATTCCCTATACCTAAGCATTTTAGTTTTCGAGATATTTTGATATTTCTAAAAATGGGAGCACTTACAAGAAAACCAATAACTTGGAAACCTATGGAATCAGCCAAATCTAATTTTAACTGAAAAAAATTAGACTAATACATGAAAGCAATAATGTATTTAGAGTTGTTTAAATTTATACAGGGCGTCCAAAATAGGGCGATTCTCTAATGACATATTCAAACTACAATATCGTTCTTATTTTAAATAGGACACCCTGTATTTTATAATCGTCTTATATAGAAAATTCCATTACCTTTTAAAAATTATAAAGGTCTACTATGCCTAAATCTATTAATTTTGGAGTTATTTTTAATATTGTTATATTTTATTATTTTTCCACCGTAAAGGCTAAATATTTGATCAGCTTAGAGTATGATCCGAAAAAATTATCTTTGAAACTGTGTGTTTGGTTTTGATATTATTAAAAATGTTTAGAGATGCATCAAAATCTGTATGGAGCAGATTTTCAAAGACGGATAGATTTTTGTTTATGGGCACTACACAATACAAGTGTGTACTCACTTAGAGTGTGGAAGGAGAAAACATGCTAATTTGAAATTTTCTAATTTCTTCTTACTATCAGTAGTATAATTTGTAATTTGTAATTATAATAATAATAATAATAATAATAATAATAATAATAATAATAATAATAATAATAATAATAATAATAATAATAATAATAATAATAATAATAATAATAATAATAATAATATGTCATTAGAGAATCGCCCTATTTTGGACGCCCTGTATAAATTTAAACAACTCTAAATACCTTATTGCTTTCAATTATTAGTATAATTTTGTTCAGTTAAAATTTGGCTGATTCCATAGGTTTCGAAGTTATTGGTTTTCTTGTGCTTCCATTTTTAGAAATATCAAAATATCTCCAAAAGTAAAAAGCTTAGGTATAGGAAATACTTAAGAAAGTTTATCTTATGTTTAACGTATAATCTATAAATGCAATAAAATATAGGGTCTTCCATAAGAAATAATATAACTTGGATACCCCACACTTTTTTGGGACCTGTATATTTTAAAATAATTTTAAAATGTAGCCTTTATCAACCCACATATCCATGAATAAATAAAATTTTCAAAATATTAACCGTTTAGCCACAATGGACCGTCTCGTTCACCGTGACTCGCCCTGTATAAATTTAACTTTCTAAAACTTGGTAGATGTTTGACTATTAAATTTTGAATCACCCAGCCGAGCTGCAACAAGTGCCTTGTATAAAGAAATATTAATGAGTATCTCGTTTCTGATCCTTAAACAGGGTCAGCCACATGTACTTTCTTTTTCCTAAATTCCTAATTTCTCTAGTATAGTTTCAATAAAATGATTGTTTCATTATCATTCTAGTTCTAACACAACGGTGAAAAACTTAGGATTATGGATCAATCCCAATGCTATTCTTCTAAGACATAGCTCAGCAGCAAACTGGATGCAATTTTATGTGTTTCAATGGAAATTTGTGTATTTTTAAAACTGTGAACTAAATTCTACCATTGCCAGTACTTCAATTGGCTATAACTGGTCTCTTTTATGCAGAATTAACCATTCCTCTAAATAAATATAATACAACAATTACGTATCACTTGTTATTCAACTTTTGTCAGATTACCAGTTGTAAATAGATCTTCAAAATCACTAGATTTTCACAAATATTTATACTTTTTTAATTGTTTTATCGCCAAAAGGAGAGCATTAGCATTATGACATACATTTTAAATATGTATTTAAATAAATAAACTGCAAACATGAAAATACAATTTTAAAACTCATCAAATTCACATTAAAACAAATCATAAAATTAATCTAAGCACCCTTAAAAACTGAATAGGTTTAATATCTGAAATTACTATATCCGAAATATCCCTTGATTATTCATGATATCATTCATACTTCATAAGTTTCTTACATTTTTTTGACACTCTTTTTTACAACGATCATTCTTTCCATAAAACTGCAATAAATACAAATTAAATGTGCCATCGTTACCAAATTTGTGTTCAGTATTGATATATCTTGACATTTAAAAATTTAATCATATCTATACCTCAATGCCCATTAACAAAAATCAAAAAGCTCCAAAATTATTTGTATTTATTATCCATTACATGTTTTAATATGAGTACTTGCAGCTCTGTATACACTATTGCATAATTTATTGATTTTGTGATTGATTTGTGTTACCATATGGTGAACATAAAAATTTTATACGTTTTGGTGAAAAGAATATAGAGAAAACACTAGAGTTTAATTAGTGAGCATATATTTTTTTTAACAAAAAAATATTGTAAATAAACTGATTAAACTTCGTCCATATAGGTTATTAACATCCGCATATATAACCAAATACGAGGACGTATTAATAAATTATTAGTCTAACAGAAAAAACTGTAAATTAAAACTTTTTTTTATAATTCTACATGCTATTAGCGGCAAAAAAACGAAATGCAAAAGATAATTATAAAAAAATATTGGAATTAAATAAAATCGTCGATTGGCCCAATTGGCCTTACCATACTGCGACCTATAAGATCTTTTGTGTATTTGTTTTAGTCCAAAAGATCTAGGCTTTTTAGAAAGGCTATTATCCGTTTTGGACCTAGAGGTATGTAACCTGATCAGGGTCTAGGAAGTCGTCTTCCAAGTATTTAAGGCGTTGGCGGACAATTACCCTGTAGTTACAGATAATATGTCGCAGAATCTGCAAGTTCCACTGTCCCCTTTGCCCATTTTACAGATATAGTATCTGAGTGAGCAGTGTCAAGTGATTACTCTGAGATCAGATTTCTGAACCTCCAAGAGCAATTTAGCGTGTCGAGCAGAAGGTTTTTGCTTGTCTTTGACCTGGAATGTTTTTCCACTAAGCTGCACTAAGTTCCTTTTCCCACAGAATGATTCTGGTCCGATAAAAGGAGAGACCGTCAGCAATCTCATTTCCGACAATTCCTTTATGCCCTGGCACCCATAACAATGTTACTTTTGCTGTGACTAGCCAGTTAGTTGCTTAAAGGATTGTTTGCAGTTCCAGACTGTTTTAGACTCATAAGTTGTGGACTTCAGATCCTTTCTAATACTCATTCCAACATAAATCGATTTGGTCTTTGATCTTAGATTTTATTTGTTGAATTTCTAAAAATGTTATTAAATAAAAGCAAGTTACAATGTTTATTTTGATTGTCACAAAAACGTATAAAAATTTTTATGGAATCCATCTAGTAGATATAGTAAAAAATGTTGAGTCATAAAAACTAATTATAATTTTTGTTAGTAGCACTCTCCGCCATCCCAAAGATAGTGTGCGAAACCATTCATGCGCTAGATCTGCACGATGAGACTCCTTCGTGGAAGATTATGGACAACAAGGGGCGGGTCACCGTCGTACTGCACTGGGACCAGCGTTCCGGTCCCTCCCGACTATCGTCCGAGGCCCCATCACCAGCACCCGGTAAGTTTTCGCCAAGTAAACGACCGTCACTGGTTATCGGGCCAACAGGCAAAAAGGAAACAGCCATCAACGACGTGTACGTCCCCGCTCCTGCCCAACCCCAACCGCGATACGCAAGCCCCCAGATCACTGTGATAAACCACGACGATGTTAAACCTGTTCACAGGCTATCCAAGCAGGGTAGTTCACTAGAGAGCGGCACGATTCACATACATACTCCCGAGTGCGCTCATCATGCTCATATGCCTCGAGCAGGTAGTCCCCAAAGCAACGGGGCCATTGAGTGCGACTTTCACTGTTGTGCCCTACACGAAGAAGGTCGCAAAATTGCCGTACACAAGTCTGTGGCGACGTCTCCGATTCAAGACACACAGCAGACGTCACCACAGCCACCCTCAAGACATGTGCGTTTTTTAGACGTTGAAGGTGGCGGTCGAAGCGGGCAGTCCGAACACGAGAGCTCTGAAAGCGAAACAGAGAACACCGTGATGGAGGACGAGGCCGTCACCTCAGAAAAGTTCCTGCTGTTAATCGACCAGCTGAGTGTTGATCAGAAGCGCCATCTGACTATCAAAGATATAGGGATAATTCTGGAAAGACTTAGTTCCAAAATTCTGGATGTCGAACGATTAGATAGAGAGAGCGAAAGCGAGGACTGTTACAATTGGACGATAAAGGCAACGATCAGGGGAGACGTGCTTAGAGAATTGGGAGTCATTTATAATGGAAACTACTACGCGATCTCGGAACATCCAGGGTACAAGGAAGAGAATGAAGGCGTCATAGAAGAAGTCGAAGAAGAGGAAGAGGAGGAAGATCGGCTGTGAGCTACTACTACTGCCATTTGTCAAAAAGCACAAAGCAGATTAGGAATAAATAAGCAGATATGCCACATACACAACATATCCGATGTGACATGTTTGTATCTGTACTGACTCAATATAAATGGTGATTGCAGCGCGCTCGTGTTGTGTATACCATCGTCACAAAAACTAACTGAACTAAGAGACAATCGCATCGATAGTACGATTAGCATCGTCATTCAATTTAAAATATAATTTCCTAAACTAATAATTAATGCATAATTGGATGAGAATTGGCAATTTACAGTTCGATGTTATGAAACATAAAAACTTTGCCACTATAATAACGGGCGCGACATCTCCAATTTTATTTAAATCATCTATTATATGACAAAATTGTAATAAAGAATAATGATAAATAACAACTACTTAAATTTGAGTTTTTTGTTAATTATTATATATTCTGTATTCATTTTTGTATACTATATGACGTAACTAAAACTGTAATTGCCGCTTGAATAATAGACGCCAGGTATACAGGGTGATTCAAAATATTTTTGTGCGTGATTATAGAACTGCCAAAAATCACTATAGTTTTTATAAAATACGAAATATGAATAAGATCTACATGATAAACAGGGTATGGAAAAAAATGGTATCTAATTTCTACAGTGTGTGTCACGTAGCCATATATAGAGAAATATAAATATTTGAAAATTGGGTTACGGGACTTTATCAGAACGATCTATTCAATGAAAATATTTTCAACTTCCGGTTACCTCCGGTTATACCGGAAGTAGACATCAACTTTGTTATTTCAAATGACAAGTACCATTTTTCTTTTTATTTCTGGATTCAGCATCAAATTCTGAATAAAAAATTATTAACATACTAAAGGTATAAGTTTAACAGTTTCCGAGATATTTGAGATTTTTATAAAAAATTTTGAAAAACACGCATTTACTTTAATTTCCGTATCTTGCTTAGTTGTTAAGCTATTGGTTTTAAATTTTATACAAATATTGTGAGAATATCCTTCTAGCATCCGGTGAAACGTCACATGCGATATTTTATACAGGGTGTATAGAGTGGAGCGTCCAATGTCCATATTCTCAATTCTCAATAAGTCGATAATTTCAAATGAAACACCCTGTATTTTATTATCACGCCTGAATCAGATTTTTATTCTCTTTCGATCTATATTAGCATTCCCTATACCTAAAGGTACGTATTTGGGTGATTCTATTAACAGAAGCAGATTTATGACTGCAAAATTTCAAAAATTAAAAAAGCTTGTTCAGATCTGAAAAAAATATGTATATGAACTCTAATGACTAAGATTACAGTTGTATATAAGGACATGCTTAAATTCGCATATTTTGGATTTTTCAAAAATGACGAAATTGACAAGATTTCACTGCCATACATCTCTCTCGGGTTTTTCTTAATTTTGACTCTTCTGCTCTGTTCACACTCCCTCCTCACACATCATTTTTTTAGGCGACATCGTCAGGATTATCTTAAATTGAACAGAAACATTTGAAGATGGTCATTGTCGTGGACAAATTGTCATTGTAGAGGATGAGAAAGTCCACGACAATGACATTCAACAAAATCCACGACAATGGTGTTTTGAAGTTAAAACATTCTAAACAGATGTATACATAACATAAGAACATTCTAATTACATGTACAATAAGTAAGCACATAACACGTCTACACTCCAATATTGTCTTATTTTTCAATACTTACTGTTGTCTAATGTTGCTGCCACGTCAATGAGCCTCTACTAAAATACTCACTACAGTTGGACAACGTTTCACCTGATTTTATCAATAACTAACCGTAGTTTCTTACATGTTATCAAAGGCGAGTTTTTTACTATTTACTACTAGACCATGACAATGATTTCACACCTCGTGGACAAAACTTTTAGATTTTATAAATTGTTCCTTTAAGACTTATTGTATTTATGTTCGCTACTTATTGTAGTTCATACTTTAATGTAATATGCCTTACAGTAAATCGTATCTGACAAAATTGTAACTGTTATAAAATTGCAATTTTATAAATAAAAATAAGGTTGAGGACAACCACGATAATGATTTTGACGTACTAATTATGTTTAGATTTATGACAAATAGCAATCTAATGCAAATGAGTTTTATTCGTCTACAATATCGTATTCTTTTGCGTAACGATAGACCTATACAAATTGAACAAAAATTACAAATACTTCGAATTAAGCCAAAGGGACATAATTATTTTTCTATTGGAAGAATCACCCATTTCTGAGTTATTGCTAGACAAACAAACTACTGGACAATTAGATTATTTTATTTTCTAACTTCGTTGAATTTGTAAGTGAAAATGACTCTTCTGGTTTACAGTAATGAAGATGAAGAAAAATCATACATGTCATTTGAAATAACAAAGTTGATGTCTACTTCCGGTATAAGCGAAAATATTTTCATTAAATAGATCGTACTGACAAAGCCCCGTAACCCAATTTTCAAATATCTATACTTCTCTACATATGGCTAATGGACCATCTATGTGACACACCCTGTGTAGCCTTGATTTTGTCTTAAACAAGAATAAATAGTAATAAGCAAATCATTTAAAAATGTGTATGTTGAATTCTTTGTATTTTTGAAAGGATCAACTTTGGAAATTAACATTATGTAGGAGTCAGATGCCATATTTCGTAAATATTTTGCAAACAATATCTTGAAGAGTATACAAAAAATTTAAAATTAATTAATTTAAATAAAATACTCTCCAGTTACAAAATAAAGGGGGGCAAAATATTGAAAACCACTCAAAAATGAGGGTAACTTTTTCCTAGAAGCTTCCGGTCACTTTTTTTGAAACGTCCTGTATTCTAGTCTAACTACGCAACTGAAACTTGCCATGCCAATGCCAACAATCATCTAAGTATGCATTAAACCGGTTATTTGTACGATTTGAATGTATGTACGGCAGAAAAAATGTTTAGAATATGATCTTGTTAAAGTCGTGTAAATCATTTATACAAAATACATACCAAGCTTTTTAGTTGTTGTTGTGTGAAAGAAAAGCACGACGATGACTCATAAAAGGACTTTGTTTGGATAACAGCCACCCCGTTTAACCACGTGGCGAATAGGTTAAAATTGCTTTATACTTTTTATAATTATTATGTGTAATGTATTCGGAACTTAGCCGATTTAAGGTTAAATATTTTTAAGACAATTGAATAGTAAAGTTCATAGAGCGAATTGAAAGTTGATTAGGATAAATATTGAGTTACGATTGTATATTGCTCAATTAAACTTGTTTTTTTATAAATATTTCACTTTAACTCGGCTGCTGGAAAGAATATGGAAAAAACAAATAACGAAAATTATATCGAAAAGGTTTACGTCAAACAAAAATCATATTAAATCTTTAACATAATATGCAGATTGTTATACATATCATAAGGAATGATCAATATTTAATCATAGGTTTAGGACCTCGTAATATTAATATTTTACTAAATAACTCTGTGTCAAATGTTACCTACTACTAAGGTACAGGGTGTTGAAGATAAAAATATATTTTTCGTTTTTTTTTGCAATAATTTCTTTATTATTTAATAAATTGACTTGAAATTTGGTATGGTTATATTTTTAAGTTAGTAAATCATAAGCGTGTTATCAATTTTGAAACTAAATAAAGAGGGCACCACCTACATTCTACTGGATGAAGATAAGTATCACTTTTTTTATTCCTGGCCTTTTTTGAATTTCCCTGTAAATTTGAAGAACAAGGGTATACTTGTTTTAAAAGCATAAATTCAGCTCATTTCGAGATATTTGCATTTAAAATATTCTAGCCACAGTATCTATTTATTTTACTTTAACATATTTCAACATAGTAGGCTTTGGAAACTAAAATGAAAATGTACAGCTGTCAAATAATTAATTGTTAGATGTAATTTTGTTCACTAAATTCCATCTAAGTAGGTAATGAAAATACCAAGACACAACGATTTCTCTAATTCAGAAATGAGAGATATGATTTGTGTTTATGCACAAATAAATTTTTCTGGACTTGCTGCTGTCATCTAACTTTAGTGTAATGGATGGATCATTACACTAAATAAAATAAAAATATAAAATCAAATTGTATATTTTTAATAAGTCTTTCTGAATGAAAACCCAAAATAAGTAATCAAAAACATTCTAAAAATAATAACAACTCTTTTCTTAGCGACGCGTTCCCACGACGACGATCTTCTTCTCCATACGTATAATCCTATGGAGCTTTCCAAAAAGAAGAGAATCTTGATCAATGATATATATATATATATATCACTGAAAAAGAAGAGACCAAATGATCGCTACTTAAAAAGAATTGCATATAACCAAAAATTGAAATAATGACATAAACTGTCAAACTTAAAAAATAATGTAAACATGTAAAGATATTGTGTGCTCGTAAAAATGAGACACGAGCACCACACTAACAATTAATTATTTGACAGCTGTACATTTTCGTTTTGGTTTCAAAGCCTACTATGTTGAAATATTTTAAAGAAAATTAAATAGATACTGTGGCTAGAATATTTTAAATGAAAATATCTCTAAATGAGCTGAATTTATGCTATTTAAACAAGTGTACCTTTTTGTATCAAAAAAGGCCAGGAATAAAAAAATTAATACTTATCTTCATCCAGTAGAGTGTAGGTGGCGCCCTCTTTATCTAATCTCAAAATTCCTAACACGCTTATGATTTACTTACTTAAAAATATAACCATACCAAATTTCAAGTCAATATATTAAATAATAAAGAAATTATTGCAAAAAAACACCCTGTATCTTAGTAGTAGATAACATTTGACCCAGAGTTATTTAGTAAAATATTAATATTTGTAGGTCCTGAACCTATGATTAAAATATTGACCATTCCTTATGATACATCCTGTATAGGAAATAATTAGGTGAGGTGTTTTGAGGGTGCATCAATATAAATACATAGAACTAGCAGAAACTGGAGATTATATTTTGTATAGCAATAGTATTATCTGACATCTCTTATTATAGCCGATCCCAAAGTTCGCAGCCGATGCGAATTGCCGAGGCTGCGGATATCATACAGGGTGTTTCATTGCGAAGTGTCTGTACATTAAACGCAGATATAACACAATTAGATAATGCCAAAAAACCTATATTTATTGGGTGTAACCCCTTCCTAACTGAGATACAGAGTGTTTTATTAATTTTGGTTATTTCTTTTTGATAGAAAATGTGCGTGCCCATTGAAAACGTAAAAGAAACCTCAAAAATTGAAGCTATAATTGACCTATAATTTACTTACCCTGACGTAGAATGCAAGGCCACAAGCATCCTTATGACCCTCTTTACCCAGTTCACTACATGAAGAACTTTCTTCCAAATATACAGCTGGTTTGACGTTTACATCAACTAAATTATTTAATTGTGAAGGTAGGACATGAACGTTTTGAGTGATCATCTTCAAATGATTCTTTATTTCATTGTCACTTTCAACTTCGACTTGATTTAGAGTATCTATGCCCGCTATCCTTAACAATATTAATTTTCTAATGAAACCGTATTTATTTTTTTATTGATCGTATTGTAATCCTCACAAACTTCAAAACTGCTGAAATTTAAGTGCAAAAAGTGCGCATCCTTTAACTCTTGAACAGAAAGTGAGTACAATTCCTCTTATTCAATTGTTGAACTAGCAAACGAAGAATATATTTTTGTATAATTATTTTATTGAATTTTTTATATATTTGGTTTCGCGTTCCAGGGTGGCGTTTATGTTGAATTTTCAACATCCCTAATAAACGAAACTTCGCAAAATACTAATAGACCAGGGCCGATTTTAAATACCCGAATTCATAAGAAATTCTTAGCAGTATGTGTACCAATTTGTTAAACTTCAAATGTTTTTATACAGAATGTTTATAAAATAAAGCAAACAGGTTATCCATGTCTCAAATGTGGCAAAAGTGTAATAAATAAAACTACTACTCAAAGGCCTTTTGTAATTTTCTTTTTTCGCTTATCTTATTATATGTGGTACCGACTTTGAGTAGCAGTTTTATATTAATAAAAACCTCAGTAATTATATTTTGAGCCACCATAATTCTGATAAACTGAAATTTTGAACTTTAAATTTTAGTAGTAAAATGATCTACGGAAAAACAAAAAATACGTCGCCGAATTCAGTTTTTTAGGCTCTTTCCAAATGCGTAAAGCAATTTTTTTAAATCCTTTATGCAGGGTGTTAATTTGAACCTTGAAAAATTTGTCAAGTTTTTCCTAAACCGGACCTGGATTTTTTCTTACAAATATATTCGTAAATTACGAGTCGAGAAATACATTACCAAAATTAATAAAACACTCTGTACTGTAAGCGTTTTAATATACATACACATCCTAAAACGCATTTCCCGTAAATTGGGACTATAAGGTAAATATCCAAAATCGAATCATTTTTTAAATCGTTTAAATGCTCAACGATCGTAATCATTATGCGGTATATTAAATTCACAATATCAGAAAAACCCAGCCTACTAATTACACTCAATATAAAGAAAACAGTCGTCATTCAAAATACATTATATGTTCTAGAAGAATTTAATTTGAAAAAAGATCACTAAAAGTGTTCAAAAATAATTTCTCTACCTCATTTACACCCTCATGATTACACTACTTTTTACTTTTCGTTAAATTGTACCATCGATGTTACATTCTTCCATATTTTTTCTAGTAGCCTTTTAACTCATATGTTGTGATATAATAGATATATTTAAAACAAATCGAAATAATCATTCTGATTATATATATAATTTTTCATGAGAATGGAAAGAGATGTAGGTCTATATTAGATAATTTATGGATTAAACACAATAAGCCAGATTTCCTTATTTCTGTGCAGTGGCATAGCCAGTTTTTTTTTGTAAACTGTACCCTGAAATAGAAACGTTTTTGGGGAAAGGCATCTCTGTACACCTCGCTGGCTACGTCACTGTATCTACGATCGCTTTAAGGAACTCCCTGCACCGTTTTGTGAGTTTGTTCAGGTACAGAGCGACATTTCCTAAACCGACTGTAGACTAGGGTGGAGCGACCGTTTAAATTACTTTTTTTCGGGTATTCACAGCGGGGTAAAAAGCTGCAATGCCTGCTTATTGGTCAGCATTAAAAAAAATCTATTAAATTGCGTCTAAGTAGAATCATATATGATTATTACTTATTAATTTATTTAGGCAATGTTTTTCAAATATTATTGTTTTTAATTTTTTTTTATTTTCTAAGAAACTCTTGCTAACATTCCGTATATTTACGTTATTTTATAAAAACAAAACGTAATATTAATTAAATAAATAAAAATATAGGAAAAAGTCAAATAATACGAGAACAAGAATTTGACGTTTTTTCTTTAGCTTTAGATTTCAGGGCTGTAATAAATGGGTTGAATCGGAAAAATAAAAGAAACATGCTCTAAATATACCTACTATAATAGTATATTATCTAGCAGGCTGAGGAATCCATTATTATAGCTTCGGCAATTCGCCTTGGCTGCGAACTCTGCGTGAAGCAATTATTATGATTTCTCGGCCGTGTTGAATATACTATTTTTTTTTTCAAGCGTAAACAATTTCATTGGAAAGAGCATTTTAGGTTAATTTGTCATTTTCTTAATTTTCTTTATTAACAGAATTAATGAAATTAAATGCACAATTTGTTACCCATCTTCTGGTTGCGACATTTTTCAATCAGGGATTTTTTCAATTCAATTCAACAAAGTTGTTAATAAGATTAAGTTAAGTTAAACTGTCAAACAATGAAGTTACCGGCATAAGGCGACTCGATAGGTAAGTCAACGTGTTTACACTGGAATGCGATAGATGAAGACACCTTGACAATGTAAATTCAATGGACTTTTATTATTGTACATGGAGTATAAATTTCAGAAATTTTGACGCGTAATATGAGTCGTTCATTTCCAAATTCCGCCTTAAACTTTTTTTCGGAAATTGAGCAAAGTATCTAAAAAGACCCAAGGAATACGATGGTACACTTAAAACATTTCCAAAACCAACCTAAAGTCTTTAAAAACACGTTTAAAAATAAAAAAAAATTGTAACAATATCTCTATCTGAAAAGAAGATATAATTTTTTACGTTTCCTGTAAAATTGTTTGAAACCTTTGGAAATGAACGACTCATATAATAGTTTCTTTTTGAATAAATGTATATGTGCGCGCTTAAAGTATGGAAATATGAAGAGAGAAAAATTTTGTATCACAGTCTGTTTGAATCTCATCTCAGCTATGGAATAATCGGATGGGGTGGAGTCACTAAAACTCAATTAAAACCAATAGAAATTATTCAAAAAAGTTTTTTAAAAATAATGCTTAACAAAAACCGAAGATATCCTACTGAAAATGTTTATCATGAAACTCAAATATTTGATTTAAGGCAATTATTCTATCAAGCAATACTCACCCATCAATTCCAAAATCAAAATGAACTTCACACAGCTTTACATCAATATGGCACAAGGAATAGAGAAAATTTCTTGCCGCCACGTATGAATAAATCAGTTGGACAAAACAGTTACAGCTATCTAGGACCAAAAATCTTTAATAGTATTCCACCAGAGATTAGAGAAATAAAATCAATAAAAAATTTTAAAAAATCTACAAAAGAATTTATAAAAAAAATGCCGCGTCACTTCTTCCACAATATAATAAAATAAAGTATTCAAAAAAAAAAATTAAACTGTAAGCTTTAAAAATACTAAAATTATAATAATAATAATAAAGTATAAAGTTTAATCAAATTCATGTTGTAAAGGTAATTATTTAAAATTAAAAATAAATGGGTCACTTTCTTTCGCTAAAATTTAAAAAAAAAAATTTAAAAAAAAAAAAAAAAAAAAAAAAAATTAAATTATGTATATTATTAGTTTTATGTATATAGTACATTTTTACATTATGTTTTTTCTATATATATATATATTTATGTATGTCATGCACAATCTGTCATTGTACATAGTACAGTGAACAGATTCAGTGGCATTCCTAGTTTATTTACATTGTGTAATATTTATGTATATTTTTGTATTTTAGTAAATAAACATTATTATTATATTATTATATTATATATCCCTTAAGATACAATAACAAAATTTTGGTTATGTATATTAGATGGACCAGCGATTTTAAATTTTTTATTTTCGACGTTGCCAAATGTACATTCTCTGAGATATACCTACGAACAATATGTTTATTTTTAAATGGGACAACCCGTATATTTTACAATTTTCTGTTACAGTTTTTTATTGCCGATGCAGCATATATACTGTTAATGACCAATATTGACCATTAATTTTAAGAAATTAGGAAAAACATTTTTATTGCTACCGTTGATATTGATATAAAGAGAAAATAAATTGGTATTTGTTAAAGTTTAAAAAAGTATTTGCTGTTTTTGTACTGATAAACATGATATGAATATCGGTTCAACTTCGTTAAATTAATTATTAATAATACCATTATTGGACCCTATTTTTGGAATAGAACCATGACAGGTGAAGAATACTGGACATTTTTAGAATTAGAGTTAATTCTATGTAGAATTAGCCAGACTCTTTCCTAATGATATAAATCCTCATCTCGTGAATAAGTCAATTTGGAAGTTGGATTCAGCAAGATAGAACGCCTCCTCATTATCTTCGAGGCGTTCGTGAGCTTCTCGACATTACATTTCCAAATAGTTGGATTGGAAGAAGAGGAGCTATCGAATGGCCAGCAAGATCTCCGGATCTCTAGATTTTTTTATGGGGTTATTTAAAAAGCAAAGTTTATGTGAATAGGCCACAGACTATCCAATGATTTGAAAAGTCTTGGATGAATTTTCATTCAGAATAGATTTCTGTTTCCAAAGACAAGGAGGTCACATTAAACATCTCCTTTAATTTTTTTCTTTAGGTATTGTTTTCTGTTAATACTGCAATATTAATTACAAAATAAAAATGTTGTTTCTCATTTCTTAAATTTAATGGTCAATATTGGCCATTAAGAATTTGTATGCTGGATCGGCAATACAAAAATGTAACAAAAATTGTAAAATATACGGGTTGTCCCATTTAAAAATAAACATATTGTTCGTATATCTCAGAAATTGTACATTTGGCAACGTCGAAAATAAATAAAATTTAAAATCGCTGGTCCATCTAATATACATAACCAAAATTTTATTGTATCTTACTGTCAAAGATATCTTCATGTTTCCATACTTTACGCGCGCACTGTATAATATTCATATTTTGATACGCTTGAAAAAAAAATTGTTTTCTCCTAAAATTACATTTTTTAAATTTTTTTTTTTCAAATTTTGATTAGAGTTAAATACCTAGTAATAACACGAATCTTTTAAATATATTTAATAATGAAAAAGGCATTCAAAAATTTGAGTCAATGCTATATTTATTAACTAAAATCCATTTGTATTATTGAGAGATACGAAAAGGACCCCGCAGTTTTTAAATGGGAATTGGTTCACTAAATCTTGCTCAAACCTGTTAAAAAGTATCATTCATATCGTTCTCATTAAATGTCTCCATGGGCGCAATAAAAAATAATGAAAAGCTTTTCAGATACCGGCCGCCAAAGGTGGAGGTTTTTTAAATGTCGAAAATCTTATTTGGTCTGTATTAGTGCATTCTGTGAGTCGGAAAAAAATACAAATATTTTAAGCACCATCTCGTCCCCCCGTTCTCGAGGATGCTGAACACGATGGCGGTTGTTAAAATTCTTTTGGAGGTAATCCAACCAGCCAAACGGCCAAAAATCACCCCCAAAATGGGGGAATCGCATATTTCCCATATTCCATCGGTAAAATATTCCTTACCCCCCTTTTATGAGGATGCTGAACACGATGGCGTTATCCAAAATTATTTTCGGTTTGACCCCACCTCTCAAACGGCCAAAAACGACCCCCAAACTGGGGAAATCGCGGGTTCCGCGTCCGCCGCCGGTAAAATATATCTTCCCCCCCCCCGTTTTCGAGGATACTCAACTCGATGACGTCGGAATCCACGATTCTCCAATTTTGCTGATGGTTTTTGGCCGTTTGAGGGGTGGGGTCGAGTCAAAAATAATTTTGGATAACGGCATCGTGTTCAGCATCCTCGAAAACGGGGGGGAGAGATGGTGCTTAAAATATTTGTATATTGTTCCGGCTCACAGAATGCCCTAATATAAGCCAAATAAGATTTTCGACGTTAAAAAATCTCCTTTCATTATTTTTTATCGCGCCCATGAAGACATTTAATGAGAACTATATAAATGATACTTTTCAACAGGCTTGAGCGAGATTAAGTGAAACCCAATTCCCCTTTAAAAACTGCGGGGTCCTTTGGAAAAAGAAAGAAACAAGACGAAGTTCCCGTTTTGATTAGACTAAGACTACATAGGTAAACACCACACTAATTTATCCAAATGAACTTCAGCTTGAATCCTGATCTAGAAGCTAGAAGAAATAGAAACGCGATTTGGCTTAGCAAGGGAAAAGTTTAACGCGGCAAATCACGACGTGAAATTAATAAATAAAGCAAAAATTGTGGTAGAACAGATAGTTCGTGGTATTTCAAAAAGCATTAAAAAATGTGTCAAAATTATAATTTTGTACATTATGTAATATTTTAGTGGGAGTGTAAGAATAACCATTTTATTGTTAATGGTTTTCTAATAGGAGTTTAAAAAATCAAAAAATCAAAATTTTAGGATGATCCAAGGTTTTTTTAATAGTTTTAATCACATCGTAATCATTTAAAAAATATAGTTTTCTTCTTTCTTCCGAATTCTTTTATAACTTGGATATTTATGCTGGTCTGATATGCAATTCTATAATAAGACCGTTTAATTTGTGAAAATTTAATCTTTTAGAAAACATTGACATAAGAAAATAAAATTTTAATAACGACTCTAATCAAAAAGCAAGCGTTTTTGCGAGATAAGGTCGTGAATACAATGCAATGTTTGCACAAAATGATAAAATTTAAAATTTCGTTCCACCCTAGAGCGTCAAAAGACTAGCGTGTGCGACAAGCATTGTGTGGGTGCGTATATCCATCCATCAGCTACGTTGCACCTGTAAAAAAACCACTGCCAGTAAAGATTAAACTATTGGAAAATAAGCGAAGTATTAGTGAAGTGATTCCATCAGCTGGGGGGGCGGGGCGTTCCCGGCCGACCGACTGACCCATTTCCAGGACGCCGAAGACACGGGATGCCCTCCAAGTTGTACTACAGTGCCCCCTGTTGTACTATTGCTGCCACCTCATTCCACCTAGTACCCCACAGGCCGGCGAGCTCCAACTCTGGAATTGCATTCGAACTGCACTGCGAAATCTAGTTGTGGCGAGAGGGGCGGCGCCGGGGAACGGGAGCGGGACCCAGCCGTCGACCGGGGTCATTGACTCTCTCCTGTCATGGCACACTGCTCTATATACATACTTCCGACGGCGGCGCGTTCCACAGGGAGGAGCACAAGCGCCCTATCACTGAATTTATGCAATACATTTTTATCCTCATCCGTTGTATTTGCCGACTTTGTTTGGGCCAAGCTAAGAAAAAATATCCGAATCTTAAGATTACTGTTTTCGTCAATTTTCTTCGGAAAAAATTAATGAAACGCAAATATTAAAAAAAAACTGGCAAAATGGCTATATCGTCAATACTGTTTATCTGAATAATAATGGGAGTTTTCTTAAATTCATTAAGTTAAAAAAATAATGAAAGGCAAATACTAAATAAAAAAAATTGCTAAATATTGGAGTATTTATTTATGTAAACAATAACGAGTCTTCGTTTTTACTTTATGCCCTCAGAGTTTTCCTGTAAGAAAGGTAAATTACTCAAATTCCTACAGGAACTGGAAGATATTTAAATCACGGTAATTCCCCCGAACTTCTTGGAGCTAAAATTCTTAAAATACCTTTCTTCTCCTTTTTGGTAATACCTCATTAACGGTCTGACACTATATAGAATCTCAAAATGTTTATTGACAATTTAACCTATCCTATCATTTAAATTTAATGATTAAGTGTTTTTTTAGAATAAAAATATCTGGTCTACTATGTTGCCAGATCGTTGGCGATGTATTACCGAAACTTTACAATCTTTTTATAACCATCACTACATCTACTTTAGCCCTGGAAGGATAAATTATAAAATTAAGTTCTTTAAGGCTTGAGATTAAGTATTTTGAGAATGCTGGAACCCTGATTCATCGGGGAATTCCCCTGATTTAAATACTTTGAGTTATGAATTTGAGAAAGTTGGTTGCTTCCGATAAAAATGTGAGGAAACTTAATAAATATAAGAGAAAATGGAGGTAAAAAATAATAAAAACAACTCCCATTGACATTTTTAAGAACAGCTCAGATGTATTTTGCGAAAAGCTTTTTTGTTTTGGCAAAGGATAGTAAAAGAGGTTTAGTTTTTCAATAAAAAAAACCCTTGTTCACGCTCTTTCTAAATGTTAGAGATAAATTCTTATTTGAAACACAATTCAAGACAGTTATTCAAATAAATTCTTCAAAAAATTATTCAGGATAAAAATTTTTGGAAATCTTTGATATAAATATAAGATTCTGTATTCATTATTGCAACTTAACATTTTAAAGTTACATCTTTAGGTTGTTTACTTCAGGAACTTTTTTGTAATTTATGTTGGGTAAGTCTTGTCTGGGTCTTTACAGACTAAAATATGGAAAAATTATAGGGATTTTTAGTACCAATATATCCCAATATAACAAGAGTGGCTGCTTGTTGTAAATATTTTAGTTCAATGGCGCGAACCAGCTTAGATGAAATTACTTTTTAATAATTAAGCAAAACAAAAAGCCTTTAAAGATTATATAAATTGGTTGCTTCTAACTTTGTATCTTCAAGTATCAGTAAGATATCAGATTAAAATTTTGGTTACTCGCAAATCGAACTTGTGATAAGAGTAATTAGCAAATAAGTAGGAAAAATGTATTATGTTAATTACAACTGGCAACGTCGTCAAAGAGGTTATGACGCGCGCGAAATTTAAACACATCGAATGTGGTATGTAGGGATATCAGTGTGTGAAACAGAGTTACTGTAAGCATACTTCTGTCTCTTTTGCTTTTGCGCGAATTATAAATACTACGTAAGTCAAATAACACAGAGCACACATTTGACACTTGTGATATCGATAGTACTACCTTAAATGCCATGTTCCTAGCAGCGATAAAAATTTAATTATTGGTTATGCAAGAGTAGGGACATTCTATTAAACATTAAAGCATTTTTTACCTTGTCCTTATAAGTAACACAAGATTTCTTGCTACAAAACAAGACACAACTATGTTGCTTGTTCTATACGAAAAACAGTGCAAGAGTAAGCATTTTGTTTTGGTTATACTTGAAAATATAAAGCGCGTTTTGATTTCTATAATAGGGATCAAATAAAAAAAACTATCCTTTGTTACTCAGTACATATGATCAAATCATGCCAACGTATTTAATATTAGTAATTTTTTTTAAAAAGGTATTTTCTGGCTGGGCTTCATTTATCAGTTTTGCTGGTAGATGGTAGCACATTTGCGAATTTCATCTTTTAGCCGATATAGCTATTGACTTATGCATGTATGGAATTTGATTTAATGAATTCGAAAATAATAAATCAAATGAATTCCTAACTCGTTTACTTACTTTAAAATAAACTGTTTAAAATCTATAAAAGCAGTTAATATTTGTTCTTAATCAAAATAAAAAAATTAATGTCCCCACTTTTTTTGACATTTAACTCGCTTGGCCCAAAGAAATCCAAGTATTGTGTAATTGTTAAGTATTATAGCAAAATTTTAGTTAGTTTTTATACATGACCGTGGTTGCCAAATGTAAGGAACTTTGTGCCACACTAATTTTAATGTAGGATAATTTTGTAAGGCAATCCTGCGTTTTTTATCATCGGCTGGCAGAAATTTTATCTGAAAAAGATAAGCACACCTTTAGTGCACATCAAGAAATGCAATATAGTACCAATATTTATAACAAGACCTAGGGTAGAATTATAGAATTTTAAAACGAAAATTGTTGTATACAAACCCGTTATTTTTTCTAGTTAACGTACACGCCAATAGTGTTTTTTAACGTTAAGACGTTAAAGTAAAATTTAAACTTTATTTTAGTGAAAAATACATTTAATTTTTTATGGTTTTTAAATAATTACATCCTGCATTTGATTCTCTTATTACAGCTTCTTCAACGTCTAGTTTCTAAAATTTAATAATTACTCTATTTATTTATTCATTATTAACTTTTCTTCCGTATTTTCAGGTTTTGTACACTTTAGATCTAGACCATAATGTTTTAGAACTGCAGATAATTAAAGGATTGTTTCATTTACCTACCTCATTTATTTTAGCAAGGCCATGACATAATTTCTAGTTATGTCTATTGTCAATGGAATAAACACTAAAACACTAAGAGCAATTACGATTTAAACTTAACGTGCAGGGGAAAATAACTGTTAAAGGTTGGCAACACTTCATGACGTTGCCGCTGTGACATAGCGAAAGTTCTTGATTTATTTAGAGTAGTTACAAATTGGCCTCCAACGTGTCAATGTACTATAACATAGTGGTAATTACAATAAAAATTACAAAACTATTATTTTTTATTTGAATCTTAAAACACTTTTCTTACTATTGAAAATGCTTTGTAGTCAAGAATTTTATGGTTCTATAGACTATAGCAGTTCTTTTTTACATCCATTCCAATTTTAAATGACTTCAATCAAATTGATAGCAAATTAGATGCACTTATATTCAAGCTAGGAAAAAAGTAACTGGCACAATTTTATTGTCAAGTGAACGAAAAAAAAATCTACCTGGCAACGCCGCAGATTTTTTACGTGTGACGTCATGTCCTTGCTAAAATAAATATTCTATAGTATATTATCTAACAGGCCGAGAAATCTCTTATTATAGCTGAGCCCTGAACTCGCAGCCGAGGCGGATTGCCGAAGGCAATTGCCGGCTGCAGAATTCTGGTCGAATCAATTAATGATTTCTCGGCCGTGTTGTATATACTATTTTTTTTTTCAAGCGTAAACAATTTCATTTGAAAGAACATTTTAGGTTAACTTGAACTGTCAAAGAAATAAAACAATTTTTACGTTATTTTCTTAATTTTCTTCTGGTAATAAGCGAACTTTTCAATTCAAATCAACAAACTTGCTATTAAGGTTAAGTTAGGTTAAACCGACAAACAATGAAGGCATAAGGCGACTCGATGGGTAAGTCAATGTGTTTACATTGGAATGCGATAGATGGAGACACCTTGACAATGTAAAATCAATGGACTTTCATTATTGTATAAATGGAGTATAAAATTCAGACGCGTATAATGTTCATATTTTGATACGCTTGAAAAAAAATCATATTTTTTATCACCCTACGTAATTCTAGTTGTAATTGGGCGATTTCACACTTGACGACACGGCACCGACACGACAACGGCAACGATGCAGATGGGGGTGAATTTATTGAAATAGATGGAGTGGCTTCATATGTAAATTCACCCCACCTGCATCGTTGACGTTGTCGTGTCGGTATCGTGTCGTCAAGTGTGAAAACGCCCGTTGTCTGAAACTTTTTATTTAAATGCCGTGTTTCGGTACATGACTGAAACATCCTGTATATAACTAAAATTATTTTGCTCTTTTCCGATATGTTTGGAAATGCAAAAAATATAGGGTGGTCAATTTATAAACCATAAAATTTTAATTGAATTTCAAATTCTCAAAACTGGAAAAATCTGGTATTATCGTGTTGCTGGTGATTCTAGTTTAGGCAAACAATCATTTATTAGTGACAATCAAGTTGAAAAAAAAAACTTTTTGAAGTATAACCTTTCAGTTTGAATTGAGAAGTTTCAGTTAGTTATACATCATCTAATATATTTTATGTGCCACCTATTAAAATAGTTATTCCAGACTGATTCCGCCACTATGTCCCAACATATTTTTTGTTTTATGATCGGAATATTACTAAAAATAAATAAATATTTCTTAAAACAATCATCATTCGGAATATATGCAATTTTCTATATTTAGGTAACGGTTTCCTATACCTTTAAAAAACAATAAAAGAACCAGTGTAGAAACAAATGAAACAGTAAAGATTAAAGCAACAAAGAAAAATGATCTTTGTTGCAAAAAATTAATCAATTCTTACAGCAATAATGAGTAATATTTTACTAAATTTTCTATATTTGTTGTAATAATCAACGATTTGGCGCACTTCCGAAATGTATTATAAAAATTGAGAAAAATACCCAAAACATGTAGCCTAAATTTAACGAATATTTCTGCAAATAATTTCACATTAAAACAAAAAAAATACAACCGGAATTGAGGTGAATCTTTCTTCTAAATGCACTTTGCATTTCTTGATGTACCACACCATGTTTATTTATGTTATCCTAGCCAAAAACCAGAGTTGTTATATTTTATTTGAAAATTTAACTGAAACAAAAGTATTTATTGATGAATTTTCGATCGAGAAAATACTAATACAGTACCTATAAAAATGTACTGGATTGAAAATTTAGCAATAATTAAGATTCTTGGTGTTATATTTCAGATGTATCGGTTATTTAAAAATAGATAATTACATATAGCCCAGTTTGTCCTCGAACAAAATGTGATATCGATAAAACTTGACACATAAATACTAGAAAGGGTGTATAAAAAATCTTTGCTGCTCTAAAGTGGATGCTAACTTCACAATTTCGAAAATTTGGTTTTTTCATTATATCTCTAAAAAAAATAAAAATTTCGAAAAACTAATAGCACCACGTGAAAGAGCGAAAAATTTTACTAAGGAATAATATTATAAATTATTTAAAAAAAATTGTATTGCTATAAAAATTATTATAAAAAAGAAAGCGAATTCTAAAACATTACGCGCGCCAACCCGCTGAATACAAATATTCAAGGGAGGCGTTTTTAAAATTATCAAAAATTTGCTCCCGAGTTATTTCTCCCAATTTATAACATTCCGAGGTAATGTAAATAATTATATCACTAGACAAAGGGATAATTTCCACTTGCCCAGATGCAATTTGTCTAGCTCAATGAAAGTGCTATTATACAGGGTGTTTCATAGTTAAACCGACATACGTTAACTGTAACTAGAGGGTACTTAGGTGATTCCAAATAACCTTAGTTACTGGGTCTAACGCGTTTAATAACCGAGATACGGGGTGTTTCGTCCATTTAGGCGAATATTTTGGTAAGCCGTAACTTTAGAACCACCCTGTAGATTTATCTCATACTTGGTACAGGTATAGTGTGTTAATAGCCCAATCCTATAGTGCAAGAACTACAATTAAAATCCAGATCCGGATTAAGAAGAATTTGTAAAATTTGAAAATCCCCAAAACAACACCCTGTATATCAGATTTTTTAAAATTGGGATGGATATTTGAAAAGAGCGGAAAAAAATGAGTTAAAGTCAAAATTTTTTTTAACTGCACATCCCATTCTACTACTGGAGTTTTAACGTCAAATTACATCAAATGCATTTTTTTCATTTTCACAAGAAGTAACTTTCGAAATACCTGGTAGATCAGATCAGATATTTTTATAAATGCGCATCTCGTTCTACATATTACTAAACTTTTAAAGTAAATTCAATTAATGCAATACTTATTGTCATTTTCATAAGGCATAACTTGGAAATACCTTGTAGATTTCTTTCACATTTGGTACAGGTAGATTGTTTAAATAGCCCAATCGTACAATACAAGAACTAAAGTTAAAATCCAGATCCGGATTAAGGAAAATTGGTAAAAGTTGATAATCTCTAAAATAGCACCCTGAATGTCAGATTCTTTAACACATTTTTTGCCTTTTTTTTTTCTTTTTCTTAATACGTATCCGATTACATTTAAAAAAGAAGTATTGCATTAATTGAATTTACTTTAAAAGTTTAGTAATATGTAGAACGAGATGCGCATTTATAAAAATATGTCAGAATATCTCATTTTTTTCCATTCGTTTCGAATATCTGGTCCAATTAAAAAAAAATCTGATATACAGCATGTTGCGTTGGGGATTTTCAAATTTTACAAATGTTTCTTAATCCGTATCTGGATTTTAACTGTAGTGTAGTCCTTACATTATACGATTGGGCTAATAAAAAATTATACCTGTACCAAATATGAAAGAAATCTACCAGGTATTTCGAAAGTTACTGCTTGTGAAAATGAAAAAAATGCATTTGATGTAATTTGACGTTAAAACTCCAGTAGTAGAATGGGATGTGCAGTTAAAAAAATTTTTGACTTTAACTCATTTTTTTCCGCTCTTTTCAAATATCCATCCCAATTTTAAAAAATCTGATATACAGGGTGTTGTTTTGGGGAATTTCAAATTTTACAAATTCTTCTTAATCCGGATCTGGATTTTAATTGTAGTTCTTACACTATATAATTGGGCTATTAACACACTATACATGTACCAGGTATGAGAGAAATCTACACGGTGGTTCTAAAGTTACGGCTTACCAAAATATTGGCCTAAATGAATGAAACACCCCGTATCTCGGTTATTAAAGGCGTTAGACCCAGTAACCAAGGTTATTTGGAATCACCCAAGTACCCTCTAGTTACAGTTAACGTATGTCGGTTTAACTATGAAACACCCTGTATAAAGGACTAAATGAGTTTAATAAGCTGCCGCAATATGTTAAAGCTAGTACAAGTCTACATCAATTTAAAGCGCATCCTTATTTTGTTACATGCGAGAACAGTAAATAGTTCAATAAAATTTTTCGATAGCCTTTATAAATTCTGTTTGGCTGAGGTAAATTTTAAATTTTATAATGTGATTTTTATTATTTTATTTTTTTATATATATATATGTATTGTTTTAATTACCTGTACTTTGAATTATAATTTTTAATGTATTACTTTGTACTGTTGTTTTAAATTTTTTTATGATTAGTTTAAAGTCCAAAAAAGATAGAAAATAGCAAATGTATATTAGGATATTCCTAAAATAAAAATTTGATTTGAAAAAAAAATAGTATCTTTGCCTAAAATGTACGCAAAGAAAAAAACAGAAAGCATTTTAAAGAAGAGGCTCTAAGCTTTCTAAGGAAACCATTAGTTTTTTTGTTTTCTCATAGAAGATTTGACCGGAAGTTATAATTTCTAAAATTCTCACTGATTTTTATAAAACTGAAGATATATATTAATAGAAGCATAAAAAAATCTTGTACATTTGTCATCATTATACTTTTACTTTTAATGTACAAATAATTAGAATGATGAACATTGTCTCTGTTTAATAAAACTTATGTTTTGAAATTATCATTTTTTACAGCATTCATTCGACGCCATTTTTATTTTCAAAATTTCAAGTTTTATTAAACAGAGACAATATTCATCATTTTAATTATTTTTACATCAAAAGTAAAAGTATAATGATGACAAATGTAGAAGGCTTTTTTTTGTTATGTCTCTATTAATATATATCTTCAGTTTTATAAAAATCATTTAGAAATTATAACTTCCGGTCAAATTTTCTATGCGAAAACAAAAAAAATTAAAAGCTATATAATCGCTTCCTGAGAAAGCTTAGTCTCCTCCTTAAAATGCTTTCCTTTTTTTGCGTACATTTTAGGCAAAGATACTTCCCAAACGCCTCTCTTAAATATTTGTATTCAAGGGCTCGGCGCGCGTAGAGTTTTCAAAATCGCTTTTTTTGTAGTAATACAATTTTTTTTAATAATTTATAATACAATTTTTAGTAAAATTTTCCGTTCTTTCACGTGGTACTATTAGTTTTTCGAAAATTTCGATTTTGTTTTCTAAATTGTGAACTTAGCATACCTACATTTTAGAGCAGCAAAGATTTTTTATCGTTTTCTACACCCTTTCAAGTACTTAAGTGCCAAGTTTCATCGATATCATATTTTGTGCGAACCTTCCTGCGCTGGTAACTGGGCTAATATAAAAAGCACATAATTAATAGGAAGCCAAAGTTTAGAGACCGCTGGGCATTTGAAAGATCGAAGGATCTGTGGACATATGTCAAGATTGAAGCAATTCTCTATCTTGAATTCATTGTGCTTAAAAGTTTAAATTCAATAACACTTGACACAAGAGTGTGACTAACTCGTGGATCTGAAATATTCCACTAACAATACTTATTCAAAGCGTTCTATTTCTACAAAACCTACTACTGTTTATATAAACCACAATTTGGTTATTTTTAATACAAAACGAACTGCAATTTAAATATATATATACAATTATATGGTCGAAAATATAAAGGTACAAAAATATATAAAAATGTTTTCAATTTTCACATGAGGTAAGGTAATAAATGGTAGATTCAAGAAAATGCGTGCTGTAGTTAAGACCTGTATTTGTGAACGATGTAAAGAAAAGACCAAATTTGTTTTATTAGCAGAAAATGTATTGATTGGCGCAATAAATTTTGTTAACAAATGCCTTAATTATTAAGCTCGCACCAGCCTATACCGACTAATCATTCTTTCAATAGTTATTTTTTTGAGATCATATTTGGATTTGATTTAATCAGTAAACTTTTAAGAATAGTCAACGCATTACAAATTATTTATATTTGTGTCTATCAATACATTTTCTGCCATCTTAGCATTTAGTTAATTATTTGTAAAACAAAAATTAGAGGCTTTTGCTTGGTTTCTATTTCAATTTTTATACATCATCCAATCGTTTTTTATTCGAGGTATTTGTTTAATGTATCACCACTCAATTGTAAATATTGTAAAATCATTAAACTTTTATTTAAGAAAAAAATCGTTTTATTTATTAGGTGTACAACAAAAATAGCTATTTATACAGGGTGATTCATTGGGAAATGCGCATACAGTAAGGGTGATTTATTCATTTTCCCCATTTTTTTCAATTAATCATAACTTATGAACCACCCTATACATTTTTATAATATTTGGTGGTAAAAAAATTAATAAGTAGGTTTCGTGTCGAAACAACACCCGGTATATCAATATTTTAAAATTTTATATACAAGTTTGGAAAAAGCACAAAACAATAAGTAAGACTTTTTTACTTATTAACTTGAGTCAAATCTAGATGTTTCGACAATGAGGTGGCACAAAATTTAAAAAAAATCCCAAAAAACTTTAAGCCATAAAAATGATCAACTATTCTTCTCCTAATTTCTGTATCCCAACCTTATTGAAAAACTAGAGGATAGGTCCGTATTTGGAACAAATTATTATTATCAATGACTAACTTTCAAGCACCCTGTATGCGTAATAAATTATCAAAAAATTATAAAAATGAGGGGAAATGCCCATTCCGAAAAAAGCATAACTTTATTTTAAACAAAAATAATGTTGCAACAAATTGTATTAAGTTAAACGAAAAGAATTAGACGCAAAAAAATGTAAACAACGTAACTTATAACAGTTGTTCAAAGTGGCCTCCATTTTGCTCAATACATTTCCGTGCTCTTGAAGTAAGATTTGTAATTGACTTTCTAATCATAGCTTGGTCACTTCTCAGTTCTTCGCATGCGTTCTCAATTCTCCGTAGAAGGTCCTCTCTAGTGTTTACTTCAGTTGAGTAATCTTTTGATTTTAAATAACCACAAACATGGTAATCGATTGGATTAAAATCGGGAAATTAATAAATCACCCTGTATCTTGGTTATAAAGAACGATCGATCCATAAAATAGAGGTTATTTAGAAGCGCCTAGGTGTCCTTCATCTATCCTTACTGTATGCGCATTTCCCAATGAATCACCCTGTATTAAAAGTACACAAACAAGGGCTTTATTGAACGAATCGTTTTATGGCCGAGCGAGCTTGCGAGAGAGGCTATAAAATGATAAGTCAATAAAGCCTGTTTATGTACGCGTTACATACATGATTTTATGTACGATTGCAATTAAAAAAAAATAATAAGTTGAAAAAATAAAAAATTGATTATACCTGTATACGATTTTAGTTCACAGCAGTTGCGATGACAAGTAGATGTTTATTTTTATTTTTTAAACATGACAAGTTAGTTATCTTGCAATTTGTCAATGACGTTGACAATGACTTTATTTTACTGTAAAATAAAGTGCTACTTTATTGACGCCAAACTGTTCAATAAAGAGCGTTTTATTGTTCAATCGTACATAAACTGATTTATACATTTATGATTCAAAGTATTTAGAGAGTCAGCGACCAAAAAATCTGATGTGAGTGCGACGTCAGATGAAGCGGCTGTAGGTAGTTCGAGGCCCCCTGTCCAACTTTTTCCTCTGGAGTAATTCTGTGCCGCCTTGCTGAAGCGCGCTACAACCCTTTTCAATGGAACCCCGATTGATTTTATAAAGTAGTCAGAAAATCATTTTGCAGCTTTTAGGGGGCCCGAATACCACAAAAACCACATTTTCTGACTTGCACAAACTCTTACGGGGGCAGCAAAAAATCGGCAACAGAAAATTCGCAAATAATGCGCGCAATGAGTCAAATTGGGCTTCATCGATTTGTATGAACAGAGAGATCACAAAAATATAATTTTCTGACATCGATCCTGTTAACCCTAGAGTTTTCGACGAAAAGTGCGAGGTCGCTGTAGCTCCCTTGGTGCTTCTGCTCCACATTTTTTATTCATATTAAAACTAATTCCATTTCCTGAATACGCCCATAATTGAACCAAGTATTTTTTCTCCTTGGAATGATAGCCGAATCTCGGATTTGAGGAGATTTTTCAACCTTCTGACTCAAAATTTCAATCGCATCAGGTCAGGTCAGGTCAGGTCAGATCAGAATTTGAGCAGTCTGACGTCAGAAAATGTTTTTTTTGTATTATTTGAGTATTACAGAAGCCATGGTATACATTTCTGACATCGCGAAAACTGTTTGTTCCATTTTGCAAATTAAAAAAAATGATTATTAAAAAATAACAAGACCTAGGCGCCAAAAAATTCTTTTACGTCATGTTGAATGTCTTCAGTAACATACTACAGAATTTCAGCTTTAATTTCGCTTTTTTTATTGATGTTAGAAATAAACCCCTTTTCCCGATTTTTTGTTGCCTTCGGAATAGAGTGCTAGTCGGTGTCAGAAAATGTGATTTTTGTGGTATTCGGATCCCCTAAAAGTTGTAAAATGATTTTCTGACATAGCGACGACTACTTTATAAAATCAATCGGAGTTCCATTGAAAAGGCCTGTAGTCCGCTTCAGCAAGGCGACAGAGACTTACTCCAGAGGAAAAAATTGCCGAACTATCTACAGCCGCTTCATCTGACGTCGCACTCACATCGGTTTTTTTCGTCGCTGGCTCTCTAACTATATCGTCCACTACTTTCTCCCATCTTTCGGACAGCATACGAATCCCGCGTTGAAAAAACTGGTCATATTTTGAAGAGATCCACAAATCGATCCAATTTCTTACTTTTTCATAAAACCGGAAGATCGGGTCAGCCAGGCCGTGTTCCATTGAGCGAAACAAGTGATAGTCAAAGGGAGCAGCGTCTGGAGAATACGGTTGTAGGGTACGACTCCAAGTATGTCTTGGCCACTTTCGCAACTCATTGTCATACTGTTTATCTTTCAATGATCTGCTCAAACGCATTAATTGCGTTTGATAACGGTTGCTTGTGATTGTTACAGTTGGTTTTAAGAGCTCATAATACACTACACTGGGCTGGTCCCACCAAATACAGAGCATAATTTTCTGCGCTGTCTTTGCCTTTTAAGCAACTATTCACCATCTAACAAACGCATTTAACATCTCTGAGTTCAAACTGGTATGACACCCAATTCCCTTGCCTCTGAATCATTCACATGTCCTTGAGGCGTATTGGAATTGCTTATTGAGTCACTCCCAATCATCGTGCCTTCTTGAAATTGACACGGTCTTCATTAAGTAATATCGCCAATTCTGCATCTTCTAAAACTTTCTCTCCTTTACCGCTATGCCGGTCTTCGACGTGAAAATTACCGTTCTTATTGAAGCGTTGAAACCACTCACGACACGTTCTTTTATTAATAGCGGCATCACCATTAGTATTTGAGAGCATTCAATAAGCTTCAGCCGCAGATTTCTTCGTATCGAACTAGAAAATCAAAACCTCCTCGTAAACTGACATTTTCTATCTCTCTATCTTGGATGTAACCTAAATTAAACATATTAATGAAAACCCCTATCGAGCAAATCCTGCGCATGGGCCTGTCTAGAAGTTAAGTGGAAAAGAAAGACGTAATTCTGCAAAATTTATTATCGGTGTATATCTGTCAATGTTTGCAAAAAAAATACGGTTTTTTTCAATATCAATCCACCCCTTTTCTATTTCGCTTGAAACGAGCGCCGTTCTAACGCAATTTTTAGGTAAACAAACACAACTATTAACTTACGAGCCGCGCCACAAGATGTCGCTTTAAGCATTTTGAACTTGACACGAGCGCCGCTCTAACGGAACTTTAGGTAAACAAACATTAACTATTAACAACTTACGGGCCGCGCCACTAGATGTCGCTTTGAGCGTTGCTGGGTTGGCGTATAGGGAAAATAATAAGTTTATTTAAAATTTTATGTTCAAATCCCTTCCTTCTATCTAAAGTTCGAAGTTCAAGAAATTTATCTTTTCATCCATCAGCGGATAATAAAACCAATCTTTATATATTTTATAATTATATATTTCTTTTATATCATTTATTGCCATTAATGTTAAACGCTCAGCAAAAAATACGGTAAGATTGTGACTTCATCTAGATCAAATTCTTCTCAGTATCTTTGTATATATGTAGCTCGGAATTATATTACAACCAATTGATAAACATTAGACTATGAAACCTCTAAAACTTTCTTGCGGTAGAGCTGCTGTTACTAACATCTGACAATTGCTCCATCCGTACGCTGCTGCGTATCTAGTACATTTAGATCAATTAATGCTTTACTAAAAATGATGTCCGATGGCCGGCTTACCGAGATTGTCATCTAAGTCTGACTTAACGCTCCGGCAATCTGCAATCTGGCGCAACTTTTTGTTTTTGTGTTACAATTAAAATGTAACGAGCCCTTCGAAACTCGGCATTTAGGTGTTCCTTGTTTATGTTATTCACTCCTCCTATCGACATATCATTAAGCTTTTTCAATGAATTCATAATTGTCAGTTACGTGGGTGTTTCAAAAAATGTTAAAAATGAAAATTTTCTTAAAGTCGGAATATCTTGATCAAAATTGGTATGTTGACGTAAAATGTCATTATAAACAAATTTTTTTAATAACTTTTTTTCATACTTCAAAAATAAAGGTAGGTACTTTTCTCTTCAGCAAAATTCATATTTTTTGACAAACCTCGTATTCTACCAAAAAAATTTGATATCTGATGGTTGCATTTCAGGTTTTAGAATATGCACAAACAAATAATAAAAAAGTTTTCCATATGGTGCCGACTTAATTGTACACACTGTATATATATTTTTTACTATAATAAAATGATTAAGAATGGCATATTTGTCTTACTTTACTAAGTAAAATAAATTTTCTTCTTTATTTGTAAACTACAAACCTGAAAAACCAAATGCGGCGAATTGCGGCGGCGCGCCTTCTCGTGCAATTCTAAAAAGCGCGCCCGCCGGAAGGTTAACATGCGGACTGAAGACTTTTAGTCCATGTACAAGGTAAGTCTTCTGTGAAATGTTTAAGGATTGTCAAAAGAATTTGTAAGTCTATAAATTATTAGATTAGCAGTAAATTTTTCGCCCCTGATTTCCGTTTGGTTTCTTTAGTGTATCAGTTTTTATTTTAAAATTTTGTATTCTGTAGTTACTTGGCTTTAGTGTTTCAAAATGGCCTAGTCTGCATAAGCCAAATTCTATTTTTGATCAAGTGAATTGGAGTTAACAAAACATTGTCAAAAAGAGGTACGTCATATAACTTAATTGTATAAAATAATACAACTAAGCTCTTTTCTCTAATAGATATTTCTCAGAACATATTTTGTTTTAACAGTAAAAGACAAAAGCCACTTACCTACTTACAACACTAATTATTTGTAGACCATTTAATTTTTAAGTAAAAAACCAGTTTTAAAGAAAAAAAGTAAATTAGGCTAATTACTAAACCCCTCTTAGATGCCATAAAACCATAAAAGCAATTATTTTCCCTCCCAAATTCCATCTTTAATACTTTCAGAAATAACTACATTTGCAAAATTTCCCTTACATGTTGCTTTACGATTTCATATTTGGATATTTTCTGGAAAATTATAAATCAAATTCATGTATGCAGATGCATTCCTTTTAAAGAAAATGGATTAGCCTGATGCATCCTGTTTTATATACTATGATGCTTTTAATATGATTGCTTTTTATCAAGAAAATGAAAGAGTATTGTATTGTCTTATAGAATAATATGCAACAAATATTTAAAAATAGAACCAATTTATAAGCTAAAAATAACTGTTGCCCTCCTATAGTGAAATAAAGAAAAATAAAATTGTTTAACTTGTAACTTAGAATTTATGAATAAGATTGAAGTAACTGAAGTACCTAGATACTAAAACAGAAACACTATTGATGAAATAAAATTATGGATAAATTAGTAAGGGGATCTAATCTTACTTATATATTACTAATGGATGTAGGTACAGGCTCAATTTACAACATTCATGGTCAAGGCAGTGTGGTAAAGAAGGGGCAAGTAATTTCAATATATTTTAAAAGGAACTCCAGCTAACAAATTATATTAAAATTATAATCAAATTTTTTGACTGCACAGCAAAAATTTTTCTCACAAAATTATAAATTGCCCCACTCTTGTCTAATTCTTTCCTTATAATAATTTCTTCTTTTTTTAACGGACCTTGTAATTATAGATAATTTACCCAGATTAAAAATCTTAGATGATGATCCATAGATAAATAATAATAATAATACTTGTTGTTTTATCTATGTGATGATCATTTCTAAAGGTCATTCGAAACTTCAGAAGCGGCATTAGACTTTATTGAAATATATTCTCTTCATTTAGATTGGAAGTCCATTTTATGTTTAGGAAAAATACAGATACTACATTTCAAAAGTTTTCAATATAATATAATTCCGATATTATGTTACCAAACATTTAAAATAAGTTATTTTTTATGTATCATGATAATGAACAGCCCTTTCAAACAATTCGGGCCTCTGCCTATTAAGTATTCAGTCTCAGACATCATTCAAACAGCAAAAAATGCCTTGTTGAACTGTCAATTTTCAGTGATACCACCATTTCCATACAAAAAATTTTCATATCACATTTTTTCAGGCAAATGACATAGTTGTCATATTTCATGGCGCAAGATGTTTTTAGCAAAATGGCTGAGGAACAGTGGATTCTTAACGAAGATGGATATTTAAATGTAGATACAAATGTTAAAGAAATAGTTTACCATCCATACCTTAACGTTATCTTAATTTGTACACACACTGGAGTGGTGAGAGTTCTTGATGTGAATTCTGGTGTAATTCTACACTCCAGCTCTCTCTCAGGTACAATAAAAAAGCATATTTTTAAACTATACGTGCTGGTTTTCTAATTACATTTATGGTGTTTTAGCTCAAAATCTTTCGGATGTTAAATGCAAGTACATTCCATCTTTGGACAGGGTGTTATTTACAGATGGACAAGCGCTGGGTGTGAGGTCTGATTACAATGGTGTTTTACTACTTGACAGTATTCTCCAAAGAAATATCGGTGATGGAAAGGAGGAAGTTAAAATAGAATTGCCCCTTTCTGAGGTATTTAAATGTTGTCAAACTATTCAATAAAGTTAAACAGCTTTAAGTCCCTTAATTGTAACTACTACTTGGTGATTCACACTACATAGAATTCATGAATAGTTGTGTAATATGATAAAATAAAAAAATATGCGTTAATTTATTTTCTTTGAAGTAAATTCATAGAAAACCTTTCAATTAAATAAAAAAAACTAAATTTTATAACATTGTGACATTAAAAAAATAAACAATGTAGTTTTTAACATAATTAGTGGGAAATATGGTTTTCTGTATAAATATAAAAACAAAAATATCCTTCAAATGATATAAACATTGAAACAAAACTTGGAATAGATTTTATCATAAAAATTATTTAATATACTTTTAAGACTATTTTATTTAAGCATTTGTTTTAATCTTCTACAAATTAAAAATAAGTATGTTTATATATTATATTTATAATGTACATTGTTTTTAAAATTACATTAGTACTGAGCATAATTGAAACTATTTATAACAGTTGAACTCAATTTCATTAAAATATGTGTACAAAAAAATACTTTTGAACTGTCTTATAATTTATAGAAACATGTGAGTAACTTAACAACAATTTAAATAGTTTTTTCCTAAATACAATAAACATTGAAGCAAGTTTCAATTCTGATTAAAATTGCACCAAATTAAAGTAGTACTGACTTTTTATATATAGTTTGGAATGACAAATACAATCAATATTTTGGAAAATCTAAATGTTTTAAAAATAAGTAACAACAATCTATTTTAGGCCATAATTTTAAAAGAAAGCCTCTCTTCAAGCAACATTCATGGAGTTGAACCAATTATCAATGAACTGACAGAAGTGATTTCAAATGCCCAGCAACATCATAAAAAAGGCATCAAAGCACAAAAGGTAACTTTAAATTAGAACTTTTAATTTTGTAGCTTCAGGAATTTCCTTAAACCTTACTACTGATAACAAAGTGTAAAAGTCTATTTTAATTAATCTTTAATTTTAGTGGAATACAGTATGTTTAACAATACCTTTAGAAGATCTAAAATATGCTACATCAACAACTGTTACTAACTTATTGGCAAAAAATCAACATACTCCTGAACTAGGTGTTGCATCTGCAGTTCAGGAGAGATTGTCAGATTTACTAGGAGAAAAAGTAAATGCTTCAGATAGAAAATCAATGGCAAGCGAATGGAGGCGAAGGGAAACTTATTCACAATGGCCTCATATGGATTATAAGTAAGTTTTTAATTAACATTTAATTTTTTTCTATAATGTATTGCTTATTCTTGTTAATTAATAGAAAATTTAAAGCACTAAATGTTTAGTTAAATAAAATCAAGATAATTATTTAAAATTTAATAAGTAACTAACCCAAATAAACTCATAAAATAATCAGCACTTTCAGAATTTATATTTAAAAAGAATTACAGAAATCTAAAAACTTTTTAACAATAAAAAGGAATTAACTCCTGTATTTGATATTTCTTACTTCTTGCATATATCTAATGACATTTGAACAAATTATTCTTAAAATATTGGTTGAATAAAAATAACTGAAGGTTATCACCATTTTAGAATTATTTTAAACAACCAAATATATTAATAAAACAAAAATAATTTTAAATAGCCACTGATTCCCGCCTCAATATATCTATTTGCAACTCTCTTACTTTGGGATAGGAATAAGGAAAAACCATAATTTAAAGCAGAATAGGGAGTTGTAATTATTGGTACAATGGGAACAAAAAGATTCAAATATAATTAAATCAACAACAGTAAATAGTAATTTTAGTCATGTGGACATTTGTCACTTTTCTTTAGCTAGTATTGAAAACTCACCTTCATGGTCTAGAAGTAATCCAAATAAGGTTTTTAAAATTAATTTTATCTAAAAACTCGAGGTATTCGTCAAATGGATTATATGCTGAAATAAAAATAATGGACATAAGACAACTATAATACTTGTGTTCTTGTGTTAGATTTCACCTTCATAAACAACAAGCTCCACTTCCATCTCATATAATACTCATCAGAAACATCACTTTCCTCCGCCATTTATGAACAAATCTTGTACACAGCGTTCTTATCAGTATACCAGAAACTATCAAAACTATTAAAGTATTTGTGGCTTCAAAAAACAGTTAAAACACTTGATTTACAGCACTAACAGGTCTATTGTTAATAGTCATTTTGAAAAATAAATCCATTTTGAAAACTGAATACTTACAAAAAAAATAATTGATATGTTAAACTAGTGTAGCGTAATTTTCTTCTTCTTTCTTTTTTTTCTTAGTTTCTTTTCCCTCTTATTCTAAATATTAAATTAAATTTTATGCAGATGTAAATCGTAATATTTATGTTTTTTTTTAACCGAAACACTTGTCTAGGCACTTATCGGTACTTTATACTTTAATTTAATACTTCTATTTATATGGTTTACAATAATTATTTCTTTTTAATAAATCCCTTATTATTACATTTATCTGCAGAAGGAACCATTCATTAGGCATTTGGAAAACCAAAGATTTTTTGCTCTATCAATACAATTAAACAAACAACAATTTAACAATATTTAACTTATGCATATATACAATCTAGGTGTTACAACACCTGTATGTGCCCTAAGATTGCATATGGAGAATACAAACAGATAATCTAACATAGAATAACCATGTGACTATGATATTAAATTTATAGCTAATATATTAAAGATTGAATGTTTTGTCTTTTTTTATAGCTTGAGAGGTATTAGAGGATATTTTTGAATGTTTCCAGGTTGGTGACAATGTATGTTTTACATTGTTTCTTGAATATGTTCAATTTGTTTATATTTCTAATATTTATGGGTAACAAATTATAAAATTTAGGGGCCAAGTAGTTAATAAATTTTAGGTTGTGTTGTATTGCTTTGTGGAGTTTTCAATAGTTTTTTGGTGTTCGATCTGGTGCAATACTGGTGATCAATAATTTTTAATTTCTGTGATTTATAGAAATAAACACATGACAGATAGATATAAAGACAGCTCATATCACAGATACTATCGTTGTATAATAAACTGGTTGCATACAATCTGTTTTTGTTGAAAATTATTTTACCTGTAATGGTTTTGTGTTGTTTTTGTATGTTCCACCCCATACTATGATACCATACCTAATTAGTGATTCTACTAATGTTTTATATCAATTTAGTGCTCAAATACTCTCTTAAAATGTAGAACTTTCTAATCAGTATCTGAATTTTAGCAGTTAGATAGTTTATGTGGTCTGTCCATTTAAGATTTTGTGTTTTCTTCTACCAATATTTTATTATAAATACAAATGTATATTACAGTTTAATATATTCTTTAATGAGGTGAGCAATATGTTAAAAATATTAATGTCATTATAGCTAGATGAGAGTCTTGTTACTACAGCACCCATACTTAGTTCTATGGGCTGACTCAAACAATAGTTGTTTCTACCTGGTTGAATAATTTGTAATAATATTTGACAATGTAAATATTCACAATCCAACAACACAGTCAAGTTCTTAAAAAAAACTATAATAGAAATTGGAGAATTATACAAAGCACTCAGTCCTTTTGTATCAAATATATATAACATCTGCACACATTAGTCAATTGTTAATTCTTTGTTGAATAAAACGAGGCCACATCTCACAATATAATGTTTGTCACCATTTAAGATTTTGAAGATTTAAGAGAGCGATTAAATCAGTTTTCTAATAGAAAAATACCCATTGTCGGCTCTGATGATCAATTAAATCCAACCAAAAAACAATGGTCTTACGGGATTTACTGACAAACAAATCTTTAAAATTCCTAAAAATAAAAGAAAACATTAATATCCGCTGCTAACCAATGAATTTATGTGTCTATAGATAAAAATAGTTTAACAGTTGTGTTTAATGCATTTGTTTCCTTTTAGGTGGGCTCTCCCAGATCAAATGGCCCAGGCAGGTTTCTACCACCAACCAAACTCTTCAGGCGACGACCGTGCGATGTGCTTCACCTGTTCCGTATGCCTTGTGTGCTGGGAGCGCACAGATGAGCCTTGCAGCGAACACGAACGGCATTCTCCAAACTGCCCTTTCGTTATTGGTGAATACACACAAAACGTTCCTCTATCTGTCACTTACGCCACCTGCCCAGCAGTCGACGCCACTTACAACGGCGTTAATATTAAAGTCTTGGGACGTAGCACGGTCGTTAATTTCGTACCGACTGCAAATGCCGATGGCTTAGTATCTGTGTTCGATGTCAGCGGCAAAGTCAGACGAGCCTATTGTTTCTATGTGACGCAGTTCGATTCATTTATTTTGGATAAGTACTCGCAGGATTTCGGACAGGGTGGGGGGTGGCCCGGAAGTGATTTCAGTAAGTAGATTGGCTTTCTTAATTATTTACTTTTCTCACACTTTAAAATAAAAAATAAGATACATCTTTTTTTATTTAGTAATCATTAGATATAACCGTTAAATTTTATGAAAAAAGAAAGTAAGAAATTTATTGCATATTGTCTAAGAATATCAGCAAAAAATATGCATTGTCTCTATGAAATAAAAAATATATTAAAGATGATAAACATTTTTTTAATAAATATTTTAATAGTTACCATTCTATATATAGATCTGCAATTAAGACTGCCAAACAGCCATTTTATAAAAAAGGATCAAAAATGCCAGTAATATGCAAAAAGAATCGTGGTCTATAGTTAATAAGTTACGAGGGAAAAATAGTAATCCTGTCAATATTACCGTAACTGCTAATGAATTAAACAACTACTATTGCTCAGTAGCCTTAAACTTAACTAATAAAATTGATGTGTCTTATGATACAATGAATTACTTAAAACATGTGAACATTTAGTTTTAGCCATGTTATTATCTATCAAATTAAAGACATGATAATGAGTATCAAAAATAAAAAAGCTGTAGGTTGGGATGGTATCTCAGCTAAAATATTTTTACTTCTTCCAGATAATGTTCTAACAGTGCTGGCTGGTGCTATAAATATGTCATTTTTATCAGGGCACTTTAGTGATGTCCTAAAATATGCTGAGGTGATACCTATATTTAAAGGTGGTGATAAAACTTTCTCTGGGAATTATAGGCCTATATCTCTACTGCCTACGTTCGCAAAAATCATTGAAAAATTGCTAAAAAGTCAAATGATAAATTTTTTTAACAAGTATTCTCTCCTTTCGACTAGACAATTTGGTTTCCATTTCAAAAAAAATACATCTGACGCCATATTTGCTTTTCTAGAGAAACTATATCTAGAGCTAAATGAAAAGTCAGTTGCTGCAGCGATATCTTTATCTAAGTCGTTTGACTGTGTAAATCATAGAATATTGTTGAGTAAACTGGAAAAATATGGTTTCAGAGGTATGGTTTTGGATTGGTTAAAATCTTATCTGTCAAACAGATGTCAATGGGTAGTTGTTAAAAAAGATCACTCAGATCGTCGTTCTCTTGACGGTGATGTACCTCAATGTTCTGTTTTGGGGCCACTACTTTTTTTATTATATATTAATGACTTACCCGATATTAATATTAATGGAGCATTTACTATTTTTGCTGACCATAATGTGGCACAACAAACCTGAAAACATTCTAGCTAGCAAAATTAGTAATGATATAATTTTAATAAAACAGTGGTGTGATTCTCACCTATTAAGCGTCAATGAATCTAAAACTAGTTTGATAACGTTCAAATATAATATATGAGATATTGTTCTTGGTCAACAAAACATATAGAAGCTAATAAATACTAAATTTCTTGGAATCTGCATTGATGAAAATTTAAAATTCGATTCGCACATAAACCTATTATGTAATAAGTTAGCATCTGGATGTTTTGCAATAAAAACAGTTTTTAAGAGTCTAAACTTTGAAATAGCTAAAAGTTTTTATTTTTCACTAGTAGAATCACGTCTAAGGTATGGAATATGTTTTTGGGGATCCTGTAATCAGGAACTATTTACTCTATAGAGTTTTTGTGTTACAAAAAAAGGCTCTTAGATTTATATTCACAGTGAACTTGGATGTTTCATGTAAGCCTTTATTTCTAGATCATAAAATTTTAACCTTAGTCAGCATTTACATTTTGCAAACGTCAGTTATCATGCACAAAAAATATAAAAATCAAATCAGCGCAAACTCTCATCATAATACAAGACGTACTTATTGTATCCCACTTCCCATTCCTACTACCACCCTAATCAAACATTCGATTTTTTATAACATTAAGAAGATTTTCAATCATCTACCATTAAATATAAAAAGAATTGAAAACACATGTAAATTTAGAAGGGAAGTAAAAAACCTTCTGGTAGGAAAAGCATTGCTTGGAGTTTTTTGAGGATAGTCTTGAGTGAAACTAATTTATAAAATATAAATGAGTCGTTGTTTTAACTAGTGTTTTTATTATTATTATTATTATTATTATTAGTATTATGCTGTAACAATGCTTTCTCAACGAGTTTTTAACTTTGACAATGAAGTAAATTAATTTATCTATCTATCTAACTCTTTAAATTGTATGTTGGTGTTTTTAGCCTTTTATTTCTACTTTTTATTCTCTTACTAAAGCACAATTGATTGATTACAACAAATGTACCATAATTTTTTTTAAACAAAATCAGTATAATCAGTACAAAAACATATTAAAATCTAAAAAAAATTTAACAAACCAAGTTAAGAACGCATGACTCAGCATATCAGTATAAAAAACATATTAAAGTCTACCCAAAATGTAACATAAAAATTTTTTAAACAAAATCAAAGAACGCATGAGACATCATATCAGTTTAAAAAACATATTAAAGTCTAACAAAATGTTTAACAAACCAAATAAAGAACGCATGACACAGCATATCAGTATAAAAAACATATTAAAGTCTATACAAAATGTATCATAAAATTTTTTTTAACAAAATCAAACAAAAAAACCCATGACACAGCATATCAGTATAAATAAACATATCGTCCCTGTAATTGCAAAATGTCGTATGTCAAAAAGGCCACTTTTCAGGAGAGCAAAAAAAACTTATATCTTTTTACTTTTTAGTTTAATTATTTCAGAAATCAGTTTATAGCTTATTTTTATGATGTAACATCATGTTATATGGCATTTAAGGCGTTAACTTAACGTGTTTATTTTTTATACGCACATACGGAATTTTTGACATACGACATTTTGCAATTACAGGGACGATATTGAAGTCTACCCAAAATGTGCTAGAAACTCCCCCAACGAAGTAAAAACACTGCTCTAATTGGCACCAATAACAGTACCATTTTTATTAAAAAACTTTTATACATTACTACACAATAAAGATTAGTTGGTGATATACATTTATGTTTCCATTGAAAGATTTGCAATTTGAACAGTATTATTAAATACTTACAGATAAATAAGTTAAAATTGACTTGATAAAACAAAGGAACTGATAATTTTTCATTTTAATATTCAAAATGCTTCCTTTAATGATATGAAGCAGGAATTGTTGGAAGAGGACAGTAAAATCAGTTATTGTTGTCAGTAATTATGAGCCAATGTTCCATATACATGGTGAGTCACGATAGACACGCCGGTTTATTGTGGCTAAACGGTTAATATTTTGAAAATTTTGTTTATTCATGGATATGTGGGTAGTTAAAGGCTACATTTTAAAATTATTTTGAATTATACAGGTTGTCCCAAAAAAGTGTGGCATATCAAAGTTATATTATTTCTTATGGAAGACCCTATATTTTATTGCATTTATAGATTATACGTTAAAAATAAGATAAACTTTCTTAAGTATTCCCTATATCTAAGCTTTTTAGTTTTTGAGATATTTTGATATTTCTAAAAATGGAAGCACTTACATACCATAAAACCAATAACTTCGAAACCTATTGAATCAGCCAAATCCAATTTTAACTGAAAAAAATTAGACTAATAATTGAAAGCAATAATGTATTTAGAGTTGTTTAAAATTATACGGGACGTCTAAAATGGGGCGATTCTCTAATGACATATTCAAGCGACAATATCGTTCTTATTTTAAATAGGACACCCTGTATTTTATAATCCTATTATGTAGCAAATTCCATTACCTTTTAAAAATTATAAAGGTCTACTATGCCTAAATCTATTAATTTTGGAGTTATTTTTATTTTTGTTAAATTTACATTATTTTTCCACCGTAATGTCTAAATATAACACCTTGTATCTGATCAGCTCTGGTGCCATTAATTTTAAATATTTATGTCACTACTTCAATTTTTCGCCCCTAGAAGCGTTTTAGGGTTTCCATATGAAAATTCCGATATATTAGCAAATTATTTTTTAGCATATGATTCAACTAAAGCAAAATTATCCTTCTTTTGATTATCTACTACTTGTACGATGATAATCAGTGGGTTAATAAAATGTATTTTTTCTTTCAGAAAAATATCCAGTCGATAAAAGAATAACATCAGTTTGTATAGTAGGTGATAAAAGTAGCAACACAAATAAATCCAAACCAGCTAGGCCGAGCATAATTTGTGGTTTAACTCTTATAAGCCCGAACGATAAACAACCCCATGTATCGCAAATAGAAGAAATAGAAAGTACTAAAGCAGATTATAAGTTATATTTGGTCGTTTACGATTTTACTTATAATAAACAACTGGAAGAAACAGAAGTAGACAACGCTCAATGCGAACAGTCGTTCGTTCCGATTGAAGAGATAGAAAAAAGTCTAAAAGAACCTCAGGAGAGTCTCTCTGAAATATTTAATCATATAGATCCCGTGTTATGTTCGTTTTACAAAACACTTATACCCGGAGAGAGTGATGAAGTCTTCATGCCGCCTCCTGTATCAACGAAAAAGTCCCATACAGGCCCCAAGGTGCTAATTTTTGACGAATTTAACAATGTCAATAAAACTGACTCTTCCTCTAGTAGCCATCCAATAACTACTAACGGACCGTTGAGCAGTGGACCTACTGATTTAAGTATATCAGATCATATAGCAGAGGTGAGTCTATTTATTTTTTACTTCATAATATTTATAGTTCCTCTTACAATGTTTTCCTTAGAGAGCATATTTAGTTCCTTCTGGCACTCAAAATTCAAATCTTTATCTGATCTGATTTTCTTAAAAATTCACAATGAAGAATCTATTAACTTTTGATGCCCAAAATTAGTTCCGGAAAAGAATTGCACCCAATAAATAATGAATCCAAAAAAAGTACTTGATTTTTTTAAGCACAATCCAATCATAGGGAATTTTAAGTTAAGAGAAATAGGCTTTTTTAGACCAGCGCCAATCATTTTTTAACCAAAAAAATTCTTAGCAGTATGTGGATGGTCGGAAAATTTAGGGTAAATTAAAAATAAATTTAAAAAATCAATTGACCCTATTAAAAGTTCCGAACGGGGGTGAGGGGGGCACCTAATTATGCAATTTGAGGGTTGGATATTGGTTTTATACGATTTGTAGCTGAAATATGAATCTCCCGCAAAAAAAAAAAATTTATGAAACTTTGTGATAACGATCTTTAAATAAGCTGTAATTTCAAAGCAAAATATTCATTTTTCGATTTTATACGAATTTAAATTAAAAAAAGCCTAATTTTCAATCAAAAAGTTCACTTAAAATTAGGCCTTTTTTAATTTAAAGTCGTATAAAATCGAAAAATAAATATATTTCTTTGAAAAAATTACAGCTTATTTATAACACAAAGAGGAACGTTTTCATAAAAAAAATTATTTTTGCGGGAAATGAAAATTAAAAACGAACAATACGTTTTTAACGATTTTGTCAATAATTTTGAGGTTGTTGAAAAATGATGACATTAAACTTTGTTCGATAGTATGCATATTTCAGCCACAAATCATAAAAACCAATATCCAACCCTCAAATTGTTTATTTAGGTACCCCCACCCCCCTTCCGGAACTTTTAATTTAAAATCGGTTTGGCCCTGGTCTATTTCTCTGTTAACTCTTTCCACAAACTTCTCTATAGAACCAATATAGCTGGAAATTATTACATTACAAGAACATCTCTATTAGCAAACACTACTTCTTTGGACTTTTTTGTCAGCCTCGCTCAGCTCAAGTCTACTCTTAACCAAGCCTTCTCCCAGTAAATTTGTTTTAACCCTTTCGCTGCGGAAAGCGCGCTTGTGCGGCCTGTTGATGTTTGGCAAAATGCGGACGGCGCGCTTGTGCGGCCTGTGCACCTATTCAAACGATGACAATAAAAATAGAGCTGCATTTTCCGAACCTCTTTGCTTACAATAAAATTCTTTAATAATAATAAATACTACTCAGACCTGTTCTTACTTAAATGTTCTCATTGTATTTGTATTATATTTAGTTTTGAACTTAGTTTTTATTTTAGTTTTATGTGTTTAACTATATCTGTAAGTCTTAATGAGCATCTGCCCATAAATAAGTTCCACCTTTCCTATTGCTCACACTGTGATATTTTAGATAATATAGTGGTTTTTAAATATTCCCAGAAACCTTTACCAAACAATTTCTTTTTCAGGTTAAAAATAGTACATCATCAAAAAAACTAAATTACTCAAAGGCTGTTCAATGTATCAGTCTGCCAGCACAATGTAGGAACTATCAGTACATAGAAATAGCAGACATAATACCCACCCATGACCAGAATCATGTTTTGGTAGTGTTAAAAAGCCTCATGTGTCCGCAGAGTTTTCTAGTTATATATTCTCTAGATACTTCAGATAAAATGGTAAAATTCAAAGAAGAAGCAGTGTTAGTAAAAGAACTAGCCGGTAATGAAAAACCGATAGAAATAAATTTATTACCCACCATCGACAAGTTTGGTATTTTATCGGAAATATCATGTGATGCGGTGGGGAACGCCGTTATGGTGTGCGTGGATGGGATAGTTAGGATAGTCAATTTGTCGAGTTTGAATATAATTTGTTATGCCAAACTTGAAAGTGAAGGATTTGTCTCTGCCGCTTATTGTAACAGTAAGTTTTTTACTTATTCAAAATCATTTTCGGAATTGTGCAATAAACTATTAAATAAACAAAGATCGGCAAATTCTAATATATATAGACATTTTAGTATTAGATTTTAGAAATACAATGCAAAAAACCGCATCAAAATCGATTTACTACCACTCTCGTTCGAGGTTTTTCACTTTTACGACTAATGGCACTCCACTAATCATGTTGCTACTCCATTTTCTTATCATTGTCATTAACAAGGCCATTGTATGGTAGACGTTTATTTGTTTTATTTGTTTAAAATTCTCGTACTATGCTAATTCTTTGTTTTGTTCAAGTATTTTTCCTTTTTATAGAAAAATAACCAACTTTGTTTATTGTTTTTCCTTTTTCTCTTTTAGTTTGTGTTATTATACCGATGATGGGTGTGTATATATCCGAAACATGTTTATATTAACAAGAACTATTTAATAAATAACATCACGTCTGTGGAGACGACTTTGAGTATATTTTTTACTGAACACAACTATTTTATTGTTGCAGGTCTTGATAGATTATGTGTTTCAACTGAAGAAGGCTCACTTCATTTTTATGCTCTTAATAATACAGAAAACGAGTCAAGCGATGACCACGACGATGATGACATTTTTGGAATGCATGTAGACAGCAATAATACTTTAACTCCGTCAACTGATGTTCTAGATGGAGTAGAGTTTCTGAGATGTTTCCAAAAACCACCCGATATTATACCGTTACATGACTTAAAGAATTTAAAATTACTCTGCGATTTTGAGCCGCTTAGAATTGGTTATTGCGTGGTTGTACCGCCTTGTTGGAGCGAATTTCAACAATCTTTACGTCAACGAAGGCAACCTCAGTGTGAAGGGGAGCAGAATTCTAAAACATGGCGGTTATTAACTGATACTACTACTTGGGATGAACATATTTTTGAAATCACTCTTCCCAATTCGACAGTTCTTGGTCATGTTGACGTTCATTTTGCACTTCAACCTTGCAGCGGTTCACCTAACGTAGAAATTACTCTTCTCCGACAAATTAAGAACGGAATAGGTCACAAGAAAGACGTAAAATTTGCCGTTGATGAAACTGTAACCATAGATATGTTACAATGGGTAGACAATCCAGTAACTTCCCAAGAATATTTAAGAGCACATAATGCTGACATACTCGCTGGTCCAATAGATTTAGCTTCTCACTTGGATCTAACAGAACAAAGTGGTATTGTCACACTAACAAGCCCAAAATTGTATAAAACCAAAGTTCGGAATTTACTTCTTCACATCAGAGCTGTAAACACCAAAGACGATGATAATAAAAACAAAGCCAAAAAGTTTACTGACAAAACTTCAACAATAAGCATTGACAAATTGGCTCTACCAACAAGAAAAACCGATTTTTACATGGGATGCGATGTTATACACGAACTCAGTGTAAGCCTTCATAGCATAAAACATCCGGAAAATTCAAAGGAACGCGCACAGGGCAATTTAATGTTAGAGTCCATTGCGTTTGTTGAATCGCTACTGCTTACTGCAATTTCTAGTACGAACAGTGAAGAAATTGGTCTAGTCATGGATATACTCGATTGGATAGCTTCCATACGTTTGAGCAGGAATAGAAGTAATAACGGGGCAGCTCCCTGTCAGCAATTGGAGTTTGTTTCAACAATACAAGAACATTTAACGACCCTTCTACATCAATGTTTGTTACTCGGAGGTAGAAGTATTGCCCATAAAGCTGTACGATTGATTATTACTTGTTGCAGGTAAGCATTATTATCCCACTTTAGAAATTATTTATTTATTATATCATTTTGATGTAGGTAGATATCATCATAATAAAATATGTATGTTGTTGCTACCGGGACATAAATATCCCTTTTGTGTCTTGCACTAAATGATTGACATTTTCTTTTTAAACACATATCTTAAGATATAGTCGTAATCATGTAACTATCAAGAGTTCGAATTATTATTTTGTGAGCAAGAAAAACATGGACCACAGTTGATAACCACCTTAGAGTAGTAATTCCATATTTTTAAATAAACCTGTGCTTGCAACAAAATTTTAAAAGAGGCTAAAACAGTTGTGGCTATCCAATAATGGAAAATTGTTACCCACGACGCTTTTGGCGGCGTGTCTGCGATCCTATTTATAAAAGTTTTATTGAATAGTAGATAAAAACATATACTTTTTAATACATTTTCAATGAATAATTTTAGCCCAGTTGCCAGAGCCAGATATTGACCAACAGCTCGCACAAAATTTGATATCGATGAAACTTGGCACTTAAGTAGGTACTGAAAAGGGTGTAGAAAACGATAAAAAAATTTTTGCTGCTCTAAAGTGTATGCTAAGTTCACAATTTCGAAAACAAAATTGAAAATTTGGTTTTTGCATTATATCTCGAAAAATAAAAAAAATTGGAAAAACTAATAGCACCACGTGAAGGAGCGGAAAATTTTACTAAAAATTATAAGTTAAAAAAAATGTATTGCTATAAAAAATTATTAAAAATAAAGCGAATTCGAAAACTTTAAGCGCGCCGAGCCATTGAATACAAATATTCAAGAGGGCGTTCGGGAAAAAACTAAAGCATTTTAAAGAGGAGAGTAAGCTTTCTCAGGAAGCTATTAGTTTTTAATTTATTTTTTGTTTCCTCATAGAAAATTTGACCGGAAATTATAATTTCTAAAATTCTCACTGATTTTTATGAAACTGAAGTTATACATTAATAAAGACAACAAAAAAAATCCTTCTAGGTACATTTATCGTCATTATACTTTTACTTTTGATGTAAAAATAATTAAGCATCATTCCGAAACTTTTTGAAGGCATCATAACATCTTACTTATGACTGTTCCAGTATTATAACTTCTCATCAGTTCGGTTTTTCCTCTGGAAGGTCTGCAGAGTTGGGACTACTTACGTATATTGATTTTCTGTCAGAAGCCTTGGAGAAGGGTTTACAAATCGATTCGGTTTACACTTAATTTTTCCAAGGCTTTTGATAGGGTAAATCATGAACTTTTACTTCATAAACTCAGCATATATGGTGTTGATGGATTGGTACAACAGTGGTTAGGTAGCTATCTGACAAATAGATCACAACTAGTCCGGGTTAACCATTATTATTCTCATACTTTTGCAGTTACATCCGGAGTTCCTCAGGGTTCTCACCTTGGACCCTTATTATTTAATCTATTTATTAATTATGTTACATACTGTTTCCTTGAGAGTAGTGCTTTATTGTTTGCTGATGACCTTAAATGCTTCAAAATCATAAATACTGTTGCAGACGCTTTGAATTTGCAATCAGATTTAAATAGTTTGTCTAATTGGTGTTCCCAAAATGGCATGGACTTGACTGCACAATCCCTTATATTTTGGATTATAGCTTACACAATGTGTACTTAAATACTGTTTCTTTGATCAAAGATTTGGGTGTCACTCTGGATACCACGCTAAATTTCAATCTTCACATTACCACAATTGTTCAAAAATCTATGAAAGTGTTGTTCCTTGGTTAGAACTCACTCTGACTGTTGTTCTTGTGTTTGGTCTCTGCACTATGTTACTTATATAAACAAGCATAATTTTTTACGATACATAGCTGTCAAATTAAGATTTTACTGCGAATATGCCAATATTGAACAGTTTTTAAGTATCCCCTCTCTGTCTGTTCGTAGAAGACAGAAATCTTGTATTATTATTTAAAATTATTAGTGGCCATTGTAACTGTCCTGAACTTCTTTCGAAGATCAATCTACTCATTCCATCACGAATTACTAGGCAGTCACAAACTTTTTATGTTGCCTTTCATAGATATAATTACACGTTCAATAGTTTTATCCCTAGAACAGCTTAGATATTTGATACGTCAGTTTTAAGATTTAAAAATCAAGTACTACGTTTATTAAATTAACTGTTGCTTTTATAATATGTGTTAATTGTTAGTTTTCTTTTTGCAACGTCTTTTCCGTATCAATTTTAACCATTTATTAATTTTTAGTTTTAACGTGTTGTTCTATTTGTGTTTTTAATATGTATTATGTTACTGTTGTCACCATTTTGTATCATTTTAGCACTGTAAAATTTATACTAAAAGGACTTGCCCGTAAAATAAAATAAATAAATAAAATGATGAACATTGTCTCTTTAATAAAACTTTCAAATTATCATTCATTTGACGCAATTTTTATTTTCAAAATAGTGTTTATTTATTTATATAAATCAATTTCTGAATTATTACACCTTATAAATTGTATTTTTAACTTTATTTAATAAAAATAATTTCTGATTTATATAAATACTATTTTGAAAATAAAAATCATAATTTTAAAACAGTTAAAGTTTTATTAAACACAGACATTTTAATTATTTTTAAATCAAAAGTATAATGATGATAAATATACAAGGATTTTTTTGTTATGCCTCTATTAATATATATCTTCAGTTTTATAAAAATCAGTGAGGATTTTAGAGATTATAACTTCCGGTCAAATTTTCTAAGAGAAAACAAAAAAAAATAAAAACTAATGGCTTCCTGAGAAAGCTTAGAGTCCTTTTTCCTCTCTTTCACGTGGTGCTTTTAGTTTTTCGATTTTTTTTTTATTTTTCCAGATATAACTCAAAAAACAAATTTTCGAAATTGTGAACTTAGCATAGACTTTAGAGCAGCAAAGATTTTTTTTATCGTTTTCTACTCCCTTTCAAGCACCTAAGGGCCAAGTTTTATCCATATCACATTTTGTGAGAGGTCAAAGGACAACTAGGCTATTTATGATAAGCAGATAGTCATTACATACCATGTGTACAAATCAACACAATGTTGCAAAAAATATTATTAACTCCGGGAAATTAGCAGGCTAGTTGGCGATATTTGGGACAAGAGTATACAAATAAATTTCTAGACAAACAGAATTCAGTTCATTCAGTAATCTTAAAAACTATCAAAACTGACTGTATAAATGTTGCTGAATAAAATATTCGAGTTACACTATAAATGAAAGTCAAAGTTTGTAATTTGTTTTTTTTTTTTTTTTTTTTTTTTGAAATATACTTTTATTTATTTAGTGTCCATTTATCATTATAATGGAACACAAAATTACTTGCAAAACTATGAATTATTTATTCTCGAAAGAGCTTCCATACTTTATTAAATGTATTGTCTTATTTTTAGTGGTGCAGAGAACATTAGCCCATCCTGTGGTGAACAGTTCAGTTCAATCGTCCTGAAGTCAATTTTCAATATTCTGGATTCCATAACTCAAATAAAATCTGCGGCAGGTTTACAGTGGATGTTTTCTCTTTTATTAAAAGTGACCACAAAAAGTCAAGAATCTTTAATAGCATCTAAGTGTACTTCGCTTTTATGTAACGTAGTTAATGAACTCTTGAGTAGGTCGAATCCTTATCACTTGATTTTAAGAGGCCGGTACGGATTGTACGGTACACCAATGGAACCGGAATTATTTGACGTCGAACCTCCTCCGTACGTCAAAAGTGATAGATCCTCTACATATTTATTGACTTCTAATAATACTAACCAAGCGTCGCAAGAACCATCCTCGCCTAGTGTATCTAACGCAGCCGGTTATTCTTTTAATAAGGAAAACATCAGTCCTAAAGATGTTCTATCGACTTCTACCACCAAACTCAAATACAAAAACATAGCGTCTTTTCGCGTAATACGAGGTCTCATCGAGACTCAACCGCTTCACTTTTCTTGCATTTGGTCCAGCGAGGGTACTAGGGTAGAAAGGGCCGATTCCACTGTTAATCCCTCTGCGTTTATAAACAATATGCCCATGCCGTTTAGTTCTACCCCGAACGAGCATATAGTAGAAGAAAATGTCGAAAAGCTCATGGATAAATTAAAAATGATGAAAGATCAAGTTAATAAAGGAAAACCTGGGTATAATAAGTGGGTGATTGAGATGTTGCAAGAGTCTGGGTATCTAGAAGATAAAACTATGTTCGGTAAGTCTAGAAATTTATAAATTTTCTTAATTTAATTTAAATTGTGAAAGTACTTTATATATAAATGTCAATCGGTAAGTTCACTTTTATTTTTTGTAAAATTCATTTTGTACTCTGATCTCTCCTACAAGCAAATATTGAAAAATTACTGAATCAATGAATAGTAAGTACCTAGTAAGTAGTTAGATTATTATTAAAAGTGTTGCCAACCTTAACAGTTAATTTCTCTTGCACGTTAAGTTTAAATCGTATTTGCTCTTAGTGTTTTCGTGTTTATTTCGTTGACAATAGAAATAACTATAAATTACGCCATGGCCATGCTAAAGTAATAATAATATTTATTGATCCAATCGACAAGAAATTATACAGGACAAGTCAAAATATTGGTTATGACAAACAATAATATACATAGTTTCAGTTACAACATTAAAATGATAATAAGTATATACATTCTTTCGGCTACAAAAAGCAGCAATTATTTACAAATTTGAATCATATAAATAATCATAAGCTTTTGACAGTAATGATTGTTTTACTGTCTGTTTAAATAAGTTTCCGACATAGTTTTATATTTGTTTGGGAGGTGATTGAAAAATAAAAAATTTGGCAACACTGTTTTATGTAATTTGAGCCTTAGAATCAAAAAAATATCAAATATATAGGGTGTTCCATTTAAAAAATCGAAGTTGGTGACATTTCTGGCGAAACCGGAAGTCGGCGATTTTGTTTTTATACATCTGTCAATCCAAAATTTTATTTAAATTGGTTGAAAAGTGAATGAGATATAGGCATGGCCCTAGTCTCATTGTCACCCGGTATACGTCTTATAAAAGTAATGGAAATAAATATTGATTTTCCAAAACATATCAAAGAAAATATGCATCCAAAGCAACCAAAAATTTATTGCCGGAGTAATCCAGACCCTCCTCATAGAATTAGCGGGCGTTACGGCCATAGCGCCCGCTCATTATGCCCTAGATTATGATTGTATTTATAGCAACCGCATCCAAGGTAAAATAAACAAATAATATACAAGTGAAAAATAAAAGCTATTACTGAAGTTATAGATCAGTGTCAAACCGATTTTAAATACCCGAATTCATAAAAAAATCTTAGAAGTGAGGATGGTCGGAGAATTTAGGGTATGTGTAGATAGATATATTTATTTGACTACTTTACATTTTACAATGTTTGTAGCAAGTCGGTTAACAAAAAGTTCTATAATATAAACAACAAATATCTATAAATATTGACAAAAACTACATGTAGATATATATTATATATATATTCAATGGCATGTTCACTACTATAAAAACATTACTGATTCTGACAGCTCTCAATGAATTCAGTGACAGAAGAAAAACAAAATTGTAAAGGTCTTAAGCTTTATTTTAAACTTATCTAAAGTAAGAGCTTTTAATTCAGATGGTAAAACATTATATAAATGATAATTAAGTGAGTTTTTTTGAGACCTGTTTAGACGAAATGATTCACTCGAATATTATTAGGATTTCTAGTGTTATGTTCATGTATATCTGATTTTTTTGTAAGGGAATTAAAATTTTTGTGTATCTCAACAAGCGTGTTAAAGATAAATAAAGTAGGCAGAGGCATGATACGTAGTTTTACAAATAACGGCCGGCAATGGTCACGGAAACCAGCATTGGCTAATATCCGAATTGCCTTCTTCTGCAATTTGAAAATATCTATGGCAAACGAGGAGTTGCCCCATAGAACTAAGCCATAGCTGATATGAGAATGAACCAACGAAAAATAAGCAGTTTTCAATGTTGCAAAATTAGTAACCCGTTTTAGTTGGCGAAGTACGAAAAGTGATCTAGATACTTTACTTCTTAGATAATCCACATGACAGTGCCAGGACAAAGTACTATCTAATGAAAGACCAAGCAATTTTACACTCTGAATATTGGCATTTCCAACATTCCGGTCAGCACCGGAAAAACAAAGATTTTGAGTTTTTTCCGAATTTAGTTTAAGCTTATTACCTAGAAACCATTTCAGATTTAGTTTCAACATCTTCAGATATTTTTTTAAGCTATCATAGTTCTTGTCTGAATATATAAAAGTAGTGTCGTCTGCAAACAAAACGGATTTATAAGGATACATAAAGTTGGACAAATCGTTTATGTAAATAATGAACAATAAGGGTCCAAGTACCGAGCCCTGTGGAACACCATGAGTAACAGGTTTAAAATCCGATGAGCAATTATTGCATGTCACCGCTTGGAAACGATTGGTCAAGTATGATTCAATAAGAGTCAATGACACGCCTCTGATTCCATAATAGTGCAATTTTTGTAGCAAAATGGAGTTAGAAACACAGTCGAAAGCCTTGGAAAGGTCGCACAATGTAATAGCTGTATGGTTACCCTTCTCAAGGTTCTCCACTGTCACTAACAACTTTCAAAACCGCTTGTGTTGTTGATCGATGCTTCCGAAAACCGTATTGAGATTTACTGAAAAATTTGTATTTGTCAAAATAATCGAGTACCCCCTGTTTCAAAAGTTTTTCTATAATTTTACTATGCAGAGGAAGAACTTTAGAAAATTTGAAAACATCAGGAAAAATACCTGTGTTAAAAATTAAGTTTATTAAAATTGTTAATGGTTTTGTTATTATATTGGAAGTATTGTGTATATTATAAGTAAATTAAAAAAAATAAATTAGACAAATTAAAAGTTCCGGAAGTGGGGTGGGGGTAGCTAAATATACAACTTGAGGGTTGGATATTGCTTTTCTACGATTTGTGGCTGAAATATGCATCCTGTCGAAAAAAGTTTAATGTAAAAGTTGTAAATAATTAAAAAATGTAAAACTTTTGTATTGCTTAGTTTTCAACATAACCTCAGAATTATCGAGAAAAACGATAAAATCCGTTTTTTTTTTTTTTCGTTTTTATCTCCCGCAAAAATATTTTTTTTATGAAAACGTTCTTCTTTGTGTTTTAAATAAGCTGTCATTTTTTTCAAAGCAAAATATTTATTTTTCGATTTTATACGAATTTAAATTAAAAAAAAGTCTAATTTTCAATCAAAAAAGTTCACTAACAATTTGTCAATTTTTTAACTTTATCAGCGCTCATTTTCTTCGTTGAAACCTCGATTTTTAGGCATATATTGTTCTTATGAAAAAATATCGTTTAAAAGACGACTTTTTCATAATCGATTTTTCAGTTAATCTAGACAATTTTTTATTTCTTATTGCAAGTAAGCATTGAAATTAATGAAAAATATTAATTTTCATGTAGTTCAGTTTCTCTTTTTATATGGAATAAAAACCACTTATTTTCTTGGAAAAGTTTTAATTTTTTGACGTTTCTACTTCTAATTTTGAAGTCGTTTTCAAAATGACAGAAAATATATAATAAAAATTTACTATAGAAACAGAACACTTGATCATCTTACAAAAATATGACATCAACATAGGACACGTAGAAAAAGATTTTGAAATTGAAAATGTCAAAATCTGTTTCAATCATATTTTTGTGACGTTTCTGGGAACGAATTTTTGAAAGGATAGCGCATTTGCATATTATAAGAGAATTTTATCATAAACGAAGTTTTCTTATTAATATTATCATAAGAAAAAACCAGATAAAAACTTATGATACTATCCCGATATAGAGATTCTTTTTGCAATTAACTCTTTTTATTTCATGTAGTATAATTTCATTTACATTCAATTAACTGTTAATGGCTTTGAAATTACCGAAAACATTGTTTAAACAATAATCGAATAATTAAAAACTTTCGCTTTAATTATTATACAGGGTATTTCATAGGTAAATGAACATACGCTAATTGTGGATATAGGACACTTAGACGAATAAGAAAAACTCATATTTGATATATCTTCTCGCTTCATTACTGAGTTTTATCAATTTTGCTCATTTCTTTTATCCCCGTATTTTTGGAACCACCTTGTATATTTATTTGATATTTGGCAAGCCTTGTTCTACTCCATTAAAACAATCAAGAGGCATAGTGACAAAAATTAAAATCCAGGTCCGTCTTCAAAAAAAATTATCGAAATGATTTTGCTCTTAAACAACACCCTGTTTATCAAAATTTTAAAAATTGAGTTGCATATTTGAAAAGAACGGAAAAAGTTTAACGAGAATACAAAGTTTTTGAGACTGCACATTTCATTCTACTAGTAAAATTTTAAAAGCAAACTTAAGAATTGCGAATTATTATGGAATTCGATTATTGTTTAAACAATGTTTTCGGTAATTTGAAAACCATTAATAGTTAATTGAATATAAATGACATTTATCCTTTTTCATCAATTTCAAAGCTCGTTTTTTGGTTTTCTGCATTTTTAACGATATATTTCCATGGGAACAATATATTTTTTTCATACTCTCTTAAAATCGAGGTTTCAACGAAGAAAATGAGCACTGATAAAGTTAAAAAATTGAAAGTTTGTTAGTGAACTTGGGCTTTTTTTAAATTTAAATTAGTATAAAATCGAAAAATAAATATTTTGCTTTGAAAAAATTACAGCTTATTTAAAACACAAAGAAGAACGTTTTCACCGAGTTTCATAAAAAAAATATATTTTTGCGGGAAATAAAAATTAAAATCGGAAAAAACGGTTTTTATCGTTTTTCTCGATAATTTTGAGGTTATGTTGAAATATAATTAATACAAAAGTTTTACATTTTTTAATTATCTACAACTTTTGCATTAAACTTTTTTCGATAGGATGTATATTTCAGCAACAAATCGTAAAAAACCAATATCCAACCCTCAGGTTGTATATTTAGCTACCCCCCCCCCCCGTCACTTCCGGAACTTGTAATTTGTCTAATTTATTTATAATTTACCCTAAATTTTCCGACCATCCACATACTGCTAAGATTTTTTTTTGTTGCAAAAATGATTGGCCCTGGTCTATTATCCGTTAATGACATTAAAGATTGTTTCAGTAATTTTGTTAAATTATGAACAAAATATAGATAATCTTTCAGATTGGTTCGGTAATAATAAATTATTTCTTATTGTGTCTAAATGCTATTTTATGTTTGATAAAGGAAATAAGTTCACTTTCAATGCTCAATTTCTTGTTAGCAGTTATCATCTGTATCAACCTTAACTAGGTGTAAATTTGCATGAACAATTTACTTTATACATCATAATTCTGATATCTGCATGGCTTCATCATTGACTTTTGCTTTATTTCCTTTTCGTACTTTTTACGTTTTATTATTTTACTAAAAAAACATCCTATACATAAGTAATGTCCAATCTTTAATTAAGAATTGCCCACCACCACTTTTATGAGTATATGGTGCAGAAGTTGCCTACGTATTTTCTTTGTTCCTATCGCCTATCAATTTAAATTGATGCAACTTCTATCTTTGAATTTCTTTCATTATTTGAACCCTATCTGAATACGACATTCTTATTATAGGTTTTTCTGAAAACGTTTATGTTACTCCAAAAATATCCGTTCAAGAGAATTCTATCATGGTGCCAAATGAGTCTGTAAAAGTAACAACCAACTTACCCGAAGAAATTAAAACCAATAGCGGACATGTTAGTGGTTTACCATGGCAGGAACTATTAACGGTACCACCAAAACAAGTGATTGTTGTAGAAAGAATGCATTCAGGAGCTAGAAGACACATTACGTTAGATTTTGGCAAACCGATTTTGTTAACAGACATATTTATACCGTCTTGTTCCGATTTGGTTACGTTGACCATTGATATTTGGCTAAATGGAGAAGATGTTGATGAAACGAGATTGGTAGTAGCTATGGATATAGGAACAAGAAATTTGTTACTAGCGGATTTGCAACCACCGCCGTTGTGTAGATACATGAAGGTATGACATAATAATTATTAAATACAGTTTACATGCCATAATTTTAAAAATCTAAAAAAAGATACTTGTATTTTACTGTTTTTAAATAGATTTAGAATATAATTAAAATGTGTCAATAGTTAATCATCCTGCCAACACAAATATCTCACTCTTTTTTCTAATAATTATAATTTTTTATTTCGAAAAAGCATGAAATAAAACGGTGTTGTTCAATTTTTTCTTTCAATACCATTAAATTTTTTAGATAACTGTTGTGGGCCGTTATGGAATGTCAACAGTTAGATGTCGAATTCCATTGGGTTACTTCTACGGCCATATTACCATGATGCCCGAAGAACCTACTTTTTGTAATGTAGCTCAAACTTCTAGCACTGCTACCGATTTGGACAAACAACTAGGAATCTTATCAAAACTCTTTGAAGATATTAGTTGCCGATACAGTCTGGCCTGTTCAAAACTTAAAGAACTTTTACAACCTTTCATAGTGTCCGATATGAAAAACGCCGCACATTTGGCTACTTATATGAATATTTTAAAAGATAGAAGCGCAAATGTAAGCAATGTTGAACACAGTAAAATTTTTGGTGCTTATCAGGAAACTATTAGATACCAGTATCAGTTGAACATAATCCGAAACGTTATGTCAAGAATTGAAGGAAACATAACTATTACAGAGGAGCAACAAAATTCTGAAATATCAACTGATAAGTTAACATCTATAGCTGAAGGATTATTAGAAGTTTTGTTATCTGTAGACTCTTCAACTGAAATGTCCAAAGAAGCATGTCAACAGTTTTTTAAAGGACTCTGCATGACTCAATCGTCTAGACTGCAACTGCTTGCTGCCATATTTTTGGATAAATACTGCGGCAAATCATCATTCTGGGGCGACTTTTTAGCCGATACCTTGGCAGAAAATTTTTCCACCTCATGCATTTTGAGATTTCCCCAAGATCGCTTGTTTATTCTGTTGTCGTATCTCAGTAGGAAATCTTCAGAAAAAAGTGCTGTTATTGACGCAGCATTGCGAGTTGTACATGACACTTTAAGTCCTCTCACTGCGAACAGAAGATCACTACTAGCCGCTACGATTGATCTACCATTACTATCTTGGCAACTGATGTATCTATCTCTACAGTTATCTTTATGTAAAACCACAACGTCTTCGGCCAATAGATGGAATTGGGTACTTGGTGAAATGGTGGGAGCCAAAAACGTCGATAACACCAAAGGAAATAACAGAAAGAAAACCTGTAAAAGAATGGCACAACCTTCCACTAACCCATTGCCGGTAAGTGTGCATTAAATTTAGTAAATCATTCATTAAAAAATTATTTTTCAGAGTTATTCGAGCATTGTCATAAATCCTGATAATGCCTATCAACAAAAATTAAAAAGCATGATGGTCCATGATAAATTATCGAGACTGAAATATATTAAGAAATTGCAAGATGAGGGAAAATTGCTGAATAAGGAAAAGAAGGAACAGCCTCCAGAAAAGCCGAATGTATTACTTAAAACACCACAGTATATTGACAGTAACCACTGTTTGATTGTTGCAAAAGGTCTTTTGAAACTTGTATTATCTATGGACCATTCTAGTAGCGCTGACATGTTGTTATTATGTTTCAAGGTAAGAACTAATAATTTTCACTAGTAATCTCCCTAGAGCTTGAATTACTGTCGGAAATATTTCCGAAAGCATGAATTTTTTAAAAGTTATCCCGAGTTGAAGACGAGGGAAACTTTTTTAAAAAAATTCATGCTTGAGGAGATATTTCCAGATAGTAATTCAAGATCGTGGGAGATTCGGTAAGAAAATTCCACACCAAAGTAATATAAAAAATTATAACATGACCTTTTCGTAAGATACCTTCATATATACCAAATGAATATGTTCCTAGGATTTTAGTAGTATGAAATAAACATTTGTTGGTCTAAAATAATCTATCTATTAACGAACCAATCTGTATTATTTTACAGTGAACTAAAGGGTGTATTTTTATAATTTGACACTTGACAGAAATACTATCGCTGTGGTACCGGGTACCCAGGAGGAAAATAATATCGCCCAGTTTTGTGGTTACTACAGTAACGAGCTGAAACGAAAGCTTCTTATTGGTTAAAAAATGTTGGTGTGAAATTTTCAATAGTAATACCACAAGTGATTGAATTTTCGCGATAAGTCTGTCGATTCATTTTATAACGAAACTGAGTTGCTTAAAAACACCACGAGTCCGCAGGACGAGTGGTGTTGTCTTCAAGCAACTCAGTTGAGTTATGAAATAAGAGACAGACTTATGAGATGAATTCAATCACGAGTGGAATTTTATTAGACTATTTCACAAACAAAGTAAAAGGTCTCGTTTTGACGTCTGTAGCTGTAGTTATACAAAGTAAAAGGTCTCGTTTTGACGTCTCTAGCTGTAATTATTTTTTTTTCAAAATGTCAAATTTTGTTTTGCAATTCGTATCCATGGTTACGCCGTGAAAATACCACGCTGGTAGACCAATCAGGATTGAAAGACAGCTGGTATTATCGCGATAATACCAGCTGTCTTTGGTTTGTGATTGGTCAGATTTTGTGAAAATTCGAAGATGAGTGAAATAGTCAGTAGACTATCAGTTTACATATTTGAAATCTTAAAAAAAAAACTGGTTAAGTTAAAAACAAATCAATTTATAGCTTGTAGACCTCTGTCTTATATTATATAAATGAAATCTGATTAGTTTTAATTTAATTTTAATTTGTTTCTTTGTCCATATACAGTCTGTCCCAAAATGAATGAATGAATGAATGAAAATGTTGTTTATTGTAATTTCTTACAAAAGGCTATCGACCGAGGTCCTTCTGCCCATTAACTTTACATATTTTTTAAGTATTTTTACAAAAAGAAATATACGTATATACAGGGTGGTCCTTAAGTAATTGTAAATAGCAGTATGGTAGATTCCTCACTTTAAAATATTACGATTTGAACCAACTTGCTCTATTAAAATGTTGCTAATAAGGAATGTACAGGGTGTTAAATGTTAAATTTTAAGATTTATTTTTTGCAATAACTTTAGCGTTTTTGGATATGTATGCATAAAAATTTGTGACTGGAGGTTTTTGGGCACGAGAAATCAGAATCTGGTACATACTTCGATGTTTTTTGTAGAGTGCGCTAATTAGGCCACATTTGTGGCATAAATGTGCGATACACTTTTTTGCTGTTATTTTAGTACAAAAAAGTATACTTGTTAACCTTAAAACTTCAAGACCTATAATGTAGTCTCTGGAAATTTACATTTTGACATTCTATTTTCTCTGGTAATACAGTATTTGTTCATAAGGTATGTGTTGTGTTCGTTTTTTGCAAATTTTTCTGTATGTTTCCTAAAACGTTCGCTGATGGGTTTGATGATCGTTCAAATTAAAAAAGTTAATTTGCATAAGTAGATTCATATATAAATAACAGGTACATAAACATACAAACATAGATATAAGTATACACAAATAAACGAATAGACCACGAAGTAAAACGAAGTTACTTGTGTGTGGTAAAAGATAACTATAAAATATAATAAACGACAGTTAAATATAGTTATAATTTACAAACTTAGTATAGATAAGAATTATTTTCTTGTTTTTTTTTTATTAGTTCATACAACAGTTTATTTGGTGGATTGATTGGGTGACGGATTTTCGTGATTTTTCGAAGTAATGTTGTTTCTGCAACTTGTAGCATTTGTTTAATTGTAGATCGTATGTTCAGGAAAATTGTGCTTCCATACTCTAATATAGGTCTGCATATAGTTGATAGATTTTACTGGCGCTCTTGATATTGATTCCTCGATTTTTGTATGAACGGAAATGAGATGAGTGGGTTATGGAACTTTTCCTTAAGCTTGTGCAGTGAGCTTTAAAATTGAATTTATTGTTTATTATGGAGGAAGAATTTTTCAATCGGTGATTAAATAGGATTAGTTGTGACTTTGAGGGATTGGGACGAACTTTCCACTTATTAACCATCTTGTTGTCTCCGTTGAAAGTCTTTTGAAGATTTTCAGCTGCTTTTTATTGTAGTATGTAACTGTCTTTTTTGAAATGTTCTGTATCTATATTATAAATATCTGCGCAGTATATATTATATAGTACTGGTGACAGTGATGATCCCTGTGGTAACCCTTGTTCATTTGTGAATTCTCTTGAGTATTTGTCACCTATTTTAATCTTGATTTTATGGTTTGCGGTTACACAGAACACGTGGCTAATAACTATAGTAGTTGATGCCGTTGACACCGAAGTAAAAAAAATATACAATGTGTTACAGTTACAAATAATTACTTTTTGTTTTCCCTATATTCCATACAATGTTTTAAAAATTTTGTACCTGATTATGGATCAAGAATAATTTTTTTTGTGTATAAAACTTTTTGGGACACACTGTATATTGTATTTGGATTTTAAATACTAAAAGTAAAATTTTACATTTGATTTGGTATTAAGTACATACATTTGGATGTCGCAAAATGAAAATTAACAATCAGAGCATAAAAAAACTTAATTTTTAATCTTCACTGTCACTGCCTTCATATCTGTGGTTCGATAGTTCTTTTATTATAGATTTTCTTGGGTATTTGCACTTTGGATGTGCTCTTGTTCTGTTTAGAACCAGTGGTGCCATTATGTCTATATTATGATGATTCTTTGCAAATCTAGTTGTAAGAACGTTGAGTGGCTCCAGAATAGGCTGTACCCCCATTTTATTACATAGGCTCTGGTTTGATGGGCTGTGCATGGGGTTATCAGGATGTTGGATTTTAATTTGTTCTATTATTTGACAAGTGTTTACAAATCTATTTTTTCTTAACACAATAAATATTAAACACTAACTGTAACGTGAAATTCTTATGAAAAGTCATTTTCGACATTACTTTTGAGAAGTTGTTTTTTTATTCTGCTAAATGTTAATGTCGAGTAAAATATAAATAAATATAGAAATCTATTATAGCTGTAAAAGAATATTCTATATAATGGGATTTAGTTCAGGATACACCTGTTTTGTTAATTGCTTAAGAGTCTGTAGAGCGCTAGAATATCTACTATTACTTCACAACAGTGTTATTTAAAAAAATAAGGTAAATGCAGGAATGAAGATAAAGAACTGTTGTAAGTTCGTATTGTAATAGTTTTTCAAAATATTGTATCAATCTTTTACTATCAGAAGTAAAAGTATCCCAAATAGACCGACTTTGAGAATTTTTTCATAAAATTTGGCAAATAAATTTAAAAAATATTAAGACGAAGTTCACTTGAACATTTATCTTTCATTTGACTGAATGATTGAACAGCCAGAGCTACACCGTCACATATTTCCCTAATTGTTCTCTCCAAACTTAATTTTGTTAGTTTAAATTTATTAAATAATTATTAGAATATTTTCAAATGACATTTTGTTCTGTACTTAAATTTAAAAGCACTTTACTCTTCAGCATAAATCAATATTTTTGGTTTTCCCTGTATACCACTAAATATTCTGCGAATGTTATTCATGATTATTGATTTATATGTGATGCAGAGCTTTTTATGAATAATATTTTTTTGTAAAATTAACAACTTTTTCAGACATACTGTATATACTCTTACAAAATTAGGGCATTCCTCAAAATTCCTTAAAATTTAGATAGGTACTGATAAGACACACACACAGTGGTGAAAAACAACATTTTCAAAGTAATAGATCCCGCTTGTGAAATAGCTACATTGAACTGTTTTTTTGGTAAACAATTGAAATTGGGCTGTTATTTGCCCCAAAAAACGTTCTTGTACGTTTATGTAGTTTCTTTTTTTAATTTATATTCCCTGAAATTCGACAAATTTTTAAAACCTTGTCCTTTTCAATAATAAATAGATACAGTGTACAGACATCAGGCATCCATGGTTATACACTAGTATTTCATCCTACAAAACCAGCAATAGTTTATACCCATGCCCAACTTTAAATAGGTATTCGATAATCGTCAAATCGTCTGAATACGTCCTACAAAATTTGGCGAAGTGAGGATCGCTTGAGACTAATGAAATTCTATACAATGCAATGAGGAAATAAACACAATGTTCGGAAAACGTCTTGAACCCAAATATTACTATACTTAACTTTATTCAAACTGAAATCAATGTGTAGGGTATTCCTGCTGTTACATTGCTGAACTTGCATTACTTTCTTTACTTGTACATTTCGTTCTAACCTCTTCTTCATTTAATCTATTTTTTAGGTAATATCAAAATTGGTGACGTTGGCAAAATTGCAACTGGGGCAACTTTTAAAAGAAAATCAGTTGTTGGAACTGATCCACTTCTGTATTTCTAGTAAGATTCCTTGGGCACCGTTTGCTTTGGCATGTTTTCTGCAGGATGCGATGGAACTCAGTTCTGTCAAAATCGAAGATATAGAAATGGAAACGGATGCTGCAATATCTCCCAGCTGGACGCAGAATGGTAAGTACACTGAATAAACTAAATTTATTCAATCTATTTAAATATGTTGTTTTAGAATCCACAACTCCAGAAGGTGACAACACAGTTGACAATTTTAATGTAGACGCGCTGGTAGCTGAAACTTCTAACATCCAAGCAAATTCAAGTTCAGTTATACAAAATTACAAAGAACAACTAGAAGTTGAAGCAGTTGTAGAAGCGATATTGTCAAAGAAAAACAATCCACCTATGTTGAATAACAATAATTTTCCTCCTCTTCCATCCGTCTACGAATCCGAAGACTCCGATTTCGAGGAAATATTAGATGATTCACAAAAACTTAGAACTACGGGATCAAAGGGACCTAAGCAAGTTTCGATTTCAAATTCTGGACTGTCCTGTGCTATGGATTTACGATTAGAATTGGGGGTGCAATCCAATTCTGAGATAACCATAAAGAAATTAATAATAAGGAACACCCAATTGTTATTGCAAAATATTTCGTTTGAAGGTTCGCAGAAAGAAAGCACCAATGAGTTGAACCCTTGGCCTACTATTGTTGAAAATTTTCCCGCGGAATCATCGCTTAATAACCAGAAAATGCTAACATATTGCTTCGCATCATTGTTTGAGAATATCCAGAATCATGACCCACTAAAAATAGAACACATTCTGCAACTGTGGCTAACTTTAAATGTATCGAGTAAATATGAACAGTTTGCACCTGGTACTATTCCCCAAATCATACTCAACTGTAGTTCGATCAATTATCTCATCAGTGCAATGGCGTGGACGCCTGGGTTATCTCTGACGACTTGGTGCAGTGCATTACAAACTTTAACTTTGGTTTGTAATATGAACAATGGTAAAACATGGTTCAATCTTTCTGGTATGGCGAAGACCATTGTCAATCATGTGAATTTTGTACAGTTTTTCTTGAATCTGTTGTCTGGTACAGGTCCCGTTTTCAATGGAAAAATTTTGGTAAGTATAATTTTACTAAATAACACTGGATCAAATGTTATCTACTACTAAGATACAGGGTGTTGAAGATACAATTTATTTTTCGTTTTTTTTGCAATAATTTCTCTATTATTTGACATTGATTTGAAATTTGGTATGGTTATATTTTTACGTCAGTAAATCATAAGCGTGTTATCAATTTTTAGATTAGATAAAGAGGGCACCACCTTCACTCTACTGGATGAAGAAAAGTATCAATTTTTGGTTTATTCCTGGCCTTTTTTAAATTTTTTTCAAGTCTTTTATCATACACCCTGTAAATTTGAACAAAAAAGGTATACTTGTTTTAATAGTATAAATTCAGCTGATTTCGAGATATTTGCAGTTTTTAAAGGGGAATTGGGTTTCACTCAATCTCGCTCAAACCTTTTGAAAAGTATCAGTCATATCGTTCTCATTAAATGTCTCCATGGGCGCGATAAAAAATAATGAAAGGATTTTGGGATACCGACTGCCGAAGGTGGAGATTTTTTAAACGTCGAAAATCTTATTTGGCCTATATTAGTGCATTCTGTGAGTCGGAAAAATATACAAATTCTTTTGGAGGTAACCTATATTCCCTACCCCCGTTTTCGAAGATGCTGAACACGATGGCGTTATCCAAAATTATTTTTCACTTGACCCCACCCCTCAAACGGCCAAAAACCACCCCCAAATTGGGCGAATCGTAGATTCCGCGTCTTCCACCGGCAAAATTTATCTTTCCCCTCGTTTTCGAGGATGCTGAACGCGATGGCGGTATCAAGAATTAGTTTAGACTTATCTCTACCCCTCAAACAGACAAAAACCACCCCCAGAATGGGGGAATAACCAATTTCGCGTCTTCTACCGGCAAAATATATCCCCCCCCCCCGTTTTCGAGGATACTGAACACGACGACAGTATTTAAAATTATTTTCGACTTGGTCACACCCCCCAAACGGCCAAAAATCATCCTCTACAGCAGCGGTTCTCAACCTTTTTTGGCTTGCGTACCCCTTGGCAGTTCGTTGTCCTAAATTGTACCCCTTGCATTAGAAAAATGTTTATAATTGAAATAATTAGTAGTTGTTATTATTTTAAAGTTGTTCTAAGACTAAATAAATAACTTGTCAAGGAGTATGTTTAGAATGTTTATTGATGAAAACTAAAAGATTTTTTATAGATACATAATTTTTTGAAAGTATATTTTTAACATCTGCCATTACTAAATTTTTTTCGCTTACCCCTAAACCATCAATCGCCACCCCTAGGAGTACGCGTACCACGGGTTGAGAATCGCTGCTCTACAGGATGAGACTTTTTTATAAACAAGAAAAACCGCGTCATCTGCCGTTTTTGAGGATGCTGAGCACAATGGTGATGTTACATCTGTACAGCGACTTAGCCACATCCCTCAATCGGCCAACATCAACCCTCTACAGGGTGAAAAAATTTTCAACAGGTTTGAGCGAGATTGAGTGAAACCCAATTCTCCTTTAAAAACTGCGGGGTCCTTTAGCTAATTTCGAGATATTTGCATTTAAAATATTCTAGCCACAGTGTCTATTTAATTTACTTCTAACATATTTCAACATAGTAGACAAATAATTAATTGTCAGATGTAATTTAATAACTGCAGTGTTAATTTTGTTCACTAAATTCCATCTAACTAGGTAGTGAAAATGCCACGACATAACCATTTCTCTAATTCAGCAATGAGAGATATAGTTTGTGTTTATGCAGAAATGAATTTTTCTGGACTTGCTGCCTGAAGGTACAGAGAAAAATATTCCGGTAAACTATTTCTTAAATTGGGTGGAAGCTCGAAAGGTCCTAAACGTATATCGCCAATTATGCCACACCATACATTAACTTTGAATTCATACTGAAAATGACTTTCTTTTGCTAAATGTGGATTTTCGATTTGCCAAGAGTGTGCATTCCTCCAATTAAATACACCACACCTAATAAATGTAGCTTCATCAGTGAATAAAATGTTTTTTTTTTAATGTTCTGTTATTATTTAGTTTGCTTCGAATCCATTAGCAAAACTGAACTCCAGCTTGATAATTAGTAGTAATATCACAAGAGCTTCGAAAATAATCGATTATACTTCCGAGTCGCGAAACACCAAGAGAGCGTAGCTCGAGTGGTGTTTTTGAAGAAATACGTCGAGCGAGGAGGAAGTATAAAATATTATTTTCGTATTCTCACGTGGTATTCGATACGATTATATATCGAATTATATAATTATTTTTGGTGACGTTTGCTTATTATAAACGTCAAACGTATTATTACTATGACAAATTTTTTAAGATGGAAGGAATCGAAATGCAAAAACGATTATACCACGTCGTCAAGGGTATAATCGCTTATCAATACATGGTAACTAAGTAAAAATTGCAACTGCTATTGGCTAAATTTATGATGAGTTGTATAATCCCTAGGTATCAAATTTTGTACTGGCGTAAAATGAAAGGGGTACAGTTTTTCCTTTTTTAAAATTCTAATTACTCCAACAGTTGTTGAAAATCGTCGTGTACTCATTTCGGGTTTCTCAGCAGTCTGAACCAAAATTTCTTCCTCTTGCTCAACAGAAATAGTATTTCAACATCCGATATATCTTTTGAAACGAAATGAACCTGTTTTACCCAATCTAATAAACAGATTTTTAAACAGTTTAGAATCTGATTGCAGTCTGTTTGGATATTTTTCTCTGTATCTTCTGGCAGCAGCAAGTCCAGAAAAATGTATTTGTGCATAAACACAAATCATATCTCTCATTTCTGAATTAGAGAAACGGTTGTGTCGTGGCATTTCACTACCTACTTAGATGGAATTTAGTGAACACAATTAACACTGCAGTTATTAAATTACATCTGACAATTAATTATTTGGCAGCTGTACATTTTCATTTTAGTTTCAAAGTCTACTATGTTGAAATATGTTAAAGTAAATTAAATAGATACTGTGGCTAGAATATTTTAAATGCAAATTTCTCGAAATAAGCTGAATTTATGCTATTAAAACAAGTATACCTTTTTTGTTCAAATAAATAAATAAAATTGATACTTTTCTTCGTCCAGTAGAGTGTAGATGGCGCCCTCTTTATCTAATCTCAAAATTGATAACACGTTTATGATTTATTTATTTATTTACAAACGGGACTAACCCAAAAACAGTATTCACAGATAGGTAGTATACTGTAACGGTTGACTAAAGCTTATATTAAATATAAAGGAATATAAAGTCACAAATAAATTAATCAAAATCACTAAATAACTATTTATTTTAACTCAAATAATCTTAATCAGAATGTAAAGTAGAAAACAAAGTTTGAAACAAATTTTAGAGTGGAAATTACATAATAAAATATAAAATCCCATAAGCGATGTTTATCGATAATTTTAGCATATTTATAATTAACTTAGCAAAGATCTAAAGAGAAAAAGTTAAAGTAGCACGATCTCAGATAAGTCTGCAATCACTACAACAATGAGAACATTGTTATTTTAATTGGTACAAGAGAAATAAATTTTAGACCTAACCTAAAAAATGTAATGTCTCAATTTGTCAATATGGTCAATTTAAATTCAGGGGGAATTCAATAAATAGAAAAAATTAAGTGTTGGGGCTTCTAAAATTATAATATTACGGTAGAAAAGGCAGTAATAATAATGTTTAACACAATTATAAGAAATCGATAATGATGAAATAAAAAGTTGTCATGTAACATTAATATAAGTAGAAATAGCAAATAATTTATATCAAAATCATTCTTTTTATCTAGAAAATCGTGTTTTGATAGTTAAAAAGTGTATAAAAATCAATAATTTTTAATTTAATAATAATTTTAATGTAAAATTCTGTCAAATTGAAATCGAGTTGGCTGTGAAATGCTCGTTTATAAAAACCAAATTTCGCTGTCAAACGCGGCTTTTGCAAAAAGACTCTTGGCCTGTCCACATCAGAGCTCTTCATAAAAACAAAAGAATCCTCAAGTCAAAACTACTACGATTAACACAAAGAAGTAAGAAAATTTTACCTGTCAAGTTTAAGTGAGGTTAGATTTAATATAACCCAAGAAAAAAGAAGTTAATAAGAAAAGGACTCCAATCAATGATTCCTGTCTTTGCTCCTGAAGGAGAATCCAGATCCTGTTAGTCATTCCTATCCAACAGTATTATTGAAGATTGGAAAGAAAATAACAGAAGTAGCTAGAAAAATTGATGATTCGTTAATAAAGAGATAAAGATACCAATCATTTAATATTAAATATCGATATTTAAAAGAGTATAAAGACGTCTATAAAATTAAACAAGGCCAATAATAATTTCATTTAAGTAAGGTTAGGTTTTACTTCAACAGACAACTAAATTTAGGTTAGAACAAGGTAAGAGTATAATTACAATAAAATTAGCATTATTATCAACTTCATAAACAATTAAAAAACATACATTTACCTTTTTCCGTTCCAATAAACTCTCGCAATAACCCTTACGTACAACCACATTTTCTAGTTATTTTATTTTAATTGTTAATAAAGATTTCTATATTTAACGATTTATTGCATTATTATCGATTTAAAAGTTTTCACAGTTAATTTATTGAAGCACGACTGCAGGTTAAGGTCTCAAGATTTTCCTACCACTAGGTAGGTGGCGCTCAACAACATTCTACTTAAGATCACGAAGGGAAATAAATAAACAAATAACCAATTAATATAATTTAAAAAAATAAAAAAAATATAATTATTAAATCTCATAACCATAAAATTGATAATTAATTTGTGCTTACTAGAAATTAAACTTAACTTAAACAAACCAAAGCTAAAATAAAATTAAATATAAATTGAGTATTTCACTCGATTTGTTCCACGATCCACAAATAAAAGTAACGAAAAGATCGAACGGTAAGTAACAATACATAATCTATATAATTCTAAAATTGATTATGAAAATTAAAATATAAATATCAAAAATCAATTAAAGTAGTAACAAATAAATAAGTAAGTAAGTAACAGGTAAAAGTAGTAGGTATATGAAAAACACCTATTCAATAAATATAAATTAAGACTGTGAAGCGAGAAAATGCTTTTTCGAAATTTACGAAAACTGAAAACTAGTAAGAGAAAATATCAATGTTAATAGAATTTGATAGCGTATTGTATGATATGTTGCATCTATGCATTGGGAAGTTCATGAAATAATTTGTTTGAGATTGTTCGTTGCGTTGAGATAAATGTTGCTAAGGATAGCGGGCGAATCCACTAAATTATTTATAACTTTAAAAAGGAATTTAATATCCGAAATTTTCCTTCTATTCGCTAGTGTTAATATTTTCAGCTCATTCTGATCGTAAATACGGTTGTCAGGGTTAGATGGAAAACATTTTTTATTAACATAATCTATGAATATATTCTGAACCTGTTCAAGTTTATTTATATAAATGCCGTATCCAGTGTTCCATATGACAGAACCATAACTCAAAATACTATTAACGTATGACATATAGAGAGTACGAAACTGAACTGACTTAAAAATATAACCATACCAAATTTCAAGTCAATATGTCAAATAATAGAGAAATTATTGCAAAAAAACGAAAAATAAATTTTATCTTCAACGCCCTGTATCTTGAGTAGTTGATAACATTTGACCCAGAGTTATTTAGTAAAATATTAATATTTCGAGGTCCTGAACTTATGATTAAAATATTGACCATTCCTTATGAAACACCCTGTATATATTGGACACACATTAATTTTTTTGCTAGGCTGGTCCATTACTGTGCAAAGCTCTACACGATTTTTTGGTGCGATTACAAATGCGATGCGATGTTGTGAGTCCTACCAGCAAACTAGGCAACCATTTAAAGTCAACATTACTGAAAGTTACATACCAACTGACTCGACCTTCTGGATCTGTCGCTTGCAGATTGGGACCGTTAGACGCGCAATGTAAATTGTTGCAAACAATGCTCTATTTAGATTTTGCCAACTCAGATTTAAGTATAGCAATGAGTACTTTAGAGAGCACAGGTAAGTTTTTATTTCCATATTAATTCTTTGTTCCCTTTACAGTATATCCAAAAGGCCCAGCCTCTTGAGTACCTTCTACATATTTTTTTTTTTCAGATAGGTCGGTTCTGATATCAATTTACCTCTCCATCTTTTTACAGGTTGTAGCCATGTTATCATAATTTTCTCGTTCCCAGTGAACCTCTACCGTTAAAAACCGTTAAAAGATATTCAGAGTCCTTTTATTTTAAAAACGTCCTTTCAAATATTTTCTAGTATTTACATATTTAAATCACAACCCAATTTTATAGTCTAAGGTTTGCTATTGAGCTTTATATCCTTTTAGAGTAGTTTAAATTCGAATAACAGTTTGCGGTTCAAGTACTCTTTCACACGTTATGGCGCTTTCCCAATTATCTTGCAACACTTTATAAATTGAGCCTTCGCTTCATAATAAGATCTGGCCATTCTTCCCTAAAGCGCTGTTACAGTGATTTTCTGGTTTTTCTCAATTATGGGTAATTTCCCCGCAGCTTATTTTTTAAAATAACAAGCGCTCCTTTTACCGTTATTTTTTTAGGTGTTTTTGATTATTTTTGTATAAAGTTATGATCAGATGGTGATCCATCTGTTCTCTTCAATGTGTTTATGCAAATATAACTCGTGCAAAAACCGGTGGTTCTATTCTCCATTTTGCAAATTTTTTGTTTTAGTAATTTTCATAAATATTGGCGCATCACATTAACTTTATATCATTGACACTGTCAAATTATATCCACCAGCCTTTTAAATAAGATCGGATATTCCAATTGAGAGCGTCCGTGGGTGATGTGTTATTATTTTCCAATTTTTGTGAAATCCTATAGCATCTATTCGTTGATCTTAAATTTGTTTGATGAGAACGAGATGATAATTCAATTTAAAGAAATACCATTTTAATGTATTTTCAATATCCTAAACCTTATAATTGCTAAACCCTATAATGATTGGAAGTTTATTAAGAGCCGTTAAAGAGCAATATTTATGAATTTTATTTACAAAGAAAAGAAATTCAAATTTTATGAAAATGCAAGACGGCGTAAATTGTCTCATGGGCATAGTTCAATAAAAGATCGCGAAAGAAAGAAAGATATCCCAATTGTTATCTCCTCTATTTCACAAGAAATAAATTTTACTCATATAATGTGCTCGAGGGACCAAATGTAAAATATTCAACATCGTATTCTTTTTTTTAGCTGCTTTGGTGCATAGTTATGTGATAAACACAGAAAGAGTAAAATGCATAAGCATAGGAGAAAAACAAGGAGTCATGACAAGTACTTTTAGTGATATTTTCGCAAGCGTTTTGGGTTCTGATGCAAATAAACAAGATAGAGCAGTTTCATATGAGGATTTATTAATATTGATGTTAAAATTGTTGGGTAAATTAGTTCAAACACCGCTTCCCAATCAACAGGTATGTTAATTTATCAAATGAATTTGGTTTGGTTGCTTAAGAACAGTCACGGTCTGTTTGTTTCTATAACTATTGGACCAGTATTACATAATGTCAAATAATCAAATAAATCGATCGGTTTATTGATCTTTTAAATGCAAACCAATATACATTTGAAACAGGACAGGTCAAAAAATCTAAAAAAAAATTCTAATGCAATGCAAATGCAATATTCCTTAAATACAAAATTCTTGATATGCAAACAAAATTTTATTTAACTTAACGTTAAAAAAAAGATTTTGTAAATATAGGACATTATCCCCTAAATAAAATAATTTTACTGCATGAAAATGGGTCTGTTCACTTTTATTTTTTCTAAAATCCATTAAATTTATCCTCTGATCTTTCTTACTCCAAAGTTCCTAAGATGAACTTTAAATTAAGCCACAGTCGCGTCCTGTCGTACCCTTTAATTATTAAACTCTAATTTTAATAGGAATCTGTTGAACATTTTAAATTTCTTTTATTTGCAGATGATCTCAAATTATACCTTAGAGTAACGTCTGTTCTCGACTGTATGCTAATTCAATCTGATTTTAAAAATGAGTGTAAAAATAAACGGGATATAAATCTCATGTTATGATATTTCATAGATCTTTTGAAATAACAGTTTAAATATAAAAATAATGATGCCATTGCAAATGCACAAGATAACATGAAAGATTTAAGTTTGACCCACGATTAAGTTTTCAATCTCATATCTAATACCATTAATAAAACTTTGCAAATGTTTAGTTTGTAAAAAAATCACCCAAGATTTTACCAAAACCAACATCTTTCAAATTTTATTCTCCTTACTAATTAGAAGCAAAAATGGTCACCATATTATAATATCTTGATATTTTCGTGACTGTTCAATAGTAATTTATGTAGATAAAATTAGTGGGTATCAGTCAATAGTAAATAAATTAGTAGGATTTCTTCGTTTTAAGTCGAGCTTTCGAAAATGTTTATTTTCTTTATCAAGACGAATAACATGGAAAATTTAAAATAACAAAATTACAATTACTAAAAAATCAGTATACAATTGAAACATACAGAGTGAGATTAAAAAATGTATAAGTATGTATAAATATATAAAAAATCAATTCAAGGAGGACGAGTTGAGAAATTTTCTTTATGTTTTTTTGAAAGATATGTGTTTATTGTACTGTCATTGATATCTGTTCTTTTATTCATTGATTTTTCATTGTTATTTATATGAACCATTTCAAGAAAGAGACGCTTATTGAGATTTCGTTCACTATCGAGAATTTTGGTCTTTATCTATTACATATTCAGCAAGGCGACAAGATCTCACATTCCTTCTGCAGTCACTTTTATGAGAAGTTATTCTATCTTTAAGCATTCTACTTGTTTGACCAATGCATACTTCATCACAGCTGCTGCATGGGATTTCAATTCTTAAGATACAATACATTATTTTTGTCTGGTATAGGTGTTTTCAATTTAGAATGTATTTGTGAAATATTTTTCAAATTGGTTTTAGCTATTTGACTTCAATACTCATACATTTGTTCAAAAATGAGGACAATATTAAAATAGCTAAAACCAATTTGAAAACTATTTCACAAATACATATATAAATCCTTTATTTAGCACAAATACAGCTAATTTCAGCGTACATATAAATACATTGGTCAGTTAAATTCATAAAATACATAATGACAATACAGATTAAAATAATAACACTACATACATTTAAAATATAAAATGAACAGAAATTATAAAAGTTTAAAAACAGAATTGTGATATTGAGGTTAGCCCAAAAAGTATGCCTTTAATTGAATTTTAAAATTTCCTATGGATGTAGCTTGTTTAATATTTTGAGGCAATTTATTGAATTCAACCAATCCATTCACAAATACAGAATTTTGCGTATCACTTCGTGTAACGTGTGCAATATGAAAATTATGCCTCTGTCTAGTAGGATATTGGTGGACTTGAGAGTTGTACTGCATTTTATTAGTCAGGTATAGTGGTGATAAATTATTCTTAATTTTATATATAAATGTTAATGTTAAGTAACTAAAATACTGTTTTACACTTAACCAGCCTAATGTAGTTAACATCCGATTTATAGAAGTTCTTCTATCACATGAAAGGATGATTCGCATGGCTCGATTTTGAAGCTTTTGTAGGCGATTTGTTTCATTGTGGTTCAACAGATAAAGACCGGTAGCACAGTATGTAAAATGTGGCAAAACTAATGCATTATATGATACATTTTTTGTCCATTTACTTAAATGTAGGGTTGAGCGATACAAATAATTAATTTTAAAAGAAATTGTTTTAATTATAAAATTTGCGTGTTCTTTAAAACCAAGCTTGTGATCAATTATCACACTTAAGTATTTAATTTTTTTCTGAACCTCAATATTTTCACCATTAATACTTATCTGATAATTAGTTGTTATGAAATTGTTAACATCCCATTCACTACCAATAAGCATAAATTTAGTTTTATTCGTATTTATTTTTAGTACATTTACATTACACCACATATACATTTGTCTGAGTGTATTATTAATATTTTGTACCAAATGCTCTATATCTTTGGAAGCGAAATATATCAGAGTGTCATCTGCGAATAAATGTAACGAACAATCCCCAGCAACCGTTCCAATATCATCAATATATAAAAGAAATAGTAGGGGTCCTAAGACACTACCCTGAGGTATTCCGTACTCACAGTTAATCTCATTAGAAATTATTTTATTTAACCTTAACTTCTGTTTTCAAGGTAACTGAAGATCCATTGCAAAGCTTCTGCTATTATTCCAAAACTTTCTAATTTTTTAACTAATATATCCCTGTCAACAGTTTCAAAAGCTCTTTGTAAATCTATAAAAACAGCCCCTATTTTTTCTTTTTTATCTTTAGCATTTTTCCAGTCATCCAGTACATATTGAATGGCTGTTTCACAATTATGTTTTCCGCGAAACTCAGATTGAATATTACTGGGCAGATGATTTTCTTCTATATACTCGAGCAACTGTTTGTATACTACTTTTTCTATTACACATAACATATTAATAGGCCTAAAATCTGATGCTTTTTTTGGGTTTGCGACTTTCGGAGTAGGTATGATAGTTGATATTTTTAACTTGTCGGGAAATATGTTTAATTTTAAAGAAGAGTTTATAATATTTATTAATGGATCGGCAATATATTCAAAGCAATTCTTAAGATAGAATACATTTATTTCATCCGGACTCTCTTTATTTTTTAGGCTAAATATAAGGGTTTTAAGTTCCTTATTTATAGGTTGGAAAGATGTTAATCTAGTATTATTGTTATTATACTTTGGCAATATTTGAAAATCCTCTTTTTTGTGAATTGATTTTATAATGTCAGCGATACTGTTTACATAATAATTATTCAGTGCATTTGGCATTTCACATTTGTCTTTTACTAAGTCTTTAAGTATTTTCCATAACTCATTCAGATCTTTTTTATTTTCATTAATTTTGTTTTCGTAATATTTTGCTTTTTCAACTCTAATTATTTTGACTACTGCATTTCTCTTTCTTTTATAATCTTCCCGATTTTCTTCCAATTTATCTAACGTATATATTTTATAACTTTCATCTCTGTTCTCTATAAACATTTTTACCGTTTCATTCCACCAGGGTTTATATTTTGGATATATTTTAACTATTTTCTTGGGCGCAATTTCATTGAAATATCTTGTAATAAAAGTGAGTATAACGATCATTTAGTTCTAATCTATAATTCCAAGTAATATCAGATAATTTTTGATTGATTTGTTGATAGTCAATGTTTCTTCCTCTAGTTACAATTTGTAGTGGAGCAGTATACACTTTGATTCCCCTGAAATTTACAACAATATTAAAATGGTTCCCTATTCTAGGTGTAGTTATTACTTCCGCAACTAGGTATTCATTATTAGTTAAAACTAGGTCTATAAGTGAACCACCGTTATCTGTGGGATGAGTCACTTGCGATACAATATTTTTAAACCAATTTCACTAACAAAATTTTTTAACTTTTTACTGTACGTTTGGTCTGTGAGCCAATCAATATTAAAATCTCCAGTAATAATCGTAGTAAATTTCTTGTCACATAAATATCCTTCATACAAGCTTTCTAAAAAATTTAGGAACTCTACACAACTACCACTTGGTGATCTGTAAAGATGGACTATTCCAAAATATTTTGTACCGTCTCTAACTTTAAGAAAAATACACCAATATATTTTAAGTAAACTAAATGATTCTAGTTCTAAAACTTGTAGATTCTGCTCTAAATATACAATTATTCCACCAGTATGCCTACTATGACTATCTACTTGATATAACTTGTAACCCTATATATTAATTTTCATGAGAGAGGTTGTATGGTGCGGGTAACAAAACAAGTATTTATTTCTAGTTGTATAGGTATTCACATTAACATAATTATTGAACAAGTGCCTGTTTTTATAGACAAAATTAAGACATTCAAGTACATACACTGCAGGTAATGTTAATAGATTTAAGTTTCTAAAATGCCCCCTACAAGAGTCACCAATTTTCAGGCCACATAGTATTCTTGTTGCTCTCTTTTGTACAATAAAAACTTCTTGATAATGTGAACCCCCCAAAATAATATTCCATAACTCATTAATGAGTAGAAATGACCAAAGTATGCTGTTAGTAGAGTATTGCTATCAACAACTTTTCTTAGTTCTCTGAGAGAGTAACAGGATCTATTCAGTTTGCCACATAACAGTTGTACATGATCAATCCAATTCATATGTTGATCATAGTGATCCCAAGGAACTTCGTGCTAGCATTATATGTTATTTGTGTATCATTTATGAGGATATGGGAGGGAAAATCTCTGATATTTCGACTATGTCTAAATAAGACAGCATTCGTTTTTTTTTGTGTTCAATAAAAGGGCGTTGTTTTCGAACCAGTGAGCAATATTTTTTGTAATACCAGTCAACTCTAATTATTTTGACTACTGCATTTCTCTTTCTTTTATAATCTTCCCGATTTTTTTCCGATTTATCTAACGTATATATTTTATAACTTTCATCTCTGTTCTCTATAAACATTTTTACCGTTTCATTCCACCAGGGTTTATATTTTTGGATATATTTTAACTATTTTCTTAGGCGCAACTTCATTGAAAACTCTATATATCTTGTAATAACAGTCAGTATAACGATCATCTATAATTCTAAGTAATATCAGATAATTTTTGATTGATTTGTTGATAGTCAATGTTTCTTCCTCTAGTTACAATTTGTAGTGGAGCAGTATACTCTTTGATTCCCCTGAAATTTACAACAATATTAAAATGGTTCCCTATTCTAGGTATTCATTATTAGTTAAAACTAGGTCTATAAGCGAACCACCGTTATCTGTGGGATGAGTCACATGCGATACAATATTTTTTAAACCAATTTCACTAACAAATTTTTTTAACTTTTTACTGTACGTTTGGTCTGTGAGCCAATCAATATTAAAATCTCCAGTAATAATCGTAGTAAATTTCTTGCCACATAAATATCCTTCATACAAGTTTTCTAAAAAATTTAGGAACTCTACACAACTACCACTTGGTGATCTGTAAAGATTGACTATTCCAAAATATTTTGTACCGTCTCTAACTTTAAGAAAAATACACCAATATACTTTAAGTAAACTAAATGATTCTAGTTCTAAAACTTGTAGATTCTGCTCTAAATATACAATTATTCCACCAGTATGCCTACTATGACTATCTACTTGATATAACTTGTAACCCTATATATTAATTTCAGAGTCATATATATCCTCTGTACATTCTAAATTGAAAACTCCTATACCAGTCAAAAATAAATCAAATATAATCTATGAAATCCCATGCAGCAGCTGTGATGAAGTAGACATTGCTCAAACAAGTAGAATGCTTAAAGATAGAATAACTTCTCATAAAAGTGATTGCAGAAGGAATGTGAGATCTTATTGCCTTGCTGAACATGATAAAGATCATGTGATTGACTATAATAATGCCAAAATTCTCGATAATGAACGAAATCTCAATAAGCGTCTCTTTCTTGAAATGGTTGATATAAATAACAATCAAAAATTAATGAATAAAAGAACAGATATCAATGACAGTACAATAAACACATATTTATTAAAAAAAAAACATAAATAATATTTCGCAACTCGTCCTCCTTGAATTGATTTTTTATATATTTATACATACTTTTACATTTTATCTCACTCTATATGTTTCAATTGTATACTGATTTTTTCTGAATTTCATGTTATTTGTCTTGATAAAGAAAATAAACATTTTCGAAAGCTCGACTTAAAACGAAGAAATCCTACTAATTTATTTACTATTGACTGATTCCCACTAATTTTATCTACATAAATTATTATAATATCCACAGTGTACTAAATTAGAAACAGTTCAGCACAAGTTCTTGCATTCTGTTGCATACAAAAAAGATGATACTGTTATTATTTAGATTATGCTAGTGTAGAGAGAGATGGTCACAACTAGATGCATCCAAAAAGATCATGAGCGATGCTATACAAAATTGTTATTTCCGCCGTGTTATGCCCTGAACTTCTTAGAAATGTAGGTATCCATGTTCCTCCTAGAACCACTCGTTTGACAACACTTTTCACATTCCATATCACATAACGAACTATGATCTGAACTCATTTATTGGATGTTTTGTTACCTTTGGCTGTTTTGTCAATATTTTACGAGATGTAGTTATTTTAATTTGTGTTTATATGTATTTTTTTCATGCTCTTTACTCCCATGTTTTTAATTGTGTCTGCGTACTAACTTTCTATTAGTCGAACACTGTATTCTGAAAAGGTGTTGTTTCCCCATTTATAAATAATAAAAAAGACCTGTGGCAGAATTGTGAGTTATACCAATCACCTGCTGCTGTTCTAAAGTTTTCTTTTTGAGTTTTAAGAGTGATCATATTGTTCCTTTTACAATGTACAACCAATACGAGTAATTGTTACATTTATAGGAGGCGATGGATACCGAGACAGCTGCAACCTCCCAAACAGACGAAAGCAAAGCAGAACAAATCCATCAAGAAAGCGCACGCGTTCAACCAGTGGTACCATGTTTCGCCGATGTTGTACTCCAACACCATCCAACGGTCATTAGATTATGTCGCTGTTTGGCGGCATGTAAGTCATCTTCACTTTGTATGCTAGCTAATGTTTCACAAAAGGTAAAATTTAGTCCGATCTTGAACCGCCTTAATTAACGTGAATTATTTCTATTTTTAGGTGTCGTTTACGACATTAAGTGAACCAGTCACCGTTGGCGATGCTATTTTCCATCTATTGGCTTTGCTGGCTAAAAAGGCTTCGAATAAAGATTTGTTACTAAGGCCATTGCTGATGTTCCTAACACAAGCGCCCCAACTTAGCGAGCCTTTGTTGTGGTTCATTTTACAAGTTCTTGACACTGAGGAAGCTATACAAAAATTCTTTGACGCGGGTACGTTTTATTTCTGAATACAATATTTAAAAAAATTAATCTTTGCTTCTTTTTAGGTGGTATAGCTATATTGGGAAACAGTATAGTCAACAGCACAATTTCCCCTAGTACTCTTTCTAAAATTGGAACTATTTCAACCGTAATGCAACATTTTAGCGGGATGAATACGCCTACAGACCCAAAAACTCTTGTACCAACAACAGCCGCTACTCCGAAAAAACTAATGCAGTCTTCGCTAGAAAGCAAAATGTCGTTAATAAACTTTGCACCTTACTGCACAATATCGTGTGAGTCTAGTACTGCACAATCTGCAGATGTCTTAATACAAGGCGTATCAGGTTCCACTCATAGAAGAGCAAGGGCACCTTTATGGTCTTATCACTTCTATCCAGAAGAAAATCACACCGAACTAATGCTGCAATTACCCAGTGCTATATTACTAAGGGAAGTACAACTGCAACCTCACGCTGGAAGTCTAGCTACGTCTCCATCTTATGTAGCGCTTGAAGTTTCAGCCAATGGACCGTCAAGGTTGTCACCTGTTTGTTTACCGTTACCGACCAGTGGTTTGACATACATCCGCATGCATCTACCAGTACCGAAAGTAGTAAATTGCGTTTTGATAAGATTATACAAACCTCGCGACGCAAGCAGTATCGGCCTTATTCAAATTCGTCTACTGGGAAGTTACGCTTTCGGTGGAAGCCTAATGCAAGGTTCAGATGCTGAGGATGAATCCCATTGCAAGCACAGCTTGGGTTGGCTCAGATTACTTCACCACTGTTTCACGCTGGCGTCCGATGCTGAAACAAAACGTCAAATTATCGAATGCGCTTCTAGAGTTCCAAATCTCTTGACGACCTGTTGTGGTTTGTTATTAGTTCCATCTCATATTCTTCCTGTGTATCTGCCGTGTTTGGAGAAAGTGTTGAGGGAATTGGCTCTTCATAGTTCAGAAAATGGTTTTCATGCAATAAAAGTGTTGTTAGACAGCAGGTCTGGAATCGAACCTTTGATGGTATCAGATGTCAATTGGCAAGATAGATTAATTAATATTTCCGGATATCAGTCGGCGTGCGAGTTGCTGTATCAAATATGTGAACATCAGGTAAGAATTGGCTAGTACATTTAATGAAATAACCATTTCCCTTTTGAAATAAAATATTCAGTGTTTTTAAATAGTATCTGAATTATAGCGGTTGCTATACTAAAATACTTTAAAAATCACAAATGCTTTGGACTGGATCAAATTATTTCAGAACATCTTTTTTTTAATGGTTCATTAAACAACAATCAGAAATTACATTGTATGAGCTATTGTGCTGACGGAGAGACTGATTAGAAAGTTTCACTATTATCGTGCTGAGGCTTCTCCATTGAGAAAGCCTCCTCTTCACCTCATAATTGGTCCATTGGCAATTTTTTTGTAATAAAGGCTTCAACAGAATATTGGTGTGCGTTTCTAATTTTTGGTGGTGTTTTTGACTTTTTTGTTGGATTATATCTTGCACTGTTGAAATGCGGAGGTATTGATGTAACATATGTGCGTCTACTATGCTTTTGAGGTTTTTGGATTGTGCTCATTGTATTATTCCAATGTTGGACTTCTATCCTATTTGTTGACGGGGGTGTCGATACACTGCGACCTGCGAAGATCTTTTGTGCCCCCTTCTGCTGTCCATTCGTTAAAGATGTCTCAACGATTAGAGCAGTTCCTCCAGTCCTATTGCTTTCAAAAAGTTCAGGATTTCGGTAGGCTTCAGGTTAGGTAGATATCCTTCTTCTATTTGATATTCTCCGAGGTATCGTACCCTTGGATTTTGCAGGGTTATGTATTCTGAGAGAATGCGGATAGAGGTTTCCTCCTCTTCCTTGCAAAATCTGCTTCTGGTTATAGTTTCCCAGTAGTGTCATGGCCTGCCTCATTCCTTGTAGTCCTATCCAGTATTGGGATCTTTTGGTATTTACTTCTTTTCCAAGTTGCAGTGTGTCCCAGAACCCATAGGAAGGTAATAGTGTTTTTCTTGACTAGAATGTTGGACTTACTAGCACATCCGTATGTCCAAATCTTGACTATTATTGTTTTGTATATTTGTCTTCTTCCAAGTAACCAGTACCGCTCTCTCATTTTTAATTCCATCTGTTTTCGTTTCTTACATGTGTTCTTTCCAGTTTAATTTTGGGTCTAAATTAATTCCTAAATATTTTACACAGGATAATGATGGTATTTCGACATTATTAATAAATGCTGGGGGATTTCAGAACATCTAAAACTAATATTGAACTACTATTACATACAGGAACTTAATCAATAAAATTATTGAGACATTAGTAATATTCCAGAACATTTTAAGTTTGTTGTAATTATGCTTCTATATAAAAAAATTTGAACAAGAGACACTCGAAAAAGTTGTAGGAAAAGTAATGTATTTATATAAAAAATATTTACTGGGATTTACAATGCTTTTCATGAGAGAAATTATTCTAAATCATTTCTGTAATTCATAGTGGTTTGCTTTTTTAAATACTCTTCTTTATGGATAATAAAACCACTTTTTATTAAAATGTTTTAGTGACGTTTCGACTTTTAAAATCGTTTTCAAAAAAATTTCTCGAATGTGAAAGATTTTCACATTTAAGCGTTTATTAGTGAACCATAAGAAGTACAAATTGGTGTCCCTCATGGACTGGTTTGTTTTGTATGTTGGTGAATATTGGGAAGGCATAAAAGGAACCGCTAAAATAGACCTAAAAATTAATATAGACTGGTTAAAATAGACGAATCTTTATTGTCATAATATTAATAAATTACCCAATTTTAATAATCTATATTTCGAGCAGTAACTCCTAAAAATTATGTATCATATATTAAAAACATTTCAATCGAAAATCTTTTTATGACTTCTGTATTATTCATTTAAATCAACTTTTCTAGATCTACAAATGCGACATAAAGCTGCCTACTTTACTTTTCTAATGCTTCTATAATTTGGATGTTATCCTTTCTATTTTCAGATTGTGTGTTTCCTAATTTTGGTTCAATGTACGTTTCTAGTTATTGAATAGTCTCATACACTTTTGTCTCTATGATTGTCACATTTTTATATATTTGCATTGTTATTCCTATTTCCCAGTGTTTTGGAACTGTGCTTTCCAGACTTTGTTAAAGATGTGCTTCAATATAAAAATTTCTTTTTGTCCTAACTTTTTCAACATTTCCATTGTTATTTTAGCATGACTTTCCGCTTTCGCATTTTTTAATAGGCTTTATTCATTATTCGTCCATATACATATATACCATATATATCTACCATATTCTAACAATTTGACGTTTCACCATGGTATACTGTTCTTTTGTTTCTTTGTACCTTATTTAGTCTTAAAACAGTTTCTGATAGGACTTAGCATCTATCTTTAGTTTTCTGCAAAATTCTTCCCATGGTTTCTTCTTTTTCTCTTTAATCAGACCTCTAAATCTTCTTTGCATTTTATATTGTAGTTCTGTTGAGATTTAGTGTTTAGGTATTATGTCCATCTGGTTTTCTTTTACACAGTTATTCCACCATGCTGTCGGTTTTGTGCTATTTCAGATTTGCAGCCATGACTATTAATACACATCGCCCTTTATAAAGAAAGTAAAAAATTAAATTAGTGAAGTTAATAAAAAAGATCAAGTTACTAACTCAAGGCCAGGTTTTTAGCTTTATTAGTTGAGCCTTTGAATCGAATATATTAAATTCTAAACATGCACATGATTAGTAAAATCAGTAGTTAATGTTAAATTCTGAAAATTTACAGTTTTTTAAACCTTCAAAAACAGTTTACAAACGTAATACATTTAATTATTCTCATAACATCGAGATTTGTTTCCAAAATTTTTTGATGACCTGTTTTATTATTATGAAATTAATATAGTTTCCACTAAATTTAAACGAAATGGTGAGTTAATAAAATACAAAACATTTTTTTTATTTTCAGGACCCTCACACCTCTTATCGTGTACAAATTATATTAGAATGGTTAGAAACTACAACGAACGAGGCAGTTTTAACCAAAACCACCAATAATTGTAACGCCGCGTATTTTGCTAGTATAGCATCTATATTATGGACAGCTAAGCAATCCCAAGTGCAGTATGATTTGAAATCACTCATATCAGTAGAATTGTTTGACTCCATATACACTTTAAAAACACAAACAGAAAATAATATTAGTCTCAAATATTCATTGGATTCGCTGCTCTGTTCGATTTGTTATATAATACCAGAATTTTTCCCCGTTTTGTTAGAAAAAATCGGTGTTTTGGTTCCTAACCTTTCTACAGGACATGAAGCTTCCATCAGTGATGATAGAAAGGATTCAGAAAGTTTGACAGACGACAACAAACGTGTATATGAAGGTACCTCAGAATGGTATGGTCATTTAGTTATAGGAGAATTATCTAGCTTATATTTAAGTAGAGAACAATTAGGAACTATAGCATTAGTTAGCAGATCGCCTACTTCTATTCAACAATTACTTGACTCAGGGCTGCCAAAATTGTTAAACAGTGCAATATTCGAATTCTGCCAATCTGAAAACGAATCATCGATACCCATGGCAAAGCTTGAAAATGTCACAAGTATTCTGCAGTTCTTTACTGATGTGAGTGATGAAAAAATGATGAGAGACTGGTTGGGTTCGGAAGACGGCTCCTCATTTTGGCTACACCTTCTTAAATGGTTATGCAAAAAACCCCTTGCTAAAATATCCAATATCCTCCAGACTGAAGCTCATGTGCATTTAGAAGAAGTATGTGTGAAATTTTTATCAAAATGTTGCTTGTGCCACACAGCAAACCAAGCGAGATTAGCCAGAGTACTTTGTGATGTAATATATTCTCAATCTAACGGCATATCTGGGTTTATGCGAAGACTGATCTTACAATTGCTACTCGAAAATGAGAAGATTCCGGTAAGCATAGAAGCTGATGAAACTTTGTACAAGAGTGCGAAATTGATCCAAAGCTACATATCGGCACATCCTGCTTTTAAGCAAACTTACAATCGCGCCATGTTGTGTTTGAGTACCAACACCACCTTACTCGAGATTCTTGAGCAACACATTTTTTTCAAGATGTCTTACAAAATGGAACTGTCTCTCAACAAGAAATCGAACTTTGTTGCAAAGAAAGACATTTTTAAGTCGTGGTTTGCAGTAGAGGAGCAGGAAATGAGCATGGCAGCAGGAGTAACCGCCAAAGACAAACGTGCCAAAGATGCCAAAAATCAGATGACCAGTACGCCGCAATCGAAAAAGAAAAGGTACGCTGCGAGTGCGCCTGATGTAATTGAAGGACGGATCATCAAATGTGAATCGTTCTCCGATCAACCACTGCCCCTTACGGTTAATCTTGCGCAACTTCTAAGACTGATAGAGTCCAGAGGAACCACCACCGATTGGCCTTATATACATCTTAAGATCTACCAGTGTAAAAGTAAGTAAAAACAAATTAAAATACGTTTCTCCTAAATAAAGGGACAAACCAACAGAGTCCTTAAAAGATTGAGATTTTCACAAGCCAAGTGTATCTTTACCTTATTTATTTATTTTTAGATAATGATGATAAATCTAATAATGAAGCGAATTCTACAGTGATCCAACATCCACCAATTTGTAGTGCCTTACAAGTGTTTAGTGGGATGGGTGGTCTTGCATTGCTTGCCCAACACTTGCCTACTGTTTATCCTGAAGCAATAAGATCAGCCATATTAGAAAAAGCTCCTCCAGATACATCCGATTCCGAGTGGATTAAAGTAGATGGTAAGTCATGCTTCCTGGCTTGATGTCTGGAGTAATTGGGCGCTTAAGCAAAAAATTATCGCTAATCCATTAGTATCGTGAGGATGAATTTTTCTGAATACGTTTAATTATCATTTGCTTTAATCGCTTTCTAAATAATCTTATTTTGAAAAGGTTTTGAGAATAGATGTCAGTTTTAAATAAAAAGAAAGATTTTTTTAATTAAAAAAAAAAAGAGTACGAAAAGCAAAAAAAAGTGCTAGTTGCAGAAATTTTTTTTTATTTAGTTCCTAATAGTACGGCATACCGTAACCAGAATTTTCGACATATTGCCACACAGAATTTTCAAGTATTTTTCATCAGTTCTCGGAGAATTGAGAAAAAAAGTTCATGTTGACGGATTTTTTTAGTTACCCGAAAGATCGCAATTGATCTTTAAAAATGAAAAAAAAAGTGGTCTATTTTTGTTATCGCCACACGTCCGTTCTTTACTTGAGGTGTTAGTTTTTATTATGAAAAAGTTGGAAAAAATTGAAGCGGACATTTATAACCACCCCCGTGCGAGCAAACGGTTTTTCGGTCGTGTGTATTTATTTATTTACACAAATTGGGATACAAACAGGTTTACACCCAAGACCGTATCCACTAATACAATACGAATAATTCATATAATTAAAAAATTGTGTTAGTACCTATAAATAGAGCGTGTGAAAGCAAGTTACGATAGCCTAAGAAATAAAAATTAATTTGACACATTTTTTATACCTATATAAAGATAAGTTAAATAGATGCTTTTAGTGCATTCTGTGAGATGGAAAAAGCCACAAAAATCACAAATAATTTTTAACACACCCGAAGTACGTTTTCGAGGATGCTGAACACGATGGCGGCCAAAAACCACTCCCAAAAGGGTGACTCGCGTTTTTCACCGGCAAGACTAATGCCACCCTCCGTTTTAGAGGATGCTGAACACGTTGGCGGTGGTTACATTTCTTAGAGTTGACCCCATCCCTCAAACGGACAAAAATCACCCCCGTTAGTTTTGCCGGTGAAAGACGCGATTCACTCTTTTACGGGTGGTTTTTGGCCATTTGGGGGGGTGTGGATAACTCGAAAAGAATTTTAACCCACGCCATAGTGTTCAGCATCCTCGAAAACGGGGGGGGGGGGGGATATCAATAGTAGTTTTGTGCAACAAGTGCTCAAAGCGCCACTTTTCCCACGAGCGCAGAATCCAGCGAGTGGGAAAAGTGCTTTGCGAACGAGTTGTACACAATATTTTTTCTACAACCACGTTTATTAATGAAAGAAAAATAGTAACTTATATAGATATTTTATTTAAACTTTGAACAGAAGAATTTAAAAAATGAATATTTGAATATAGAAAAATCAGTTAAACTTATAGTTAATAGTGAAATTTGTCAACGAAGATTTCTTGAAAATAAGCTCACAAAACATTTTCTGAAAATGATTTAATGTTGTTAATTTCCCTCCAGTTCATAAATTTACTGTATTGTTTTCGATATTTCTCTTTCGCTCAGGTACCAAATTTTCGGTTGCATTTTGAGCCTTTTCGATAATATCTGGATGAGTACTTTCAATGTCGGAATTCGACAACTCAAAAGATAAATTTTGATCTTGATTCATAATTCCTAAAACAATGCGTAATAAATTAATTTGTTTTTATAATTAATAAATTAAAATAAATAATCAAATAAATAGTTTACTTACAGAATTGTTAAATTGTCAAAAAAATGTTGACAGGCCTGTGTTGATGTACCTAACAAAATCAATTCATTATGGTTGTTTGCTGTTTGTAACTATAAAATTTTGACATTTCTGTGGGGAAAAGTGCCATAGGTACTTTTACCATTTTAAATTATTACTTTTCCAACGGATATCACAGGAATTAAGAAAAGGCCTGCTTTGCGTATAAAAATTTGTGTAGAAAAGCGTGTTCTGCATAGTGGTTGTAGAAAAAAATTATATGTATGGTCGTCCGAGTCACAGAATGCAGTTGAATTAACTGCAAAGATGCGACTCGATATTTAATTTCGTGTAGCTGTGGGCGGTAGAAAATGCCCGTTAGATATTTTTTTATTAATATTTATGATATTCTTTATAATTTAAAAAAATTTCAATCTTGTTGCTTAGTTATGGGCGGTGTGAAATTTCCGTTATGCGTGAATTCATGCATGTTTTTACATATTTAATAATAATAAATCAAGAACGGACGTGTGGCGATAACAAAAATAGACCACTTTTTTTTTCAAACGAAAAATCGTTTACAGGACCACCTTGTAACTTTAGAACTTTGTGCCATGGGAAAATTTTATTGTATTTGTATAAATCTTCCGACTTATGCTTGAATAAAGCTTGTGGCTATTTTGGTTACGGTATGCCGTACTATAATGCTTTTAATTATCTAAAAATCAAAATCTACTATTAACATTTTAGTAAGATAATAATGAATGAAACGTTTCCCTTTTTTAGAATCGGATGAGGCATATGAAGATATTTTAGAAGATGCCATTGGGACCAATTCACCCTCTAAATCATCAATCCTCATTTCTCACGTGCCACCTCATTCTTTAACTGCTTTTGGACTTTTCTTAAGGCTACCAGGGTACGCGGAAGTACTACTAAAAGATATGAAGAAAGCTCTATACCTTCTTCGGCTGACATTGGGCGTTACAGATGACGGCGAAGGTAATTTTTTTAAGATGTATTGTATTAAAACGAAAAATCAAATTTATTGCTGTTGTTACAAAGTACATCCGAATTTAATTTTCTAATTTCTGTTAAGTAAACCGTTCAATATTTTAGGTGGAGATATTTTTAACTCTCCTATATCAGATTCTTTACCTACACTTCCTTTTGAGGTTCTAAAAAAATTATACGATGGAACCCCGCTTAGTACCGATGATGGTCGACTTTTGAGACGAATTAGTATTAATATAGGAGTAGTCCACTTACTTTTAGGATGTATAGGGATCTTTTCTCATCAGTTTAACGCAAATGGATCTGATAAGGATCAAAATTCCAAAAACAAAGAAGATAAGTCCCAATTGTATTGGGCCAAGGGTAATAATTATAAATTTAATGAAAATGGCAATTTTTAAATATGTTGTATTTTAGGTACAGGATTTGGTACGGGTTCCACTCAACAGAGTTGGAATGTAGAACAGGCATTGTTAAAACAAAAAAGCGAAGAAGAACACGTGACTGTTCTTTTGCAAGTTTTAGCGAGCTACGTCAATCCAAACGATGATGCAGAGGATGAGTTAACAGAAAATGTTCTACCTCAAGGTTTTTACGACTTACTAACCCAAAGTGCATTACTACCTGCTATTTGTTCGTATTTGAGGAATGACTCAGGTAATTATATTCTGTTCTACCATTTTGATCTTGTCTTTCCTTTAATGGGTAATAAAATAAAAAATTAATTTTCTCACAGTTTTCCACTAACAACATATTAGTCACTGGCGGCGTTTGGACATTAAAAGTAGGGACGAAAACTTTGTACAAATAATTTTCACACTCCTAGCCTGAAATGTTTAAAATGGAATAAACATTACATTTATTTATCGATATAACCCTCTAAAAGTGGAGGGGCGGTTGCCCCCACGCCCCCCTAATTGCAAAAACGTAAAATAATTTTCTGCAGGGTTTTTATGATTGGAAGTGGTAAAGGGGCTTACAATTAACGTAAAAAAATAATTCGTCCAACAAGAGAGGTTCTAAAGGGTTAATTTGAGGGCGGTGAAAAGGGGGGCAAAATGGTACTTTGCGATTTTTCGCGAAACTTGACGTTTTATCAAAAAATATCCAATGGCAATGTAGATCTGGAAAAAAGGTACAACTTCTATGTGAGTCATTTTTTACCATAACCTCAAAATTTTCGCGGAAAATGCAAAAAGTTATTAAAATTTTTTTTTTTGTTTTTTATTTTTAATTCCGCAAGAATAATTTAATTTTGATGAAATTTTGTGGAAGTATACCTTTTTAGGACTCAGATAAACAAAAAATTTTTCAAATTAAAAAATCTAACGGTTTTCAAGAAATTAAAGTTTTTAGGTTAAAAACATTTTTTTTCTCAAAAATAAAGTTGGTTGGCAAAAAATCATCGTACATGGTTCTTTAGGTGCTCATTTTGTTTGTTTTTAGGTGAACTTTTTGATACAAAAAAAAATAAAAGTCCCCATTTAAAAACATGCACAAAAATTGAAAAAACTCGAAAAATGATTTTTGCAATAACAAATTTTTCTGTAATTGTTGATAAATTGTTTAAATTTTTAATAAAATTATAAACTGATTAGTTACTCCATTTCTGTATTTCATTGTTTTATATGAAATTTGATTTTTGTTCCGTATTAAAAATATTCAATTGTAATAATGAAAATGCAGATAAATATAAAAAAAAATATTTTTTAAATTGTTTTGTTGTATAATCAAAAAATATTGAGTATGAAAGTTGTAGATTATGAAAAAATCTTCAACTTTTGAAAGGTCATCTTTCAACATAATCTCAAAACTGTCGAGAATAATTCGAAAAATCGTATTTTTTTCTTTTTATTGTACTTTTGATCAAAATTAAAAAAAGTATGTCTTTCTGTATCAAAATCATATAGTGAAAAATCATCTTGCAGATTAAACGAATAGAAACTATTTTGATGTTGAACAATGAAGTTTCATATAAATAAGAAAAAAATTTCTTTTGTATTTTTTTCTGTAGAATTCAATGGAGTAATCAGTTTTTAATTTTATATCAATGGATCACTATTGGTTTAATCACATCAATAAAACACAGAGATAAACTAAAGAAAAAACTAATAAAAAATCGTAACCCAGAAATAGAAACCGAATACAAAAATTATCGTAACTACGTAAAGAAACTAATTAAAAACCAAAAATTTCGATATTACAAAAATCAAATCAATAACAATCAAAATGACATTAAAAAACTGTACAAAATAATAGCTGATCCGAGAAATGATACCAAAAAGAAATCAAACTCTAATCTAAAAATCATAGACAATAATAATAAACACTTTAATAACAATGAAGAAATGGCTAACTTCTGTAATGAGTATTTTATAAATGTAGGATCCGAACTAGAAAAAAAAATTCAAGCGCCGGAAAATGAATATAGACTAAAAAACCGCGTTGAACCATCAATGTTTTTGCTACCGGTAAATGAAAATGAGCTGGAACAACAGATTCATACTGAATCTAATATTTGAAACAGGACAAATTCCGCTTCACTTCAAAGAATCTATAGTGACTCCTATATATATAAAAACAGGAACTGAACAAAAAAACAAAATGAATAACTACCGTCCAATTAGCATTATAAACAGCTTCGACAAAATATTTGAAAAATGTTTAAAAGATGAGTTTTCTAAAGACAAATAATGTATTGTCCGAGAACCAATTCGGATTTAGAGAGGGTAAAAGTACACAAGATGCTATCTTTAGAAGTTTTCAAAAATTATCTACTTAATAGAGACCAATACCTAAAAATTAATAATACAATAAGTTATCCATTAAAAATAAAAACCGGCGTCCCACAAGGAACCATTTTGGGTCCAATTCTTTTTTTGACTTACATTAATTCCTTACTAAATATTGAGATTGGAGGAAAGATTCTCTCATACGCTGATGATACTGCAATGGTTTTCTCTTGAAATAACTGGAATCATTTAAAAGATATGGTTAAAGAAGGTTTCAGAAAAGTCCATAATTGGTTAAATAGTTTTAAATTATCCCTAAATATAAAAAAATCTAATTACCTTGCTTTCTCACTAACAGATGCAAATAGACCACAATTTGATAAAATCCGAGTGGATGAAAATAATAATCTCGAGCTAGCATCGGTAGATAATACAAAATATTTGGGAGTTATGATCGATAAGCACTTAAAATGGACAAATCATATTGAGTATTTAACAACAAAAATAAGAAAACTGATTTGTAGGTTCTATGTACTAAGATAGTTTCTGAGCATTAAACTAATAAAAATAGTGTACAAATCATTAGTTGAATCTCTCATTAGATATGGCTTGATAGTTTGGGGAGGAACTTATAGTTGTAATTTGAAACCACTGCAGATTTTTCAAAATTATTTACTTAGAGTTATCTTTAAAAAGGATAAAATTATTGTGTATATATATATATATATATATATATATATATAGCGTTAAATATTTATATACTTGTCTTTCATGCTCATTTATACATAAAAATGCGAAACTGAAAATCTTTGTGAATCATTGTCACCTGACAAGACTGAATAAGAACAAGATACTAGTACTGCCCCAATCTAAGACTACATTAAACCTAAAATCAATTAATCACATAGGAATTAAACTTTACAATCAACTACCAATCGAAATTAGAAACATAGAAAAAATTAAAAAATTTGACAAACAATGTAAAAAATACATCTTAAATAAATTTGAAAAATTTGCAATCATATTCTAACCCTGGTACATGTCAACATAGAAACACTATAATGTTCAAATAAATTGTTCTACTAAGCACATACAGATGTCTCTGCATCTAGGTGATTTCTTCTTCTTTTTCTACTAATAACATATCATCTTAATACCTTAGTTTTTCAAGAAAAATGATATTTATATTATTGAATACTACAAAACAATGCGTTTGTATATCTTAGTTAAACATATCATCCTGTATATAATAATATTTGTATCAATGGAGGAGTTTCCTACTAACCTCAAAATCTAAAAAAAGTCTACCAACGAGGAAGGGTTTTATTGGGATAAAATCTACTTCATTACTTCCGCAATGATAAAATATGATAACAAAATTCTACTGAGCTTTCCAAGAAGTACCGTTAGCAAGAATAATTTTTATAAATTCCATTTCTGATTGGTTGAAATTAAAGTTGGTTGTCAAATGTCATTTTACCTACGTCATTCCTTTCGTTAGCCGGAGGCTAGAAGCACGATTTTAGCCTTAATTTTCACCCCGAGTCTCGATACCAACTTTAATTTTAACCAATCAGAAATGGAGTTTATTAAAATCATTATTTTTCTAAAATGATATATTCTGGAGAGCTCAGTAGTTTTTTGTGAACATATTAAGTCATTACGGAAATAATGAGGTAGATTTTGACAAAAAATAACGCTTCCCCGATGGTAGACCTTTTTCTAGGTTGGCAACTTGGAAAGAACTCCCCCATTGTGTATTATTGTGTAGGTACTTGCCTTACATTGTTTGTAATTTTGTGCAAATTTATAAAAATATGAATTTTTGCTAAATTTTTGTGAAGTATGTTAGTTTGTGGAAATAAAAATAAATTAAAAATTTAAACAAATTATCAACAATTACTGAAAAATTCGTTATTGCAAAATTCATTTTTTGAGTTTTTTCAGTTTTTTAGCATGTTTTTAAATGGAGACTATTATTTTTTTTTATTGTTTCAAAAAGTTCACGTATCTATCTATCTATCTGTGATGGGGGTGTCGATACACTGCGACCTATAAGATCTATTGTGCCCCCTACTGCTGTCCAATCGTTAAGGATGTCTCAACGATTAGAGCAGTTCCTCCAGTCCTATTGCTTTCAAAAAGTTCAGGATGTCGGTTGGCTTCAGGTTAGGTAGATCTTCCTCGTCAATTTGATATTCTCCGAGGTATCGTACCCTAGGATTTTGGAGGGTAATGCATTCTGAGAGAATGTGGATTGAGATTTCCTCCTCTTCCTCGCAGAATCTGCATTCTTCTTTGTCTACTAATCCGAGTTTCTTTAGGTGGCCTCTCAACCGGCAGTGCCCTGTTAGGATACCCGTTAGTATTCTGGGTTTATTTTTACTTTTACTGACGCAGTCGTCAGCTCTCTTCTGGTTATAGTTTCCCAGTAGTGTCTTGGCCTGCCTTATTCCTTGTGGTCCTATCCAGTATTGGGATCTTTTGTTCAGGTCCCAGAAATGGTGTTTCAGCCGCTTTTTTTGCGAGTACGTCTGCTATTTCATTACCTTCTACTCCAGTGTGTCCCGGAACCCATAGGAGGGTAACAGTGTTGTTCTTGCCTAGTTTGTTTAGATTCTCTAGGCACTCCCAAAATCATCTGGGAGTTGATTGCGTGGGTATTAATGGCTGCTTGGCTGTCTGACATGATGATGATCTCTTGTCTGCGAAAATTTCTTTCTATGTTGAACTGGACACATTTTCCGATGGCGTATATTTCAGCTTGGAAAATGCTCGGAGATTTGCCTAAACTTTCAAAATATTTGGTTCGAGGCACATATACTCCTATTCCTGTTCCTTCTGTTGTTCTAGAACCATCTGTGTACCATTTCATGGCACTTCTCTTGAGTTTTGGGATGGTATCTTTGTCCATTCGCTTTTGTTACTTAGCTTTGTGTTGAATTCTTTCACAAAGCTAACCTTCTTTGTCATCTCATCTTGGGGCATGTCCCAGGTTTGGTGATTTCCAGTCGAAACTTGCGTTTGGTTGATCCTTCTCTGGTCATTCTGTAGGTTGTCCTTATCGCTATACTCTCCACTACTATATGGAGGGGTGTAAGACTTAGGATTACCTCCATGGCGGCCGTTGGGCACGTTCTCATTGCACCTGTTAAGCATATGCAGGCTAGTCTTTGGATTTTGGCTAATTTGCCTTTGTACTGGCCAGCTTAGTTCTGCTCCCCCAGACTACTGCTCCATAAGTGATGGCCGGTCTCACTATTAACGTGTACATCCACTGCAGGATCTTTGGGTTACTTCCCCAGTTTTTTCCCGCAAAATTTCTGCACACCGTTAGAGCTTTCGTGGCTTTGCTGGTTACTTCTTTCTCGTGCTTATTCCAGATGAGTTTATTATCTATCTAGTATTAGTCCCAGATATTTGACATCTAGCTTCAAAAGTTCACGTAAAAACAAACACAATGAGTACCTAAATAACCATGTACGATGATTTTTTGCCAACCAAGTTTATTTTTGAAAAAAAAAGTGTTTTTAACCTAAAAACTTGAATGTCTTGAAAACCGTTGGATTTTTTAATCTGAAAAATTTTTTGTTTATCTGAGTCCTAAAAAGGTATACTTCCACAAAATTTCATCAAAATTAAATTATTTTTGCGGAAATTAAAAATAAAAAACTTAAAATACTAAAAAAAAAATTTTTTATAACTTTTTGGATTTTCCGCGAACATTTTGAGGTTATGGTAAAAAATGACATAGAAGTTGTACATTTTTTTTCCAGATCTACAACTTTGCCATTGGATATTTTTTGATAAAACGTCAAGTTTCGCGTAAAATCGCAAAATACCATTTTGGCCCCCTTTTCAACCCCCTGAAATTAACCCTTTAGAACCTTTCTTGTTGGACGAATTTTTTTACGTTAATTGTAAGCCCCTTTACCACTTCCAATCATAAAAATTTGCCTGCTTTATATAACAGAAGTTATACTAGATAAATAATTGTACCACGTCTGGACTGGAAGCAACTACTCCTGAGGCTAATGCCCCCATAGGCATTGAATTACAACAGTCCAAACGCGTGTCGGAAGCCTAGCAATAGCATAACCAATCCTTTGATTTTGTTATTCAAGGAGCCGTAATTCTTAGACCGGTTTCGGCATTATTGTGCCTCATCAGACAGCTCATCCAAAAAGAACGATTTAGTGAAATCTTTAAATATTTGTTGCAATTGCCATATTCGTATTGACTTTTCAGCAATAAAAATGCTTAGTTCTATTTTATAAAACTCTTGGTGATATTTATTTTACTTTTCAGTATTGGATATGGCTCGACATATTCCACTGTACAAAGCAGTCCTACAATTGCTAAGAGCGATAGCACTCAGTTCGCAACTGGTCTGTTTGCTCTTGCCGCAAAAGAACAGGGGGAGCGAACCATCGGTTAGTTCCTTATTGAAAAATATGAAGAGTTGTGTAGATACGTACGCTTCTAAGTTAAGGTAAAATTTTATTTAAAGATTAAAGTGATGGATTTGCGAAATGTCTATTTTCAGGTTAAATACTAAAAGCAAAACGAAGAGCAAGCTCGGCGAACAGCTGGAGGAGCTCGAACAGGGCGAAGGTTTGGCTACTTTGATGCCTGATATTCAAGATACCGCTAATTTGGTGTCGAGAGTCACGAGTGGTTTAGTAGACTCTGATAGCTCGTATGATAGTGAGAATTCTACAGATAAGAAAGTTGTAGTATCTTTAGAAGAACAGTATTTGAAGATTATGAAAAATTTACAATTTTGTAAGTTTTTTTTTTTACATTCTAGTACTCCTGTTTGTGATTAAGACTTGTTCAAAGAAAAAATGGTCTAGCTGGTTTAGCATATGAAAAATGCACCTCCGTCCATTATCTTTACAATGAATTTCGAGCCACTGTTTACACTTATGTGGAAGATATGGGAGTAAGATCCATTAACGATTTTTTTTCTCTAGAACTATGACATATTCAAATAAAGTCGACGCCACAAAATAGATATTAATTAGTTCTATTTTTTTTTCGACGCTGGTTTGTATTATAATTATTGCAGGTACACTATTATATATACAGTGTGTCGCATTTAAGATGAAGACACCTCCATATTTTCGTTAGTTGAAGGAATACACAGAGGTAATGGGTCACATTTTTTAAGATAATCAACTGAAATCTGAACTTTTAAACTCTGCCTATGACGAACTGACAAATAGGGACGATTCTCGCGTTAGAGATATCGAAAAAAAAATTAAAAAAAACTTTGTGTAAAGAACAAAATAATAAAAAAATGAAAAATTCTAATTTTGTCATGAAAACATATTGGGTTCAAATAATATTCTAAACGACTTTTTCTAATAATTTTTTCGATATCTCTAATTTGAATAGACCAGGTCCAATCATTTTTAAAACAAAAAAAATTCTTAGTGTGGATGGTCGGAAAATTTAGGGTAAATTATAAGTAAATAAAAAAAATCAATTGGACAAATTAAAAGTTCCGGAAGGGGGGTGGGGGTAGCTAAATGTACAACTTGATTTGTGACTGAAATATGCATTTTACCGAAAAAAATATTTTGTTCGTATTGAAAAATATCGTGAAAAATGCAGAAAACCAAAAAACGACTTTTTCATAATATAGATAATTTTTATTTCTTATTGCAAAGCATTGAAATTGATGAAAAATATTAATTTTCATGTAATATAATGTCACTTACATTCAATTAACTGCTAATGGTTTTGAAAGTATCGAAAACATTGTTTAAACAATAATCGAATACTTAAAAACTTCGCTCTATTTATACAGGGTGCTCCATAGGTAAATGAGGATACTGTGGATAAAGGACATTTAGACGAATAAGAAAAACCCATATTTGATATATCTAACTCTCTTGATATATAATATAATAAAATTTTAAAAGCAAACTTAAGAATTGCGAATCTTCATGAAATTCGATTATTGTTTAATTTCAAAACCATTAATAGTTAATAGAATATAAATGACATTATATTACATGAAAATTAATATTTTTCACCAATTTCAATGCTTATTTGCAATAAGAAATAAAAAATTGTCTAGATTAACTGAAAAATCGATTATGAAAAAGTCGTTTTTTGGTTTTCTGCATTTTTCACGCTATTTTTCAATACGAACAATGTATTTTTTCAACGAAGAAAATGAGCGCTGATAAAGTTAAAAAATTGAAAATTTGTTAGTGAACTTTTTCGATTGAAAATAGGTTTTTTTTTTTTAATTTAAATTCGTATAAAATCGAAAAATAAATATTTTGCATTGAAAAAGTTACAGCTTATTTAAAACACAAAGAAGAATGTTTTCACTAAGTTTCATAAAAAAAAATATATTTTTGCGGGAGAAAAAAATTAAAAACGAAAAATACGGTTTTTAACGATTTTCCATTTTACATTTTTTAATTATCTACAACTTTTTTCCATAGGATCCATATTTCAGCCACAAATCGTAAAAACCCAATATCCAACCCTCAAAGTCATATATATTTAGCTACCCCCACCCCCCTTCCGGAACTTTTAATTTGTCCAATTTATTTTTTTTTAATTTACTCATAATTTTCCCTACATTTTGCGACCATCCTTAGAAAAATTAATATTTGACTATATAGTAAAATATTTTTTTTTACATTTTTTAAAATTTTTTTTTTTGATATTGTATTATTACTTTTTTATATATATATATATATCTTTTGTTTGTTAATGTGGTTAAGTATGAGTAGCCCTAGGCTAAACTTCGCCACTCCCACTTTTGTTTTTTATTTGTTTAAATTATAATTTGTATTCTTTCACCTGGGAAATAAAGACGTTTATTATTATTATTATTATTATCCACATACTGCTAAGAGTTTGTTATGAATTCGGGTATTTAAAATCGGTTTGGCCCTGGTCTAGAAGCAAAATATCGAGAATCGGTTCGGACATGCATTTTTAAAAAAAAAATTTATCGAATTCTACAGATACGACTTTATGTTTAAACTTGTTTTCCTACGGTTGTTTGAGAAATAGTTTTTAAGATACAGCGGTTTAAAAAACGCACCGGCCCACAACGCATTGGTGACCTTGGTTCGAGCGCGTGACGACACCACTGCCCATGGGGCCTGGTACGCTGGCTGATGGTAGGCTTTTGATTACGCATCATCACCTTTCAACGCGTTTTCCGAGTCTTTTTGATAAGTATTTGAAAATATCAGAGCCTATAAAAGTAATTTTTGTTTTCTCAGTAAATTTTATAAAAAATGTTGAAATTCTTACACTTCGAAAATGTTGAATTTTTTAAAAAAGTATAACATCCATCATCGTTATTTGTCAGAAAAAATTATTACAGCAATGAGTTGTTCGATTCCTTGTGATCCCTTTTATGACATGTGCAGTTTTTCCGCGGTAAATTGAATTAAATTACCATTTGCAGCTGCGCATTCGAAACAGTGGGCGCTGATAATGTCATCTTCATCTTCGTCGACTTCTAATTTCATGCTGTAATTAATATATATTCACCGAACAAATTGTTTGGTATCTGAATTCGATCTATGTCTATGTATGTGTGTTGATTCTTTGTCTTTGTGAATTTTAAAATTCTGACGTCAGATTTTGATAGAGCATCAAAAAGTAAGCTTAGGGTTTGATGTGCCCCTCTGTACCACTTCGGGAACTCCTTCAAAATGGGGTCCAAAATATGAAAATTTTGAAGTTTAAAATGACATTGTAATGTGTAAAGCAGTGAATGACTATTTTGGTAAAACTGAGTAGACTGTGGCTGTTGGCTGTGTTGATTAGAATGAGAACTGTCCACCTAAAATTTTATTAAATATGTCATTACAGTTTGTTCAGTTTATGGCAATGGTAGAAGAGCATTCTGAACTGGTTTTGAATTGAAAAATTGGCTCCATGAAGAGCCTCGACGACTCATTGTATCTTTGTACCACGTCTTGAAAAATTAGCTTTTTCAGTTGTTAATTCCGAACGATTACCCTTACAAGTCATCAAAACTTTGAAACCTAGACATAAGTACATTTTTCATATGCTAAAACAGCTAGACCCTTTGTGAATATTTTAAATAATTTATGTATTTCAGCTTCATATGAAATGATTACGGAGTTACACGAAGGTGGTATAAAATTTGTGGTGTCCCATCATTTCGAAAGTAATGCTAAGACAACTAGTGAGCAATCGCATCCCACTAGAGTGAAGAGGATAGCGCAAGAGGCTGTGACATTATCAACTAGTTTACCTTTAAGTTATAGTAGTTCTGTGTTTGTTAGATATGATAATTCGCGATTGGATGTTATGAAAGTACTAATAACAGGTAAGAACCAGTAAGAATTATTTTGTCAGATTTAAAAAAAGTGTCCAACACAGTGTAATACTGTCCTTTGCTGACATACTTCGAAAAATTCAATAAAATGTAGAATTGATTTTATATTTAAAACATGTATATTGTCTTTTTAGATGTGCTACCATCTATCATTAGAAGAGAGTATTGACAATTTTTAAAGCAAATAATTCCCGATGTATTGGGGTTGCATACACAATTTGCATTGTGTGTTGCAAAGCTTTAATTTGACTGATTCTAGTCAAAATGTCACTCTTTTCTTTCGTATCCCTTTCAGAGATTAATACAAAGTTAGAAAACGAGTAAGGAATTTAATTTATCAAATTCGACATCCTAAGATCGGTTTCTGCCTTTCTTCTAATCATAGATGGTAGCACATCTAAAAATTTTATCTTATAGCGGATATAGCTATTGACTTGTACGAGTTTGGAATTTTATTTATTGGATTCTAAAAGCCTAACTGACGAAGCCGAAAGGCAGAAACCGGTCTTAGGATGTCGAATCTGATAAATTAAATTCCTTACTCGTTTTCTAACTATGTATATTGTCCATTTATTGGGTATATATTTCAGGACCCGCCGACACTCCATACGCAAATGGTTGTTTTGAATTAGATGTCTTCTTCCCGCCCGATTATCCGCTGTCTCCAATGATGATCAATTTGGAAACCACCGGCCATCACACAGTCAGGTTCAACCCCAACCTTTACAATGACGGTAAAGTGTGCTTATCCGTACTAAACACCTGGCACGGCAGGCCGGAAGAAAAGTGGAACGCACAAACATCCAGTTTTCTACAAGTGTTGGTATCTATACAAAGTTTGATCTTAGTTCCAGAACCGTATTTTAATGAACCAGGTCAGTTCAGATAACATTGAAAATGTCATTTTATATTTTGATGAAATTCAAAGCCAAATTGTAGATAATTTTTCTTTTACAGGTCCTTTTAAGTTAGTCTTGAATCGTTGGCTTAAACAAATTTCAATTATTTTTCTTAAGCCATAATTTAAGATATGTTTTATCTTATTCAATTTTGACACGAAAAGAAAGGGTGTTTTTCAAGTTTTTGTTTAAAAGTAAACGAATTTTACCTGCTCATTCATTTTGTCATTATTTTATTACCATAAATTGCAATTGTTTTCAACAGAACAAAAAGCAGGATTGGATTGGGTGGTAAAAACTGTGAAACATTCAATTATATCAGTTTTGCAGTTGTTTTTTTTTTTGAAAATATGAAAAATTTGTATTAGTCCATTAAATTAACGCCACAAAAACCCCAAACCTGGGCATCAAGTCTGTCCGTCAATTTTTTTTAATTTGCAAGGAAGGGTGGGAAAATGGCTCTAGAGTTCCCGAAAATTCGTTTTTCGAAGATATCTGCCGAAATTTGACCCTTCGAGCATTTTGGTTTAGACAAAAAATGAAGAGCAGCGCATTACCTACAAAAGTTGTCCCTACGATTTTTTTCGCTGCACTAATATTTTTTGCAAAAACGGCGTTTCAAAAATTCGAAAAACTATTTTGGTGAAAACGGAAAATTTGAATATCCTCCCAAATTCGAATATCCTCCCGTTTTTGTCTGAAGACAAAAGATAAGGCAAGGATAACCAACTTTTTTTCACTTTTTGCACCTGATTTATTGTAAAAAAATTCAATTTGAGAAAGTTTGAAGGCAGAATTTTTTCTCGTGCATTTAATAAAATACTTGGATATACATTGACGAAAAGGTCAGAATGTGATCTTTTATTTAGTACAATTCCTAACTCCAAAAAATTTTAGCACGCAAAGAAAATAATCCTCAATAAAAATGTCGGATTTTTCATGTGTGTGAGAATTTCCTCAATTTTCCGGAAAACCAAAAAATATGAAGAAAAAAAGGAAAATGTCATCGACAATGGGACAAGCTAAGCTTTCTAATTATGTGCGTTGAAAGCCGGTATGGTCATAATCATAATCATCTTTATTAGTTCTTTCATACAAAATGATATAGAACACGTCAATTCAGTTCAATAAATAGATATAAGAATTTAATTCTTAACAAAGTAGCTGTATACTTATAAAAGTTCAAATATGGTATAAAAAAGTAAATAAATAAATAAATAAAGTAAAATATAAAATAATAAGATTATAGTTGTCACCACATAATTAATAAAGATTTACAAACAAAATAAAAATCTGCTTAGGTATTATTGAACACAATTATTATTATTAATGTATGATCTGAAGGAGATTTTAGAGGTTGCTAGCGTTCAGATACTCTTGAATAGAATAGTAAGCTTTGTTCAGTAACAAGACTTTTACTCTGCTCTTAAATTGCCGTATCGATAATTCCTTATATTCATTTGGCAGTTTGTTAAACAATTTAATTGCCTTATGTTTCTGACATTGTTCTGTTTTGCTCAGGCGATGAGTCATAATTTCGAGAGTTAGCCCATTTCTCGTTGTATAGCAACTATTCCCAAGTGTTTTAAAAGTGTTAATTTCACTCCTTGCGTATAGCAATATTTGAAATATGTAGGTTGAATATAAAGTTAACATATTCAATTTTTTAAAAATATCCCTACAATTTGTTCTTCTTGGAGCATTCACAATATTTCTCAGTGCCCTTTCTTGTAAAACAAAGAGTCTTTGGGTTTCTCCTGATGTGCCCCACGTTACAATACCGTAACACAGTGATTATTAATTCCCGATCGACCCGAGCATTTTCGAAAACTCCGGAAATCCAAAAAAAACATGTTGTTTATGAAAATACACAAAAATAATTTATTGAATCTTTCTGAATATCTTTAATACCTTGCAAAGCCCCATTCTCCAAAAGTATTCGGTGATAAAAAAAATATGAATAAATTTATAGGAGGGTCAAAATATCGAGCAAAAACAAACTTTGGCCCGGGTTTTCAATAATTCAGAGAAATAAATAAAAGGAAAAAGAAACATGATATAGCTACAGGTTCCTTCTTTCATCTGAACTTTGAATCATGAAAAAATATTAATTTTTATGTGATTTATTGAAAAATTTGTAATCCGCTTGGGAGTGTCATTCCTTTAGAACGTGTTCTCTAATGCATGGCGGGAGCTAAAAATGGGGGTGCGTTTTGGAGCCGGTTATGTCGAAAAGTATCATATTTTTGACAAAAATGATGAGGATCATTTTCGTAGGTAATAATATAAAAAATAAAATAAAAAACAAAAATTCTCATATTTTCGGAAATATCGGCGGAAATAGGCGAAAAAAAAGACATTTTTGAGACCAATGGGCCATTTTCCCGCCATTCCACAAATTTCAGACACCTGAGATTTTCGGGGGTGAATGTACCCATGAATACCTGCAAATTAAAAAAAAATGGTGCCGGACAGACCTGATGACCGGGTTGGAACCTTCGTTTATTGGACTATATGTATATATATTTAGTATATTGGAGGATGTTATTTTGCTGATAACAATTGTGATGAGTCTGTTCACTCTCATTTTTGACCTTTATTTTTTCTAAAATTTATTAAGTATACCCTAGAACAATACCGTACAATCGTGACTTCCAACAAACTGATAAGAAATTTACAATTAAAAAATCGTAATCAGTTACTAAAATTATTTGAATACATAAAATTGATTTTTAGGTTACGAGCGTGCAAGAGGTACCCCAGCGGGATCAGTAAGCTCTAAGGATTACAACCTCAATATTTGCCAAGCTACTGTTCGATGGGCGATGTTGGAGCAAATCCTCAATCCGTGTCCTTGTTTCAAAGAAATAATCCACACGCACTTTTACATCAAAAGATTCGAAATCTTAGCGCAAGTAGAAAAATGGATAAGCGAGGTAGAACTAGAAATAACGAAAGAAAAAAAGATATCGAGAACGAATAAAAAATCTCCAACCATCACACTGGAATCGTTCAAGAAAGTCTACCAGCAATTGAGGGAAGCTTTGGTGAAACTGAGGCCTCCTCCAGAACTAGACGATGAGGAAGAAGACCTTCCAACAACTCCCACCAACAATATGGAAGTAGCCATTGATGTGCATCAAGTAGATAATATGGAGAAGGATATGGTAAAAATGGTGAATGATATGTGCGAATGAAGAGAAGGAATATACTGCATTTATTTTTTTTCTCTTTTTTACTGTACATTTCGACTTTGTTCCATAGAGCAATATTTTATATACTTTTTGCAAGTTTTAGGACAATTGGTTTTTATTGTGTACTATGATGATTCGCGCAAAAAAATTGGAAGATCGTCGATATATAGCAAAGTTACCAACGTCGTAACTTGTGTCATTGTTGTAGATTAACAGAAACTAAATTATTCCTTTAATTTTAAATTGTTTATAAACAAATAAATGTGATGATTTAAAATAAAATGACACTGTTTTAAAGTTACTTTATTTAAAATCTTAAAATTTTCAATATAAGTACCAGCAGAGCTGTTGGAGGGTATCACTTCAGAATTTTTTTAAAGAGTAAACGCGTAATTTAAGTTTATCTCGTTAATAATAAAAATAAATTCTGACTACGGAAACAAAATCGTTTTGTTTTTTTGTACAAAATATACAGGGTGTCCCATTAAGAATGGGACATAGAACAACCGCAGATTCTCCAATTCAAAATAAAACGATTAAGCGAAATATGCTTAGATAAAATGTTACTCGTTTCCGAAATACGGGGTGATGAAGTTGAAAACTGAAAAATTATTAATGGCCATAATTTTTTTAATATACCGTATAATTTTACTCAAATTGGCACACTTGTTAAATATCATAAAATGCACTTAACAGTAAAAAAACAGTTCAGTGCGCTCTACCAGTGGCGTACGGCAGGAGTAAGTAATGCTTGTACCCCTTCTAAATGTTACGCCGCTGTCTAAATTTTAATTTTGACTATAATTTTAATTTTTTTGATATTTTCTAAGTCAATAATGTACACTTGTTAGTTTGTTGTAAAGTCATTGTTTTTCGAGATATTCGCAGTTAAAGATAGATAGACATGTACTTTTTATTTGTATTATTATTAAGAACAAACCGAACCCCTTGAAAAATTTTAATAACCTTTTAAGCCTTTAGTTTTAGTCGGATTTTTGTGAAATTTTCAGGAAATAATAATAATTACAAAACTTAGGGTGGAGAAATCTTGATTTTTTTGTAAACCTTCGAAAAGTATTTATTTTGTTAATTTTAAATGGAAAATCACAAAAGAAAATATCCGCGCCATTCTGCATTAAATCTATGAAAATTTGCTCCTATTTGTTTAAAAAAATATCAAGTAGTTTAATATGGATTCCCATTTTTGTCTTAAATATCTTTGTAAAGTGCTGCCGCATCGTTAAATACATTTAAAGCTGTCGAGAAATATTCCATGGCCAAGTGTTCCCAGTGGCGCGCATATAAATACAATTTTATATTAGAAAATCCTCATAAAATAGAACTGAAATTTGCTTCTCACAAGAACTCCGGTTGCCACTTAATAATATTCATTTTTACAATTAATGAGATTCGCGACCAAACAGCTTTATTCTATTTTTTTTTATTTTTTTGTTCTGATTTGTAATGTTAAGTTCCTAATAGGCACGTTGCGATTGTGAGAATATTTATTAATTTATAATTGAAAATTTTGACAATAGGCTTTGATTTATAATAAAGTTCTGTCACTGTCAGTTAAACATTTTCGTAGTAACTATCTGTTGCCGATAAGTGATTATTGTTATTAATAACTGTAATATTATTGTAAAATGCTACGTCATAACGAATTTTCCAATTTAGAAATGAGGGACATGGTTTGTATTTATGCCCAGAATAATTTTAAATAAATTTTCAAATGTCTGTATGACATGTTGGGTGAAAAGGGTGCATTTCGACCAAAACTTGAAACAGGACGACCTAGGTTGATTACAGTAGATGAGGAGGATGAAATTTTGACTCAAGTGGCTCTCGATCCGCAGCTAAGTACTCGTAGAGTAACTACAGCCGTTGGGATAAGCCGCTCTACTGTTCATAGGATTTTAAAAAGAGAACACTTATATCCTTATCACTTTACGCCAGTACAACATTTACTCGCACGTGATCCTCCGTTGAGATTGAAGTTCTGTAGAGATTTGCTTAATAAACACACTAATGACCCCATGTTTTTAAATAAAATTTTATTTACTGACGAACTTTCAATCGCAGAGGGGTTTATAATTGGCGAAACAGTCTTTTCTGGAATACTGAAAATCCACACCTGCCAAGGGAGAACCATTTCCAAACAGAATTTTCTATAAATTTTTGGGTGGGTATTATTGGAAATTACATCCTTGGTCCGTACGAGCTTCCACACAGATTAAATGGGATAGAATTCCTCAATTTTCTTCAAAACCATATGGAGGACATGCTAGATGATATTCCTTTAAATTTACGTCATAAGTTCTGGTTTTTGCAGGATGGTGCGCCAGCCCATTACATATTAGATGTTTCGGAATTACCTAAATTTACGTTTTCCACATCGTTGGATTGGACGTGGAAGCGAATTTGCTTGGCCACCACGCAGTCCTGAATTTAATCCTTTAGAGTTTTATTATTGGGGCTACATCAAAAGTCTTGTTTATGGTGAAGCAATAAATACCCGTCAGGAACTTTGGAACAAAATTCAGAATGCTGCTGCTACAATTCGACAAAATCAAGCAAATCAGTTGTTTAAAGTGAGACAGTCTTTAGTTAAACGTCTAAGGAAGTGTATACAAGTTAATGGTGGACACATTGAAAATTTGTTGAAGTAAAAATTTCATTACATTAGTTTTTACTTTGTTTGGTTTTAAGACAAAATTGTAAAAATGAATATTATTAATAATAATACAAATAGAAAGTACGTGTCTATCTATCTTTAACGGCGAATATCTCGAAAAACAATGACTTTACAACAAACTAACAAGTGTACATTATTGACTTAGAAAATATCAAAAAAATTAAAATTATAGTCAAAATTAAAATTTAGACAGCGGCGTAACATTTAGAAGGGGTACAAGCATTACTTACTCCTGCCGTATGCCACTGGTAGAGCGTACTGAACTGTTTTTTTCACTGTTAGGTGCATTTTATGATATTTAACAAGTGTGCCGATTTGAGTAAAATTATACGGTGTATTAAAAAAATTATGGCCATTAATAATTTTTTAGTGTTCAACTTCAACACCCCGTATTTCGGAAACGAGTAACATTTTATCTAAGCATATTTCGCTTAATCGTTTTATTTTGAATTGGAGAATCTGCGGTTGTTCTATGTCCCATTCTTAATGGGACACCCTGTATATGAATTTGAAAAAAAAACAGACATATATCCTTAGTAGATTGATGGAATGCTTTAGCATTTTTTAAAACCATTTATTGGATGAAAAAGGCATAAAAAAGTCGGTAAAATAATGAAAAGATGTGTAATAATAATATACTCTCGTTCAAGTGAACCCCTGAAGCAGACAGTGTGTGCGGGGGAGAGACGGCTATTATTATTATTATTATTTGCCGTGGCGCTCATGGGCGAGCTATTTATAATTGATGGCGGAGTTGTGGGAAAAACCTCAGAACACCCAGGATTGAAATCTGCAGCGTAAACTAACATCAAAATAATTAATGTTAAATAAAATATGTTTAAAAATCTCATTGATTCGATCTGGGCACCAACCATGGAACGGACAGGACCGTATTTCTAAATAGGCTGCAGCCTAGAGCGACAAATTTTCAGAGGCAGCAGTTTGTCAAGTTATTCAAAAGTTAAAATGAAGTATTTGAGACATTAATAAATATTTTCCATACGAATTTAAGAATACATATTACTTAAAAATGTTTTAGTCCTTCTACTTTCTAAAACTAAAATAATACAAATCATTTCAAATGATCAAGACATAAACTTTACCGTTCAACGCGTCCACAACATTATCAACGAAGGTATCGCAAAGTATGTACCCAGGAAACGAATTAATAATTCCAAATTTCCTATTTGGTTCGACCACACGCTCCGCAAACTGATATCTGAAAAAAATAAGCTGTATAGGAGGTTTAGGCTACTCAGCTTATTCGGAAAAAAGGCGTCAAGTTAAATACAGAACTGAGTTGTGCTACCTTCTCTTTGTTACTAATTCTGAGCACCTTATCCCCGAGAATGTGAAGCACTTTTGGTCATTCATCAAGAATTTAAAAAGAAGCGCCGGCCTTAAGAAATCCCCAAGATATAGCTAATGCTTTTCAACCCATTTTCAAGCAAGTTACACTGGTGATAATTCTGATCCAACAGAAGTCATATCGTTGCCTTTTTGGTCAACCCTATCTTCACACTCTTTCACAGTTGAAGAGGTGGCTTATAAAATTAACAGCCTAAATGTAGCCAAGAATGCCAGTCCGGATAGAATACCACCATCACGGCTAAAGAGTTGTTGTAGCTCGCTCTCTTTACCGCTGAGTCTAATTATTAAAAAATTCTTCAACAGCGGAATATTTCCCACAGTCTGGAAATTAACTTAAATCCAATTTATAAGAAGGGCGCAAATCCGACATTAAAAATTATAGAGGGATCTCTTTGATTTCGATTATACTGAAACTATTTGAGTCCATTCTGACTGATGAATTATTTTCCACATTTCAAAATTACATTTCATTTCTCCTCACCAGCATGGGTTTTTTAGGGGTCGGTCAACAGCTACTAATCTTGCTATATACCAGGATTACCTAATTTCATCAATGGAAGCAGGTTATCAAGTGGATGCTATCTACACTGACCTGTCTAAAGGTTTCGATAGTGTCTGTCACAAGTTGTTACTCAGGAAAGTTTCTCAAATTGACATCTCTGGCAACTATCTGAAATTGCTAAACTCTTACTTATCAGACCGCTCTCAGCGTGTTTTGGTTCTTAATTCGGTCTCTTGTGATATATCAGTGACTTCCGGCGTTCCCCAAGGTTCCCACATTGGTTCCGTTTTATTTTTCCTCTTTATAAACGACGCATCAAATTGCTTTTTAAACAGTTGGTACCTCTTATTCGTAGACGACGTAAAGTTCTTTACTACATAAACCAGTGATAATTCTGCCTTACAATCAGATTTGAACCGTTTCACAGATTGGTGCAAAATTAATCGTTTGTCTCTGAATGTGAGCAAATGTGCGACGATTCACTTTACAAGATCTCCCAACATTACCAAAAATGTCTATAAGGTCGATGATGCTTCATTAGATAGTGTCTCATCCATTGTTGATCTTGGCATCATCCTCGACACCGGTCTGACATTCAATCTTCATATCGAGTCTATCATTTGCAACGATTTTAGAATGCTCGGATTCATTAAACGCCACACTCGTCACTTTCATGATATCAAGTCCATCATGGCTCTATACAATTCTCTGATTCGAAGCATTCTTGAGTACTGTGCTGTAATCTGGATGCCTGTCTACATCGACAAAATTGAACGGGTGCAACGAAAGTTTATGAAGTATTTGTTATTTAAGCTTCGTTTTCCACATCAAAATTCTTCATACGAAACGCGTTTATTATTATGCAGTCACTCGAAGATTGCTTAACGGAGAGTCTCGTGCATCAATCTGTTTTCTAACCCCTACTCCGCGAACACGACATACTTCGCTGTTTCACATTCGTCATCATCGAACCAACTATGGACAAAGTTAAGTGTTAAATTCGGCGGCCATTGACGTTTTCATTGTTTGTCTTTTTTTGTGCTTCATTGTTGTCTTTTTATTGTTTTACTTTATTAACATGTATTTGGTTTAGGATTTTATTATGTACTATTTAGGAAATGTCTTTCGGTAATATATGCTTTATATAAAAAAAATGAACTAAAGACCCCTCTTTAGTTCATTTTTTCGGCAAATGGACTTTAGCCTGTAGGCATTCTTTTAAATCCGGCCCTGGGGACGGACAGATAACGTGAACGTACAAACAGAAATGTAAATGCGTAAAAATATTTTTCTTGGATCAAAATACATCGAAAATCTTATTTTAAAAAATATAGCGAATTTTTCAACAATTTTTACAAGAAAAAATGAAAATACTATACAAATCGTACAAGGACAAAACTAAAAATATCAAGCTGTAGCAAGGCAGCTCTACTTGCCCCTTGACAATCATAAGATTAGCTCAATGGTGTGGGTGCCATGGCTCAGCGGTAGCATATCCGCATCGCAACGAGACGACTCGAGTTTGATTCTCGACAAAATCAAGTTGTTCATAATATCGGCAACCCACCATGCCTCGGAGAGCATGTAAAACCGTCAGTCCTGGCTATATAACTGTAGTCATTAAGCCATGTAAAAAGCGATAGACGCGGCCTGAAAATTTCTACACCAGGCGGAATGAACCTCCCGTCACACGAACTTTACTTTTAGCTCAATCTATGAGTGCCAATATTATTTATTTATTTATTTACGGGCAAGCCCATTTAAGATAAAGATTACAATTTAAAAAGTATACGAACAAAGAACATATAAACATATAAAAGTGGCATAATCACTTGTCATACATAGTAAAAATAAAAATAAGCAGGTAATATAAAGGACACGACAAAAAAGGTTCATTAAAACATTAAACGTTAAAGCTCTGTATTCAGTAATTGAGTTTTAAAATGATGAAGGGAGGTGTTAAACATCTCAAGATTACTGTGAGCATTGGCTAGTCTTAACATTCTTGGGATGCAGCTATTAAACGCTTGGTTTAAACGATACAAAGGTACATGAAAAGTTTGTTGCTGTCGAGTTGTGCGGGTTGGAACAAGAAGATTTATTTTTGATACAAGTTCACTACAGCTGCATCTGCCATTGATAATATTAAAAAGCAATGTGAGGTCTCTCTGTTTTCTCCTAGTTTCTAAGGAAGGGATGCTAAGAAAAAGCTCTATCGATTCATAATCACTGGGGGCACCCAGTTTATAAGCTATGTATCTCAGAAAATTATGTTGTATTTTCTCGATGTTCCTGCTATATGTGATAAAATGTGGAGACCAGACAGAGGAACAATAATCTAGGTGGGGTCTGACTAGTGAACAATATAGGACTTTAATTGCAGTAGTGTCAGTGAAATCGTGGGTTAGCCTTTTGATAAAACCTAACATTTTTATTGATTTATGGCTAGCCGTAGGTATGTGTTGGTTAAAGCTTAAAGTGGGATCTAGAATAACTAAGGTCTTTGATTTGATTAACAGACTCCAAGATCTGACCATTTAAGTTATAATGAAAAGTAGTAGGTACTTGTGATCGATAAAAACGCATCACGTGGCACTTTACAGCATTCAAGTCCATGCCATTTAGGGAACACCAGTTGGACAGGTTGTCAAAGTCAGACTGAAGGCTGAGGGCATCGTAAATGGTTTTAACAGTTTGGAAAACTTTTAGATCATCAGCAAATAATAGTGCTTTGCCATGCCGGAAACAATGAATGATGCCATTAATAAATAAGTTAAAAAGTAAGGGACCGGACCCTTGAGGAACACCTGATGTTACCTGAATTAAATTAGAATAGTGATGATTTACTCTAACCATTTGAGTCCTGTTCGTTAGATAGCTACTAATCCATTGCAGTAAAACCCCACTTACACCATATTTATCAAGCTTTTGAAGTAAGACATTATGGTTGACTCTGTCAAAAGCCTGAGAAAAATCAGTATACACAGAATCAATCTGGCAACCCTTCTCCAAAGCTTCTGACAGGAAGTCGACATAGGTAACTAAATTTAATTCAGTCGATTTCCCAGCACAAAAACCGTATTGTTGTTCAGTTATAATGCCAGAGCAGTCATAGGTAAGGAAATCTGTTATAATGTTCTCAAATACCTTAGGTATAGTACTGAGAATAGATATGGGTCGGTAATTTTTGATGTCTGACTTGCTACCCGATTTGTATATTGGGGTGACATAAGAAAGTTTCCAATAATCAGGAAACTCTCCTGTGTCGATAGATTTATTAAAAATGTAGAAGAGAAGGCGAGACAATACAAAGCTGCAATTTCTAAGTAGGATGGGAGGGATAATGTCTGGACCTGGACCTTTCTTAACATCAAGATTAGATAATTTCTCATAAATCTTTGAAATAGGAATGTGGTAAGAGGAGACATTAAGTTTTGACTCGATTTCAATATTGTTTAAGTTTAAATTTAGATTTTGTAGATAGAAGTGTAAACTGATGAAAAATGCTTGGCAAATAGATTTGATACTTCACCGCCGGAAGAAGCAGAAGAGTTATCAAGAATCATATTGTCAGGAATGGTATTATTGGATCTCTTAGTACTTACAAAATTCCAAAAGGTTTTTACGTTGCTTTTAACAGATGTTTCAACAGAATCTATGTAATCTAAATAGCATTCTCTAGATGTAATCTTGCATTGTGATCTTAACTGACTAAATATTTCATAATTTTGGAGAGTCCTGTTTTGTTTATAAATTCTGTGTGCAACCTTTTTATCGTTGACCAAGCGTCTAAGTTGAAAAGAATACCAATGCGGGAATCTTTTTATAACAGATTTCTTTAAGGGAACAAATAACTCAATTACTGAATACAATGCGTCATAAAAAGTAAAAATCATTTCTGAAAGGTCCTTCCCTTGAAGAAGCCCATCCCAATCCATTGCTTCCAAACATCGGAGTATACCCTTAAAATTGGCATGGCGAAAATCATAATAATACTCATCCCCTGGAGCAGCACTTGAGTTCGTCTTACATTGTAATGTAGTTTCAAGAGGAGGATGATGACCATCTGGCGGGATCAAAATGTCTATGGCTGTCATCACTGTAAGTTCCACTGGGGACAAAACAAGGTCAAGGATAACTCCCCTTTGATTGAACACTTTGTTGGACTGGAAAAGATTGTGAAACGCACATATATTAGAGACGATTTCGATAGCACCTTCTTCCAATAATGACGAGCTAGGTTGAGCTGAAGATGAAGAACAGAAGTCTTCAATATCCCATATTGCTGTAGGTAGATTATAATCACCAAATATGTAAAATTGTCTGTCTGGATGATGCTCGTTTAATATTGAGAGTTGATCATGGTGAAGTTGGTATAGATTAGGATGAGATTTAGGAGGAATGTATACGGCTCCTAAAATAAGTTTGCAATTTCCGTGGTCAAATTGAATGAACAGTTGCTCAATTAAAGGGTTAGAGTTGATAATACTCGAGAAGAACGATTTCCTAACGGCTATTAAAACGCCTCCACCTCTACTGAAGATGCTGGACTGGGGTGTACGATCCTGTCTGCCCGAATCTAGTTTTTTTTAATGATTGTAGGAGTGTTATTGACATATTTTATTATTAAATTTTGCTCACCAGCTTGCTGACGTCTCAATATCTGACCTATTGAATTTGGAATTTGATTTATTGCATTAAAAGGCCCAACAGACGATGCCGAAAGGCAGAAATCGAATTGACGCGTTTCCTTACTTTGTAAATAACTATTATGTAATGTCACTATCTAGTGAATTTACAATACCTATTTTTTGTTTAAAAGCATGAATAAAAAAACAAATATAATTTTTTATAAGAGTTCTACTTAAATTTAAAAACAAGAATTGATATTTACAAACAAGGTTAAATTTTTTTATTTAGTTGATGTGCGGGTACGCTTGTTCCATGAAAAATTAACAGCATAACTCTTTGGTTTCACTTTTTTCTCCAGGCTACTTTGCTGCACAAACCATTGCCAACCATTTTTTTCACAGAATTCGATAGCGTCATCTTTGGTTGAAAATTCCACTTGCATGTTAGAAAGAGGATCCCCACTAAAATAATATGAAATTATAAATTCTAAAATCAATTCATACTCCCTGATCCTTCCCACAAACAAATAAAGTTACTCAAATTGTTACTAAAAGGCTTTTAGATCAGCGACTCAATATGTTGAATTTCTGAAAATACCCTTCTCATTCTCCTTCAAGATCACCTAAATCCCAAAGAATAAATAAAGTGGTTGCCATGGCTCAGCGTCAGCGTATCCCCTTTTCAACGAGATGACCAGGGTTCGATTCCCAGGGAAATCAAGTGGTTGGTTCATAATATCGGCAACCCCCGTGCCTCGGAGAGTACGTATAAACCGTCGGTCCAGGCTGTTATGACTGTAGTCATTAAGCGGTAGTCGCGGCCTGAAAATTTCTACACCAGGCGGACTGAACCACCCGTCACACGAACTTTACTTTTACAAAGAATAAATGCTAGTTTTTAAACTGGACAGCACGTTCGCTGCCAACTACGAGGTGTCTTGTAGGTCGAAGTTTGTGTTTAGTCATCAGCTACGAGTTCAATTCATATTTTTATTTTACAATTAATTAACATTTGTTGGCGTGGTGAAACCACTTTTGAAAAATGTCGCTCAGCTCGAACGAGTTAACAAGGTATTCATAATACTTTATAATTAATATTTTCAATTAAAACAATTTTTTTGTAGATTAAAATTATTGTGCAAATAACAACTGGACAAACAGATAATTTCTTGAAATTCTTAATGAACAAATATTAAAAATAACTGGTAACGCTGCTAAGGCTATAATTTAAAAGCTAGCATTTAGCAGACCTGTAAGAAAAGATTAGATGACGCTGAAGGGGAAATGAGGAGAGGAAGGTTATTTTCAGAAATTCAACATCTTGACTCACTGGAAGGGATTCCCTTGCTTTAAAACCTTTTGGTAGTAATTTGTGTAACTTTATTTCCTTGCAGGAAAGATCAGAGGGTATGAAATTAGGAAAAAATAAATAAAGTGGTTCAAGGTACACTAAAATTTTTCAATATTAAAAATACTTACGTTGAACACCAACCCATTAATGGGTTTTCCCATCTTTCTCTTGTATCAAAATCAATTTGCCAATGACCAATGTTACTAGTACCGCTTTGCATACAATTTTTTGGTGGTTCATATATTCTTACCCTACGTTCTTTAACATGTTCTTCTGGAACACCATTTATAGGTGACAAATTGGTCTAAAAAAATTAGTTTTGTTCTTTGGTCTTTTAAATAAAAGCTACACTTACTGTTCCTTCAACAGTTATCAGTTCTTCTGACTTTTTCTTTTGTTCGAGTTCATCAGGAGTTAACTGTGTAATTCCAGATTGTCTTGCTGCAGAAGTAGCTAAGGCCCGAGTAGCCCTAAAATATGTAAAATGTGTAAGTAATACTGCTATCATTAGAACATTTTCTGATTACCAGTTTCCACTAATTGAGCATAAATTTCCAAATCTTAATAAGGTTGACATTGTTATTTAACACCAATTTTTTTATCAAATAGTCAATGCAAACGTCAAAAAGTGATCTATGTTTATTAAGTCATCAGTTATCTTCTTTTTTTAAAAGACATGTTCGTTTTTACTGTAGCGTGTAGTATTTACTTATTAACTAAACACTAAAGTAGTAAACGTTCAAAAAAGATGAATAAATGAGGTATGGTAAGAAGAACTATTTAACCTCTATATTTAGTGATAATTATGGTATTTTAAAGTTTTTGTAAATAATATTGTCTAGCAACTTATCATGGCTGGACAATTATTAAATGTAACAAAAACGTTTCAAAAGCTAACAGTATCATCTAGGTGCAAACTGGTTGGTACTATTTTCAATCCTCTCAAAGAAAATGAACTACAAATTTTAACCTTCAACTCAACTAGAAACACTAACTTTTTCAATAAGCGTAAGTATAAGTATTGACAAAGTATTTTTCCCGTTTTTTTACAAACTTAAGACATAACAAATAAATATTTTTTAATAGTTCCTGCTAAAGATTTGTGGAAAGGTATTACATCTGTAAGTAATGCTGGTAAAAAAAGGGGTCGTGGCAAGAATGTCTCCAAATCCAAAATTAAAGATTTAAATAGGGGGCAAGTAATAGGTCTGGGAAAAGCAAATATTGTTTGGCCAGGATTATCTGCACCAATAATCAGAGGGAAAGAGTTGGTTGAACAACATCAATTACCAGAGGATCCAGAAAGAGAAAAGAAACTTATTCAATTAAGAGATCAAATGGGTGTTGTTAAGCGTCAGAAGTTGAGTCCAATAGAAAGGGGTTGGTCAGGTGCCAAGTTGCCCGGAAGAAGTATTGGACCCCCTGATGCTATTGGAGAAGGTAAGTGCAGGTTTGATTAAAGATATGAATAGAACAACAAAATTTAAGTTAGGTGAAATAATTGGGAAATACGTTAAAGTAGTCTAAACTAAATAATTCTTTGTTGAACTATCCCAAATATAACCTCCAAAATCCAATAATGTAATTTTATATAACTTTGAAATTAGGTAAAAAATTTCATTCTATGCATAATGGTATCATTTGAATTATTTTTTACTGCCTAAAGATAGCTAGATTATAGGATGAAAAGACTTGAATCTGTTTATTTATAATTAAATAGTGGTTGTCTGACTTCAAGTTTCCTTCTTTTTGTAATTACCACTGGAGCATATTGAGAATAATGTATATTACTCGGAATTTAGTACATAATTATTCATATGTCATTTATTTCAGATAACTTTGAAGGTTTTGATACAAAAGTATTGGAACTAAAGACTGTGTTTAACATGAAGGGCAACTTAGGCAGAAAAAGAAGACAATCGGCTTTAGTTGTTACAGGAAATGGAAATGGTTTGGCTGGGTTTGCTTTAGCCAAAGGTAATGAGGCTAGAACAGCCTTAAGAAAAGCAAAAAATAGAGCTGCCCAAAAACTGTTGCATATTAAATTGTTCAGAAATCACACAGGTAACATTCTTGCTAGTATTTTATAGATAAGTATTATTCCATACTATTTTTAGTTTGTCATGATTTTTTTTCTCAATTTGGTGAAACAAAACTATTTGTCTCTCAAAAACCAGAAGGACATGGGTTAATTTGTCACAGAGCTATAAAAACTATTTGTGAAGTTATTGGAATTAAAAATTTACATGTTAAGGTAGAAGGATCAACTAATGTTATGAAAGTTATGAAAGCATTCTTTTTAGGATTAATAAGACAGGTAAATAAACTTTTTTTACTCATGTGGGAAAAGTACTATCTTTGCGCCCGCCTTTTCGGGTGTAAAATGGCTGTTTGGCTATTTAATTAGTTCCGTGCGAAAAGTAAATTTTGCGTGCACAAAATTTACTTGTCGCACGGAAATTGACAATATAGACCCACAAAAAATGTGACGTTTAAGTGACAGATAAATTGATTGATTAAAAAATTAAACTTTCAACTCTATGATGATACCGAAATTGACAATATAGACCCACAAAAAATGCGACGTTTAAATGACAGACAAATTGATTGATTAAAAAATTAAACTTTCAACTCTATGATGATACCGGATACTGATGAGAGTTCTGACAATGAATCTGTACCACCTGAAATTTAACACTGTCGCTGAAAGTTACGTTGAAGAATCCTATCGGCAATAAAAAACGAATCGGCCAGCAACTTGCGATCGCTATTTTGGACAGACCATGTACGAGTACTTCACGTGAAAATGTACACCAAATCAACCCCAATATCGAGACAACGACTGAAGTACCCATCAAAGTCGGTGTCAAAGACAAAGAAAATATTGACTTGAATACGATTTCCTCTAGAATATCCAAAAATATAAATTTCAATTTCACCAATTCTTCAAATGTTTCGATAATCATAGGTGAAAAAAAATAATTAATTGCCTTTTTTAGTTTCCTAGTTATCGTTAAAAATAAAAAGTTATTTTGATTCTAAATATTTTACTTTTTATTTGATTAATTTTTGATTTTTTTGTCGTCGGCACCTACTTTATCTCATTTTATCCCCGCATTCGTAAAAAAAATATTTTTTATATTTTGCATCTATAATATTTCACATTATGATACGCATTTGAGAACTCTAATGTTTCATTAGAGTACGCAACTTTTTGTGTTATACGGTTGGTAATATGAATCAACAAATGACATGAATTGACATTTGTCTATTGAAATTAAATCTCAAAATCAAATATGCAAAGTATAAATTTATTAAAAAATTAATAAAATGGCAAAATATAAAAAGTATTATAAGCAACTTATTTCATATGGCTGTTATGACACTCGTCCTTTAAAAAACTCATCGCTGCGCGATTCGTTTTTTAAACTTGGACTCGTGTCATAACAGAATGCCATATGAAATGCGTTGCATAATGTACTAATCTGCAACTCGTGCGACATTGTCTGCGACTCGAGCTAATGAGCGCACTCACTTCGTTCGTGTGCTCAACTTCGCTCTCGTGCGCAATCGTTGCACAATATACTATTAAAAGTATCATCTAATTCAACAAGTGTTGGATTGTTTTAAAATGTATTACTTGTCTCATATACTTTATACTTTACATATTTGCCTTTTTTTGAGAATTCAAAATGTTATCAGTGTTTAACTATTGCATATTATCATTGTTAATGGTATACATTTATATTCTAGTCAATTCGATAACAAAAATATTTTTCATAGAAATCACCCGAGGAAATAGCCGAAGAAAAAAAGCTTCATTTGGTAGAACTTTGTAAGGAAAATAACTACTTTCCAAATGTTATAGCCTCGCCAAAAGAATGTAGAAAACCTCAAGAAATAACTAAAGACGAAATACTAGATTTCAAACAATACTGTTTTGATGGAAGGGTTGTTTTGAAAAAGAAGACCTTGCCACCATTCTACACGAAATTTAGATCTTACGAAATCTACTTAAAAAAGCAAGAAAAGATTAGGAATCAGGATAAAGTTAAATTAAATTTGATAGCAGAATATGGGGAAATCAGGAGTTTTCTTGCTGACAAATATCCTGAATGTAAACAGTATAGAAAAGAAAAGAAAGTTGAAGAAAGTGAAGAAGTTGATGCAGAAGCACAATGATAAATAATTTATGTAAATATATCTAATAAATTGTATTAATATATATTTTTTAATTTCTTCTTAATCAAAATGAGGTGCCCGGATTTTAAAAATGGATTTTTTATACATTTTCCCTCCAATTGTGTTTCTTTTAATCTATTTTTATTCTAGAAAGTGGGCGCTATATTTTATTTCCATATTAAATCCCAATAGAGACAGCAAAACTTTGATACTAACCTACTTTTTCAGTTATTGCCATAACAATTTAATTTGAAAGGAAAACAGGTTATGGGTTTTTGTAAAAGTTTATATAATAGACTACATTATTTTAAACCTAAGAAAATAATAAATTACGAAAATTACAATTAATAAAAAATTACTTCCATGAAGCTCAAAATTTAAAATCTTTAAATCATACAAATATTCTGGCAGATATTTTACAATACTTTAAACGTTTTTATTTTGAATAATTTTTCTTCAAAAATAATAATTCTCCACGATTTATTTAATTTATAATTATTGGTGTAACATATTTAAAAGACCTGTATTGAGAACAATGCAAATAAACTGTTATTTGCCCCACTTCAGACTATTTTTCTTAAAATTTTTGAGATCATTACAATTAAACACAAAAAATAATCTGTTCTCAAACTGGTTTTAAGGCAAAATATTAGACAAATCAATAGATTGTAAATTGGATATATATTGATTCAGAAGGGCCTGATTGCGCCCGCGTGGGCACATGGGCGGATTGCGCCGGGGTTAATATTTACCTGCACCCTAGAAATACAAGTCAGATTAAGTACTCACCTACCAAAAGTTAAATATTACAGGAACTTAAATTTAAAAAGTAAAATTTGTTTAGTCACTACTAATAATATTCAAATTAATGACAGATTATGCTTGTCTTTGTCATTGTCAATTTGAGTTTTTAAATAAAATTCGAAATACTACAATATGTTTCTAATGGTACTTTAAGTCTTAATAATGAGCTATCGAGATACAAGTGCACTTGGATTAAATCAAAATGACTAACCACACTCTCCAAGTTATTATACATCGTAAACTATTATTTAATTACCACAGTGTCCACATCGATAATCAATATGGAGCTTGTTTTGAGCGAAAGTGGAAACAGTTAATTTTGTTTAATTCTCAAAAATTTTACAAATGTGATGCTAGAACTCGAACATGATGAAAATATCACACCGCGTCATACATAGACCCAGTTGCTCCTCTTCTTAGGAACGGCGTAGCTTCCTTAACAACCGCACGTTTTTCGACATGCATAGGCGTTCATTATGTTTTGTATAGTTGAATTCACTTGTGGATATTATTTCAACGTATTCGTCTATGTATTAGTAAGTATAATTATTATTTTATACTATCATTAAAAGTAAAAATGCACGAGGAGCAAAAAAAAAGGTTTTGATATATTATGATTTTCTAGAATATTTAGTATTCAGTACAATGGTAATATCAGGGTATTGTTCATATAAACACAAATAAAAACTAAAAATATAAGCCACTGGGCTCGAGTAGGTGGAGACCAGAACGGTGTCGTCATAAAGCGGTGTGATATTTTCATCGTGTTTTTAGTGGAGTGCCGTTAGTCGTAAAAAGTGAAAAACCTCGAACGTGAGTGGCAGTGAATCGATTTTGATAGGGTTTTTTGCATTGTATTTCTAAAATCTAATACTAAAATGTCTATATATTAGACGTTGCCGATCTTTGTTTGCAGGGGGGGAGGGGCATCAAAAAGTGAGGGGAAAAAAGAAGAAAAAAACTTGGCAATCGATAAATTATCATTTTTTAATGAATTAATGTTAAATACAATTTTTCATGAAAATAAACTCCTCCGGAGTTATAGGGCGTAGAAAATTTCGATTTTTTTAATTTCATTAAAAAAAGATGTATTTTTTGCCCGTAACTTTTTGCTCAAACTCTTGTCTCTTTAAATTTATTTCAAAAATAAATACTTTGCTGCACGCTATTGACCAAAAATTGAAAATGTCATAAAAAACAAAAATTTAGCTCAACTTTAACAGACCAAAACATAAAAAATAATTATCCCATAGGGCTAAAAATTACTGGACAATTGTAGAAACATATGCTACGACTTTCTGCAAAAGGATTTTTTTTCAAATACCACAGTCTAAATGGCGCTAAAAAAATTTGAAAAAAATTTATTTTGTCCATAACTTTTTTCTGCTTGTGTTAAACGGTTCTGGATGGTCTTAAAATGTTCCCAATGTTGTTCTCTCATTAGTATGTTATATACATTTTTTTGTGGAAGTCATATTTTTCCAGATTTTTATTTTTTACGTAATACTAACAGATTTTTGGTTATATTTCAAAAAACTTTTAGAAATATACGATTTTTGTGGTGAAAATGGTAATTTTCTACGACCTATAACTCGGGAGCGGTTTATTTTCATGAAAAATTGTATTTAACATTAATTCCTTAAAAAAGGACCATTTTTCGATTGCGCGAGTTTTTTTCTTTTTTTTTCCTTCACATTACTTTCTTCTGTGGTATAGTGGAGGGCGGAAAAGTATAATCGGTAAAAAATAACATAAGACTTTAAGTATGTTGTGTCAAAAACACATTCCAAATGAGAAAATGGAAATTCGATCACTACCAACTTCGTTCGAGGTATAAATCTAACGGCATTCCACTATAATGATTTAGTCACTTTTTTGCCTCGGAAAAATGATTTTCCGGGCGCCATATTGAATTTTGATTTTTGACCTCAAATTCGTAATTAGCAACCCCTCAAAACCCCTAGCCTATAAGAATTTTTAAAAATAAGCAATCTAGTAGATGCCACCCCCTGTGCCCCAAGAGGGGGGGCATATTGGGGCAATAATATCCTCCAAACCTTTCTAACTTTGATATTGTAATTCCACAAGGTTTTACTTTGATTTGACCTGGCTCAGAAAATTGTGTAACAAATGCCATTTTTCGGGTCCCTTTCCTGTCCTATATTTAAATGTCGAAAATAAATCCATTCGTTCGAGGTATAAATCTAACGGCAACTCCACTATTTGTCTCTACTAAAACCGGTGTCAAATGGCGGTGTACAATTAAAACATGTAATTAAAGGATTAACCATCGGCGCAATCAAGCCCTGCCCATTCAGAAACACCAGAACCAACTTTTTAATTAGAGAAGTATTTTTTTGTTTAAAAATTTGTCCATGGCGCATCAAAATCTTCAAAGAAACAAAATTTAAAACTAAAAATCTCAAGACTTTTTACATAATGTACTTCCTACGATGAAAGCAAAAGCTTTTTTAGACAGAAAAAATGGAGTGGTATCTAAAACAGTTTTTAATAGCATTTGTTCCAAGTCTGCCTTAATTCAATGGTAAAATGATACTTTAAATCTTGCAAAATAACGAAAATACAAATTTCTCATTTTTTTAGTGAAATAAATATCGGTTTTTGCTCCATGTGATACATTTTGATAGTTTATTTCTTATACATATTTTGACTTCTAAGTCTTCATCTGAAAGAAGGTCGATGCCTGTGTGGGAAATTATACAAAAAATTTTCACTAATTATTAAATAAAAAATTATGGAATAATTCAAATGGTGTCTACTAATTATTGCTTGCATTGTCCCTACTTTTGCTTTTTTGAATGATCATATCTTCCATCACACCAACTAAATAGAAAACTAAAAATTCCAATTTAATATTTCTACGCTCGGCATTATTGACTAGAAATAAATTGAGCATGGAACTTGTTTACTTTTAAATTTTTCTGAAAAACCAATAAGTAAATTTTAATTAAATAATCATAACAGTGTGGTATATAAGAATGATTTATAAATGATAGTTTACAGTATTATAAAATACTGCGATCACGTGATATTTAACAAAAAAAAATTTAAGTAATATAACAGTACAAAAAATTACTCTCTTTCAACAGTCTGCTGCTCAAATTTTTGCAATCTCCTTCTCCTTATCTCTTCTTCTTTACATACTTGACTAGGGTCTTCACTCATTCCTTCCTTTGATGTAGTTGGTTTGTCAAAGGAACTATCTACGGAGCTTTCAGTAGTCTCAGTGCTTGGATTAACCTGAGCATTCGTTGTCGGCGCTACTTTAGCGACTTTTGGGGTTTCGGATTGATTAGGAGAGTTGGTCCACCCAGGATTATTATTTTGGAATACATTAGGAGATGGTGTGGCATTTGGGGCCATTGGGGGAACTTGGTTTGAAAGTAGTACTGTTGTACTATATTGCTGCATCATAACTACCGCGGCGTCCAATAGCATCTGTAAAAATGAAATTTTTATCATAAAACTAGTGGATATGTCCATTTACGGCAGATCCTGGTAACTACCCTCCTATCAATACGTTACCACCATTGGAGAAAATATTAGAAATAGCCGTGTATGAACAGATTAGCAAATATATTAATGATAACAATTTACTAATGGATTACCAATCAGGTTTTAGACCGAATCATTTTTGCGAGACTGCCTTACAATTGACAGTATAGTCGCAGTGTTTTTTGACTTTAAGCGAGCGTTTGAAACAGTCGATATTGATATATTGTTAATTAAACTGCAGTATTATGGAATCATCGGGACAGTATTAAAATGGTTTGATAATTACCTGAGAGGCCGCTCGCAAGTAACCAAGGTGAAATGTCCTGTGGAAAAAATATAACCACTTGCGTTCCACAGGCCAATGCCCTAGGAACCTTGCCATTAATTCTTTACTTAAATAATATCAATTTTGTTAAAGACTGTGAGTTCATAAATTTATTTGCAGATAATACTCTCATAGCGGTCGACAGTCTGAACCTCAATGAGGCCGTAGTTAAAATGGACAAATGTTTGGAGAATATCACTGAATTTTTGAATATTAATAAGCTCAAATTGAATACACTCAAAACCAAGATAAATATATCGATATACAACAAAAGCATTGAAATAGTGCAGGAAATAAAATATCTTGGCTTTAAAGTGGACAACTTTCTTAATTTCAAAAACCATTTCAATTACATTCATAGCAAAATAAGTAAAAATAGTATATTGTGCAACAAGTGGGGAAAGTTCAACTTTTCTCACGAGTGAGAAAAGTTGCACACTATACTTTTTCTAAAACTGCACAAATTTAAAGAATACAAGTAATGTAATAATAACATGAAAGTATCCTACCTCTTAACAGTTAAATAATTTTTTTAATTTTGTTTTGTATTTCTTCTCAATTCCATAAATTTTTCATATGCTAATTCATACTTTTTTCTTGAAATTACCGGCAACAAATCTAACGTTATTTTTGCGGCTCTTTCCAATATCTCTGGCGGAGTATTATCAAAATCGTCTCTACTGTCAGTACCCATATTATTTATTATAAATAGGTACGTCTTATTAAAATAATATTTCATGGAAATTGCGGTTGTTATCAAAGCACGAATGAAAACTACCTTAAGAATTTCTATAATCTGACAGTTATGACAACTATTTAAAGCTGGACAGCAGCCTACTAAGTTTTGTCGATTCTCCATATAAATGTATGTGGTGTGGGCAAAGTGCCGTGAAGAAAAATATTCCCGCACATTTATATGGAGAATCAACAAAAGTCGACAAAACCTTAGTTGGCTGCTGTTCAGCTTCAAATAGTTGTCACAACTGTCAGATTGTAGAAGTTTTTTAAATTCTTAAGGTAATTTTCATTCGTGCTTTGATAGAAATCGCAATTTCCATTAAATATTATTTTAATAATAATAAGATTTATAATAAATAATATGGATACTGATTAGTAGTGACGATTTTGATAATACTCCGCCAAAGATATTGAAAAGGGCCGCAAAAGTAACGTTAGATTTGTTGCCGGTAATTTCAAGAAAAAAGTATGAATTGGCATACGAAAAATTTATGGAATGGAGAAGAAATACAAAAAAAAATTATTTAACTGTTAAGAGGTAGGATACTTTCATGTTATTTTAGTTTTGCTAACCATAAAAATAAATATTAAGTTACATGAGGTACTCGTATTCTTTAAATTTGTGCAATTGTAGAAAAAGTATAGTGTGCAACACGTGGGGAAAGTACTTTTCTCACTCGTGTGTTTGCGGCACTCGCCCTTCGTGAGAAAAGTTGAACTTTCCCCACTTGTTGCACAATATACTATTTCCTTTCACGAATACGTGAACAATTGTCATTTTCGACATCGTTAACAGTTTATAGAACTATAGGTAATCCAACCTCATTTCGAATATTGCCCAAGTTTATTGTCGTTACTAGATTCTAACAGTATCGCAACATTGCAAAAATTGCAGAACAGAGCAATGCGAATCATTGATATGATGCTAGTTGTTATGAACTGGATTCCCATATAAACCCGACTGTATAGTAGAACCCACTGCTTTATTAGAAAGAAAAAACGCTATAAAAACAGCAAATGATACCGCCAATAGAAGAAATGCTGATGGATCTGGACATTTTTGAGTACTTTAATGTCGAAAACACCGTACACTGTCCATATACATAAAAATAAAATAATATTTTGGCTATTGGAACCACTGTCCAAAAATTCAATAACCTACTTACTGGAGATCGTAATAGGGGTAATTGGCGCAAAATTTCTATATTGGTTAACTTTCTTTAATATGAATTTACATTTTAATTTCTATAACGCATATATTAGATTTGAATAGAGGTTGACAAACAAATCCAGCTTCATTTTCTGATCTCTTGTGAGATTCACAAACGTTACTAATTAAAATTTTCTCTCAAATTTTAATTCTAAAATTAAAAACACAGTGAATAAAGTCATACACATTATAAATTAATTAAGCTTACCTACCCTAAATTTCGTGTTTTCGACATTAAAGTACTCAAAAATGTCCAGATCCATCAGCATTTCTTCTATTGGCAGTATCCTTTGCTGTTTTTATAGCGTTTTTTCTTTCTCATAAAGCAGTGGGTTCTACTATACCTTTCAATGATTTTTATTTATAAAATGTTGAAAGGAAAGCTACCTACTTATTTTAATCAATTCATCACATTCAATAATCAAGTTCACAATTATCAGACTCCAACAAATTCAAATTTTCATGTAAATAGAACCCATTACAAAAAAACCATAAATTCTTTATTTCACAAAGGATTTACTCAATATAACAATCTACCCATTCATACCAAGGAAAGTGCAACATTGAGTTCATTTAAATCTAATCTTCTGGGGTACCTCAAAGAAAACTAAACTTCTTTATGTATTTTCATTTTGTATGTGTATTCAAAATATTGATTGTATTTTTATTATTATTATTATTATCATTTTATTGTATTGTTTTTACTTACATTCATTTAATCAAATATTTATGTAATAATAATTATTAGAATTTTTGTATATTAGGATTTCTATTTTTAATAAAGATTATTATTATTATATACACATATTTTTTAACATATGATTTCCATAAGGATATGGACGTTACCCACAAATCGGTTAGGAATATAATCTGATTGATTTTGTTTTGTATTTTCGCTCTTATTGTAATTAGCAGGGTAAATAAATTAAATTTTAAAATATGTCAACTCAAGTAAAAAGTCAGTGGCTAAAGAAAAGTTTAAAAAATACAAGAAGCAATTTTGCTATATTAGTAGCAACATTGAAAAAGCATCTTGAAAAATGTGTTTTAAAGATAACAAATTTTGAGGAGCCAGAAGGATCTGAAATTTCGGATATTCCTGACAACTCTGACTCAGATAAAAGTTAGGTTTTATGCAATAATGATTACGTTCTTTGCCTACTGCAACAATTTATCTTCACCGAATAGTTGTTTGTGTGGGCTAAATTGGGTTTTTAGGGGAGAATGTACCTTGTAGTTTTTTAGTTGCAAAAACTAAATCGTGATATAGAAATAATGATTTAACATAAATTACATAAGTATGAAATAAACAAAAAATAAGTATCGCAAACAAATATATACCAATGGGATGAGAAAGTGAAGAAAATGAGTAAAAATTATGGCATTTTAAGATTTTTTTTTTAATTTGAATAAAGTAGCTCCTACTCTTTTCCAATTAATATTTATCATTTGATTCTAACTAATAAAGTTATATAGAAGTGCGTATATTATTATTATTAATAAAACTGCTTTTTTATAAAATATTTTTAAACTCTTGCTGTCAAAGTCAAAACGTCATGAGATTAAAAATATTTTATAAAAAAAGTTTTATTATCCAAGAATATTATATAAACAAAAAAGTCACTATGAGCTACAGAAATAAATGTTAAACTTTGTCTTTAAAATTTACGCTTTATTTTCTGCAAGAACTGTATAAGTATGTCTTATTTTTTTAAATTTACAGATTCACGCCCATCACATACTGCACCAAATAGAACGAAAAAGCCATAAAATTAAATTCAGCATTAGTACTAATGATATCAAACTCTTCTGAAAAGAATTATATAAAGGGATCTCTCTAACTTTTTGGTAAAGACCACTGTGGAGCAAGTGAAGAAATTAGACGTTCAATTATCTAGATATTTTTTTTGCAAATGTTCATATAGGAACTATGAAATAATGGCAATTTTGTATTAAAGGAAATAAGGGTTATAAAAGAATGTATAAAATAGTTAAAAACCTACCTGAATATTCCTTAAGCACTGTATTCTAGCTTCAACATTTTCCCGTTCATTACCCTCCATTCTCTGTAATTCTTCAGTCGATAAAGAAGCAAAATTCTGTGGAGGCATAGGAGGAGGTGGTAAAAATGGAACAAAAGGAAAAGGTGGAAAAACAAAAGGAGGCAAATTTGCTCCTGCTGGAGGATGAGGAGGGACAGCTTGTTCTGCTCCGCCCTCTGTGGGCCTTTGTTGTGCAGGTTGGGGGTTTTCCATATTAGGCGGTTGAAACATTTGGAATGGATTTTGACCAGCGAAAAATGGGTTGATGAATGGAGCAGCTTGTGGAGGACGAGGAGCAGCTGCAGCGGCAGGGCGAGTGTTATTATTTGTAGGATTTCTCAAAATGTTTAATCTACAAGTTGGGCATGTTTGTTGACGTTGAAACCATGATCTTAAACAGGCAGTGTGGAAAATATGATTGCAGGGTAGTTTTTTCGATGCTGTTGTCATTTCTTCTCGGCAAATAATGCAAACATTGTCGGCAGCTTGCAATTCTTCTGGAGTCGCGTCTGGGTATAGAGTGTTCATGTTGTGTATTGCTCTTCTGGATAAAATGACGTCACTAAACGCCTTCTTGAAATTTCGTATTGTGTAATACATTGGTCTGAATGCAAAGAGCGGTAATGTGTAAATTCTAAAAAAAAAATACTGAATAAACATCTCTGGTGTTTTTTAAAAGAACATTGCGAATATATCCTGTCCTATTAAAATTTGCACTCATATTTTATTAAAGTGTAGGATGTTTAAGTTCTATATCAATCCATGTAGAAGCCTTTATTTTATGTCAAATTCAAATATTTTTAACTTACCTGACCATAATGGCTACAAATGCGAAATACAAAATAACTTTGATGAGACCCATAACTAGTTCAGTATACAATAAAAATACAGCTTTGTTATCCCAAGGTGTCTCACTGTTTAAATCTACTGAATGCAAACCATATTTGATGGCTATATTTATTACCACTGTTAGAAGAATTGCATATTCAAAACCAAAAACTAGTTGCACTGATGCCCCCTTTGATACTGTGGACTGGTAAGCATGTTGAATAAAATGAAGGTCCAAAGATCCCAGTAAAAGTAGTAATGATAATACTCTGATGTGGAAAAGCCAGCTTATAACAGGGCTACGTTCCATCTGAAATATGTAAACAACTTTATGTACGATTGAATAATAAAACGCTCTTTGTAGAACAGTTTTGTGTCAATAAAGTAGCACTTTATTTTACAGTAAAATAAAGTAATTGTCAACGTCATTGACAAATTACAAGACAACTAAATTGACATGTTTAACAAAATAAACATCTAGTTGTCATCGCAACTGCTGTGAGCTAAAATCGTATACAGGTATACTCAAATTTTTTATTTTTTTAACCAATCAAATTGTTCGGTATCTGAATTCGATCTGTGTGTATGTGTGTTGATTCTTTGTTTTGTGAAATTTTAAAATTCTGACTTCAGATTTTGATAGAGCATCAAAAAGTAAGCTTAGGGTTTGATGTGACCCTCCATACTACTTCGGGAACTCCTTTAAAAAGGGGGGTCCAAAATATGAAAATTTTGAAGTTTAAAATGACATTGAATTTAAAATAGACGCATAGTGAATGGCTATTTTGGTAAAAGTGAGTAGACTGTGGCTGTATTATTTATTAATAATGTCATTACAATTTGTTCGGTTTATGGCAATACTATAATAGTATTCTTAACTGGTTTTTAATTGCAATCGTACATAAAATCATGTATATAACTGCGTACATAAACAGGCTTTATTGACTCATCATTTTATAGCCTCTCGCAAGCTCGCTTGGCCCTAAAACGGTTCGTTAAATAAAGCCCTTGTAGTTTGTATCTGTCAAATATAATTTGCAAAAGCGAGTGTCCTACTAGCATAAGCAAAAATTAAAATTAATAAAATTATTACACTATTTATTTGAGACATGAAAATTTCATGTTTAATATTTATTTCTCTATTATTACCAATCTGTTAACTTAAAATACCTTGATTAAAAATATTATGAAAACACTCATACGTTTTCGTAAGCTTACAAAAATAATACATGAGAATTATCAACTGATTTGATATCATATCTTGCAATTAAAATAATTTCAGAAACAAGTATTCATTAAATGAAAATTTCAGTCATTTAACAAGTTGATTTAAAATCGTGTATTTCTGGTAAATATATTTATATAGATGCATGTGGATTATTAATGTTTTTTTGGAACACATTTTTAACAAGTGAAAAATAAATACCCAATTCATTCAATAACGCCACAAGTTTAACATTATTAAATTACTTACATAATCTACTCGATCTTCTGCAAGCCAGTGAAAAGATTTCAAAAACAGTAATAGAGTAAACACTGCTACAAACTTGGGATTAAAGTCATCTCTAAATACAGTGAATGCAAGACAAGTTTCTGTTACAGCATACCAAGATCTCTCCATGAGATGCTAGAAAAGTAAATTTCAACTAAGTTTTATAGTTTTACTTAGGTTTATAGTTCCTACCTCAAATTCTGTAGTTCTTAGCTGACCAAAGAATATTTTCCTCATTATCTTTCCAGTTATCCATACACAGATAAAAGCTTGAATATATATTACCTAGAAGAGTAAGGTTAACAGCAAAGGTATATTTAAAAGATCTAATTGTACTTACTGCCATACTGGGGTTGGATTTTGTGATATACACAACAGATGGGTAAAACTGTTTCTTCTGATAGTAGGCATTGGCTACAACTAGTAATGTTAAAGTTAAGCTTAAAAGCGATATACTTAGGGACCTCATGATATTTCACATTTATTTAATAGGATTCTTATTTCTTTTTAAAAAAATTCCATATATTTTGTTTTCTGATGACTACTTCTGCAAACGTCAAATGCAAACCACAGAACTGTTTTGTGTTTATGTGAGGTTGGATGGAAAATAAACCAATCACTGACAGCTACGTCAACTTCAACTTCAAAAACCCTTCAACGCTGTTTTCGGCCAATAGTGTGAAGGATGTATGTGTCAATAGTATCAAACGTGTCATAACACATAAACAAGAAACAAGCATAAAGGGAATGATAATTTTAAAGATAAGAAAGCTTGTTTTTACTGTGATTAAACGGGTTGTACAAATAATGTATCTCGTATTTTTTTTGTTGCGAACAGAAGTTTTGCCCCACTCTGCTATACGATATATAGTCCCTAGAAAAAATTGTTGGTAGTCCTGAATCCTGTGACATTGTTGCTGAACTTCCATCTTTAGTTGTTGTCAGGGTCTTTTGTTGTTTGTTGTGTTCTTGTAACCAAATTTACACTATAAAATTGTAAATTTGAAAATTAAAAGGAGGGAATTTTTTATCATTTAAATTTAATTTGAAAATGGAAGTAGCAAAAGAAACAGTTTTGCTAGAAGTGCGAAGTAACGAAATTACAGAATTGGTCAGTATTACGGAAATATGCAGATTGTGTGCCAACCAAAATGAAAAACTAATAGGAATTTATAGCGACGAAGGAGAAAATAATGAGTTAGCATCAAAGATGAACTCATATCTGCCCGTAAAAGTGGATAAAACCGATGACTTACCTCTTCAGTGTTGTTGGCAATGTGCTTCAACCGTTCTTGCTTGGCACGAATTAGTTATAAGTAGTATAGAAGCTGATCGAAGGCTTAGAAGTTCTCAACTTGTTTCTGAAAAACAACTTCAGACCAGTTCCGACACTAATTTAGCACACATTGAGTAAGTACACTTAAAATAAGTTCAAATATGGTGAGTTTCTAGAATGGATACAATTATTATATAGATTACACTATAGAATCAAAATTAAAATCAGTGGCTGTCCTTACCAACTATCAAAAAATTGAAGAGATAGTTACGTTCAATTAGTTTCTTATTTTGTTAATATACATTTTAAGAGGTCCTTTATCTGAGGTCTTCTTATAAATGTATAAAATCGCTATGAACTTATTCTTAGTATAAAAATAAAATTATTAAAAAATTTTATTAAAAAGAAAAACATTACCAAAAAATGTATTCATTCTATAGACACAGTTTTTATTTTACACTTATACAAGTCTTAGTATGTAAGTTGAAATGCTCACCAGTCGATTTTTATGTATAAATAAAATTTAAACGGTTAATAGACGTAAAATACAAGAGTCCAAAATATTCATAAAAACACAATTTCAGATTTACCAAACCACACAATAATTTAACAATAACTAGATAGATAGATGCGTAAAAAGGGTGGCCCTGCATTCGCATAGGGTATGGATGGAAGATTCTTCTTCTGCCTGGCAAAACCTGCATGTGGTTTCTTCTGTCAAATCTATGTTTTTCACGTGTTTATTAGGTTTACAGTGTCCTGTAAGCTATTGCTTTTACGTCCTTGCTTAGTAGGTCTGTAGGTGATGGTTTTTTGAGAATCCTTTTTGCCTGCCTCTGTCCTGGGGATTGTTCCCACCAGCTTTGGGCCTATTTTTCCACCCATTTGCTGATTGCTGGCCATTCCTGTAGTTGAATCGGCCCTTAGCTCTTCTTCTAACCTTTGGTATTCCGTCCTATGGAGTTTGGTGATGGGTGGTAACCCTTGCATGAGTCTGTAGTAGGTGACAGCTCTCGCGTCTCCCTGTAGGTATATGTGTAATAGTGGTAGGTTCATCAGGATGGCCTCCATCGCGGCCGCGGGGGTGGTTTCATGACCCCTGGGGCACTGAGACACGCTTGTCTCTGCATGTTAGCTGCCTTATGATTCGTGACTGAAAGGTTTTGGCCACTACACCACTGGTACATATGATGTCATAGGCCTGATTACCCTTGTGGTCATTTTGGGATTGCCACATCCTCCTACACCTGTCTAATGTTATGGATGCTTTTCTGGCGATTTTTGTCGTGTGAGCTTTCCATGTAAGTTTTTGATCAAAAACTACCCCTAGGTACTTCGCTTCCTTGGCCAATGGAATTGCTGTGTCCTCCAGCACTGGTGGTTAAAGGCATTGCTGTTCTCGTTTTTTCGTGAAAGCGACAATTTGTATTTTCTGAGCATTGACTGATAGCTGTTCTCTTTTGCACCAATTGTCTACTATGTTTAAGGCCCTTTGTGTTCTTTCTGAGATTATTCCAGTAAACCGGCCTCCAACGACGATCGCTAGGTCGTCTGCATATCTTGGATAAATAAGTCTTTGTAGGAGATGGCCCATTACGGTTGCCCACAGTAGAGGTGACAGGACTTGTACCCTTGTGGGCAGCCTCCGCCTGCTTTCGCCATGATGGTGTCATCTCCTAGAGTGGATATGATGGTCCTTCTCCCTAGACTGGCCCTTATCCATCTGCATAGGCTTGGCGAAACTCCTCTTCTGGTTTGTTCATTAACTAGTGCGTCTGGGGTTGCAAAGATTTCGACCAATTCTGGTCAAAGTGCCACTCTCTTCTTCCCCGATAGATGGAAACTATTAGACCTACCCATATGCGCCATCGTTAACCAAATAGGAGAGTGCTCGCGGTTTCTCGAGTTAGGGTAATAGTAGGTTGACTGAAAGATCCTACATTGTTAAAGAAAACAAAAATAAACTCAAAGTCTGGCTTTCTCTTTTTAACAATTATAAAAAAAATAAGCAGTTCCAGACTTGAGCTTATTTTTGTTTTCTTTAGAGTAATAAGTAGGTATAGTTCTTCCATTATCAATATGCAGAAATATAAAAACAAAATTCCCAGATGTGTCGGTAAGTTGCTTTGATCGGCTTTGGCGTCTTGTAGATGTGCCGACAAGCCGCCAAAGGAACAAGTTTTTATGTTTCTGCAATTGAAAATGGAAGAACTATACCCGTTTTCTTAGTTATTTTATTATATAATATATAAATAAAGTCTTTTACACCACACTTGAGGAATATATCTTAAAATTATTATTTTGTTTCATAAAATCAGACTAAAAATGTGAAGTATCTCAATAATTTTTGTTGTACTTACCCCTTTCTGTTCTTAAACCTCCTTTAGTAATGTCCGAGTCAGCGACTGATGATTTTTAATGTTCATAAAGCATTTAATTTGTTTTTTATTTGAATATCTGTTTTATACAATGAAAAAAAAACAAGTGTTTCAAGTTGATAGAAGATCAAGTATTTTTACTAAAGACATATAAAATATTTGAGTTTATTACATTTTATGACTGAAAAATCGTCCTTGTTCTCAGAAATTGGTTGATATTATGTTAGTAACTAAAACAGGATAATTCTAGTACAGATCTGCAAGTACTCATGTACCATAAATATTCACGTCTTCTCCATGGCTACGGCCCTTAAAAGCCTTTAAGGGCCGTAGCCCCCGAAATTGGGTTTTTGAGTCTAGATTTTATAGGTATGACTAGTCATGCTTTTGGGTTAGAAAGTGTAAATTTCATATGGAACAATATTTTTATAAAAAAAATTCTCCTGGCTGGATATTCTACTTTATTTTAATTTTATTAGTTTATTTATCAGTTCATATACTTAATCCTATAGTAAGTTGAAAGTGTCTGTGAAATAATTGTTACTTTTTAAATAACACCAATTTTTAGAGCAATCTAAGAAAATGATGAGTTTTATTTAATTGGTTTTATTTTCATTAGAATGAAACTGAATAAATCATCCCAAGTAACTTTATAGTAATTTAAAATGTTCCGGTACACCACTGTTAACGTTTAATACAAGAAAGTTGTAAAAATAACAAAAATATGCAGTGAACTAAGAATTTATTGTGCTCCTGCCGTGTAAACTATTTTGATATATTTATATCACCATCTTCCCACACTCTTTGCTGAAGTCTGAATTTTGTCCACAGGGAGGAAAATGAAGATTGCAAGTTGTCAATGCTGGATCAAAATCAATCTGTATTAATAGAAAGGTCTGGTATTAATGACTACGCTGACAATTACGGGGAATATATTTCTCTTCAACAAGAATACCTTCCTCTAGAGGCAATTTATGAAAGTCACAGTAAACCAGAAATGGAACTAAGTGAAGCATTATCTTCCGACAAAATCATAATTGAACACAAAATGTTTGGCGATAATGATGAAGAAGATGTTGACAATGATGACCCTCCCTCCAAACAAGAATCAGAAGAACTCTGCTATGGTTGTCAAATGTGCCAAATGGTATTCTTTACTGAAGAAAAGATGCATCAACATATTTCTGAAATTCACCCAGAGCAAAAATTAAAAGACGAATCAAATAAAGGTAAAAAGATTGAAAAGAAAGCTCGGAAAAAGAACTCAAAAATCAATCAAGAAATGGTTAATGCAGCAAAAATAGTTGTAGATGGTAAAGTTTACTACAATTGCAAAGAGTGTGGAAGATGTCTTTACTCTCCATATACTTACATTTGGCATATGAGGATACACACAGGAGAACGTCCGCACACCTGCCATCGTTGTGGGAAATGTTTTAGAGTATCTCAGGGACTGGTGCGACATCTAAAAGAAACTCATGAAGGAATCAAGACTTTTCCTTGTGACCTTTGTGGGAGAATGTTTGGAACTAGAAGAAATGCTGAAGAACACAGAAGAATCCATACAAATGAAAGGCCTTACGTCTGTGATCTATGTGGAAAATCGTTTAAACAAAAAGCTTCACTTTATGTTCACAATCGATCACATTTGGACGTTTTTCCGTTTAAATGTTCTTATTGTGATCAGGTTTTCAGGACTAAGCCACCTATGTTAGTACACATAACAAAGCATACTGGGGAGAAACCCTATGCATGTGATATTTGTGGCCGGCGCTTTAGAATTAAATATGAACTAAAAAGACATAGGTTGATTCATTCAGACGAAAAACCATGGGCGTGCGAATTGTGTGGGTTAAGGTTTAAGCAAAAGCGGTATTTAAAAAATCATAATAAATTAAATCACACTGTGAGTTGAAAAAAATTAATTGTAATATACTTTTTATACACTATAGTCTATAGTCTTTATTTACCTTTGGTACAAAAAAATTATGACATTATTCTGGACATAGAAATAACACGATAACAAAATATCTATTGGTTTCCTAACAGGCTATCGATCTAATTCTTTTTAAATATTTAAGACGTCTGTTCTCTCTGCTGAAGGATTGTTTATTATCTCTGTGTCTACTTGCGAAATTTTTTACCCAGTTCGAGAAAAATTTCTTATTGTATAAGAGTTGCTTGGATGGATTATGTAGAGAATTTTGAAGGTGGCTAATTTTTTAACGTAGACAGAGCTCCTTTTACTAAAAATTATATTATAAATAATTAAAAAAAAATTGTATTATTATAAAAAATTATTCAAAATAAGAAAGCAAATACTCGAGAACTATACGCGCGCCGAGCCGTTGAATACAAATATTCAGGTGAGGCGTTCGGAAAAAACTAAAGTATCTTTGCCTAAAATCTACCCAATGAAAAAAAAGAAAGCATTCTCAGGAAGCCATTAGTTTAAAAAAAATTTTTTGTTTTCTCATAGAAAATTTGACCGGAAGTTATAATTTCTAAACTTCTCACTGATTTTTATAAAACTGAAGATATCTAATAATAGAGGCATAATAAAAAAAATCCTTGTACATTTTTCATCATTATACTATTACTTTTGATTTAAATATAATTAAAATGATGAACATTATCTCTGTTTAATAAAACTTATGTTTTAAAATGATCATTTTTTACAACATTCATTCGAAGCAATTTTTATTTTCAAAATAGTATTTATTTATTTATATAAATCAATTTCTAAATTATTTTTAACTTTATTTAAAAAAAATTAATTTCTGATTTATATAAACACTATTTTGAAAATAAAAATTGCGTCGAATGAATATTGTAAAAAAATGATCATTTTAAAACATAATTTTTATTAAACAGAGATAATGTTCATTATTTTAATTAATATTTAAATCAAAAGCAAAAGTATAATGATGATAAATGTACAAGGATTTTTTTTGTTATGCCTCTATTAATAGATATCTTCAGTTTTATAAAAATCAGTGAGAATTTTAGAAATTATAACCTCCGGTCAAATTTTCTATGAGAAAACAAAAAAAAATCCAAAACTAATGACTTCCTGAGAAAGCTTAGAGTCTCCTCTTGAAAATGCTTTCTTTTTTTCTTTGGGTACTTTTTAGGCAAAGATACTTTAGTTTTTTCCGAACGCCTCACCTGAATATTTGTATTCCACGGCTTGGCGCGCGTAGAGTTTTCGAATTTGCTTTCTTATTTTTAATAATTTTTTATAGTAATACAAATTTATTTTCAAATAACTTATAATATAATTTTTAGTAAAATTTTCCGTTCTTTCACGTGGTGCTATTAGTTTTTCCAAAATTTTTTTTTTCGAGATATAATGGAAAAACTAAATTTTCGATTTTATTTTCGAAATTGTGAAGTTAGCATACACTTTAGAGCAACAAAGATTTTTTATCGTTTTCTACACCGTTTCAAGTACTTAAGTGCCAAGTTTCATCGAGATCACATTTTGTGCGAGGTCAAACTCTGTGACTGGGCTAATAACCATAGTTGCTTAACCAGAATGAACCGTGAAATCCTGTTGGATAAACTTTTCTATGGTGATGATATCGTCAACTGTACTTGGTATTTTTTGGACCGATATATCTATTTAGGCTGGTGTATAAAATTTTATCCCTTGAAGTGTTAAAAATTCACAAGTAAGTCGTACATTAAAAAAATAATCATTTATATATTATTTGTAATGATAAAGAGGTTAAAATTGGTAAAATTGCATCAACACAGTTACCAACATTCTAGATTTAAATTTATACAGGCTGTTTGAGTATACTGTACATTCCAAAAATAAAAATAATTCTTTTAGAGAGATTTATTGTTTTTGACAAACTTTTCCATTTATAATTTTGTTACTTAGGCCAACGGTCATGAACTTTTTGTAAATATTAAAAAAGTTTTGTTCTTTCTCTTTGAATTTCCGCATCAATGTTATGAAAATATATGACATGGTTTCTTTAAAATTGACAATAAAAAATCGGCTAAAGTTTGAATCACCAAAATTATAGAAACTATCTGGTTCCCGCTTTCGGTTACATTTAAATTAACATTTCTAATGCTATCTAGATATCAGTACCTCCCACAGAACACATAGAACATAGAACTAGAAGGCTAAAATAGGTGGAAGAAATTAATATTATTCGTTCGAAAATCTAAGAAATTTGATTTACATGTATATTACATTATAATCCCATAAAAGAGCCCGAACTCATCATTTCACGATTATTTAGGATCGTTAAGTTCTTTTTTTATATGTATTCAGAAGAGAATATACAAGATGAGCATATAACAACTGCTGGAATCGTAATAAAGAATTAGGATTTCCCACAACTCATTTGGCAACGCTGTTGTTTAACATCAACACCTGTGACTTATTCTGACGACATTTTTGTTCAAAGCCGGTCTTGCGTCTGTTGTTGTTGAATTGTGTCCTTGCGTTCTTGCTTCAGTGTTTTTTTAATTCCGCATTATCCTATTAGGTATATACTTTTTGTGTTGTTTTCTTTGTGTTATCGTGTAGTATTTAAGATATCTCACTAGTTTTTAGTATAGTTAGAGTTATTTGACTCGGTGTTTCCAAGATGTCTCAGTGGATGGTGCTTTCGTGTAAAAACAAAGGACAAATTCCAGGAATATCTTACTTCAAGTGAGTAGATTTTCATTCATTTCAAAATACGTTACTATAGTTTTGCTAGGAAGCAAACAGAAAATGTAAGGGTAGAACTGAAAAGGAAAAAACTATCCAAACTGATCCTTTTTTCACATCAATAATATTTTAACCGATAAATTATATTAAATGACTTTTTATTTTATTTATAGTGTGTAACAAAAAGTATGCAAAAAATGGAAAACTTGGTGACAAGAAAGAATTTACACTTATTCAGGCATAAGCCCACCGAAATTTCCTTTTAATTTGTCCCTGGCTGAAAATCCTCATAATTTCAGTTGTACTTACTTCACTATTCCATCTTTAGAAAGTACTCACGGTAAAAGTCTATATTTCAGTGGCCATGAATTCCACTTAAAACACCCCTGTCATGGTAGCCGTTTCACTGCGCAAGCTCATCATTGTTCCTTGTGCTACAGTAAAGATCGTTGCAGCAAAACGGTATTGGCCTTCTAGTTCTATGAGTTCTGTGGTACCACCTTGTGAACTGACTAAATATGATTCTGCTTCATATTAAATTATCAATTATCTCTTGCAGATCTAGGAAAGTGAAAACAGAAAAGTCCACCGACTGCAAAGAAGAATTTTATGAAATAAAGCAGGAAGACAGAGATTCAAGTAGCGATGAAGGATCGACAGACGGAAAAGAGGAAACTAAGGAAGTTGAAAAGAAAAACAAAGAATATTTAGAATCTGTAGATTTAACTAACAATTCGTGTATCTCATGCAAGTTAAGTTTCAGTACAAAAACAAAATTAGCAAATCACATGTTGAAAACTCACCAGTTGAAGCAAATAAGAATTCGACGAAAGAAATCCTCATTCAATACGGTTTTTACCTGTTCGGATTGTAGAAAAAGCTTTACTAGAAAATACGATTTACAAAGGCACATCACCAAAGTCCATCCAGACTCTAATACTGAACTTTCAAATAGACATAAAAATTTTGAACTATTAAATAAGCACAAAGTTTCGGAAGATGGTATGGTTTATTATAAATGTGATTTATGCGATGTTAAGTTAACGAAAAGTTCTTCCTTTGTGGATCACTATAATATTCACTTGAATAAAAAATTACATTGTTGTCATTTATGTGGAAAAAAATTTCGAACCAGTTCCCACGTACACCGACACATAAATGTTGTGCATTACGGAATGAAAAAATTTGCATGTGAATATTGTGAAAACACATTTTCTACTAAATCTGCGAAAGATGAACATGTAAATACACATACCAATAATAGACCGTACATGTGTGCGTTATGCGGAAAATCTTTCAAACAATCTTCTTCTTTATATGTCCACAAAATGTTCCACGCTCAAATTTATCGTTTTACCTGTAACGTCTGTGGTAAAAAATTTAAACGGGGTGGTGAATTGAAGAAACATCAAGTTGTGCACACTTGTAAAAGAGACTATGACTGTGAGATTTGTAAAAAGTCTTTTAGATTAGCACAGGATTTAAAAAGGCACCAAAAGACGCACGGTTCTTACTCTTGTAATGATTGTGGAATGGACTTTGAACAAATGAAACTGTTTAAAATTCATAAAAAAGGTCATGAAAAAAAATAATTTTTATTACAGATTTAATGACTTGAACCAAAAGAAATGTTTTATTGATCAAAAAGAGTCCAGAGCTTGGAAGGATCAGATAATTTTAAAGCATGTGCATGTGGTACCTTTTTATTTGAACAAGTAAAAGAATGGTAAAAAGACTTGATTAGAAACATTGTAGAGCCGCTGTTTGATATATTTTACGATGTTAGCTTAAATACCTATAACCCAGTTAATGTGTAAATAGACAAGGTATAATTTATCTAATAAAATAAATAAGTATGTCATTTTGTGTTTTCATTTCTCAGCGGAAAAATAAAGGAATTACATTTTTTGTAAGTTTTACAAAGATATTAACCCTTCCGCTACGGAAAGCGCGCTTGTGCGGCCTGTTGATGTTTGGCAAAATGCAGACGGCGCGCTTGTGCGGCCTGTGCACCTATTCAAACAATGGCAATAAAAAATAGTGCCGCATTTTCCGAACCTCTTCAAAAATTTGCCGCAGCGAAAGAGTTAAGGGTTGGTTATCATCGGATTTTATTCAGTTTCAAGCTGGTCGAAGTAGACGAAACAAGTTAATGAAATCTAGCATTCAGGAAACTTGTTTTTTTTTCTTTGACGGTGTTAATCTTGAGATCGCTGTGTAAATATAATTTCGAAAGTAAGGTACATTCACATTTAAGGGCTCAAGATAATCCCAAAACTGTATACCACATGTTATCTATTGGTAATTGTGATCTTTTGTCAATTGATTGATTGATTATGACGATGTACCCGACTGAGGTTTATAAATGCCTCAATACTGCAGCCTGGAAAGTCCTCCTGTGAAGTTACCGGCCCCAGTAGGTTATACCTCCAGTGCGTAAGTGCCTGGCACTCTAGTATTATATGAGAGGCTGTTTCATCCTCCTCATGGCATAATCTACATATGGGTTCATCTTGAAAGATGCCCATTTTATGTAGGTGTTCCCTAAGGTGACAATGTCCGGTTATTAGTCCCGTGACGTGCTTCATTTGATTCGCTGAGGCTTCCCTTGCCAGAGCGTCTGCTTCCTCGTTGCCTTTTATCCATTTATGCCCTGGGACCCATCTAAGTGTTACCTTATTTTGGTTGGCCAGAACGAGCAGGGTTCCAGACCAATTTTGATCTGATTTTGTTACATGATAAGGCCCGTAGGGCAGCTTGACTGTCAGAGTAATTGAGGATTGTTTTCCCTCTATACCCCCTGCCAATATTCTCCCTCAAACAAAGCTCTATAGCATGTACTTCTGCTTGAAATACTGATGCGTAATTCCCCAATGGTGCGTTTAGGTTGCATCTGGGTGTATCACCATATATTCCAGCTCCAGTTCAACTTGCGGTTTTTGACCCATCAGTATACCAAACCAACGTTCCGTCCCGATAGTTGTTTGTTTCCTCGCCTTCCCAACTCAGCTGAACGCTGAAGGGCTTTGTGAAGTTGTTTTTTGGTGCCATTTCATCACTTCTCATCTCCATCAACGAGTTTGTGATGATTTTTGTGATTCTACTGTGTCCTGGTTCATAAGGATCCCAGTAGCCATTGCATTCCAACCTGAAGTCCCCCCATTCTCGCCTCCGTTCTGATATAAATATCAAGGTTTAGTATGGTTTCCATTGCTGCTGTTGGAGTGCTCCTCATGGCACCTGTAATGCAAATGCAGGCTAAACGCTGGAGTTTAGCAAGCTCCAGTATCGCCTTCCTTTGTATTACTGTAAGCCACCACACTAAAGAGCTATAGGTTAACATGGGTCTTACCACTGCAGTGTACAACCAGTGTACCATACGTGGTTTTAGCCCCATTTAGTGCCTATGGCCCTTTTAGCGCCTATGGCCCTTTTAGCGGCCATTAGTGCCATTTTACCCTTGTTAACGGCTTTTTCCAAATGCTTGTTCCAGGTTGGTTAGTTTAGCGTCAAGGATTATACCTAGATACTTCACCTCCTGGGTTAATTGCAGTTGAGAGTTGAAGAGCTTGGGTAGTCTGAGACTATCCAACTTCTTCTTTTTCGTGAAGGCAATTAGTGCTGTTTTATTAGGATTAACTTTAAGGTTTTCCTCTATATCCGGAAATACTCATAAAGCTACTTCTTTATTTCTGTGTGCAGCCTCTATCTTTGAAACAAGTTGATTGCAATTACAGAATACAATTTCTTGTTCTTTCCACCTTAGGGTTTTCGTATTGTATTTGGGCCTCATTCAGCGAGACTCGTGAGATCTCATTTTTCTGTAAAGTTTATTTTCACTGTTCATCACTGGAACATTCTCTCAAAGTAACTTATTCCAGATTTACCCATATTGATATTAAGGAAGCGACAACAGCATATTTAGCACTAATTTTAACGTTTGTTTCTGTGATATTGTTGTCGAACAGGACAGCTAATTGAAGAACCTTGATGTGCCTTGGGGTCCTATCTGGAGGGAAGGTAACAAGTGGTATGCATTACAGGAGGGAACAGAGAATATTATTCCAAGCCAGTTCTTATGTCACAGGGTGTCCCTCAGGGCGCAATCCTGGGTCCTGTGCTGTTCGTGCTGTACGTAAACATTCTCTCAGACCTTCTCTGTCAGTATGCTGATGACACTTCAGCTATGCTGGCTGAACAGGATCTGGGGAGTCTGGCTTGTGTGTGCTTAATTGTGAAAAAACAGGTCTAGCGCTTTTCCAAAAAATCAACATTTGACAGAATCTGTGTACATAAAATTACAAGGAAAATCCATTCCAGTGGCTGATAACATCAAATTTTGGGGTGTCACCTCGTACACTTCTCTTAGTTGGGATGAGCATATAAGGCTGCTTCAGCCTAGACTGAATAGTTTTTGTGCTTTGATGAGAAAACTTAAGTTTCACAGTCAGTGACTAAGGAATCCATGAGACAGTTTTACTTTGCTGGGGTACAGTCAATTATCACCTACTGTGTAATGTTCTGTTCGAAGTTTTTGGTTTAAAGCTCCGACTTGGTCGGGCGCCAAACCACGTCTGGACTGTCGTAATTCAATACCTGCGGGGGCATATAGCCCAAGGAGTAGTTGTTGAAGTTCAGACGCTGGTGCAGTGTAGGACATTTTTAATGTCTTTGTTCTTGGGAAGAAGTGTGATTTTATTTCACAACCTTAGGCAGTTTTGTTACGCCCATGGTCCTTTTTTGGTATTTTTATGGTTTAAAAAATTCCACCGTCGTTACATATTTATTGTTCAAAAAACGATTATCAGAGGTATATATAAAATTTTATTAATACTGTCATTACAATTTGTTCGGTCTACGGCAATGCTAGAAGAGCATTCTCAACTGGTTGAAATTGTTAAAGAAAAAATGAGTTTCATAATATGCTTTTTCAGTTTCAAAATTTTCCAATTCGAATCGGTGGCGGGATAACAATAACTTGTCTCCATTCAGTTTTTTAAAAATTAAAATTGTGATATTTTTGTTTCAATTTTTCCTAAAGCCGAACCTGGATTTTCATATTTCTCAATAATTCAGTACATTATTCGTGAGAAGTATAAGCTGTATGCCAAAAAAGGAAAAAATATACTAAGTGATCCAAAAGTTCTGGCCAAATGAACAATTATGCATAATTGATAAAATCTGGATCTCCGTTATGGAAGCCAATAGACCCATTATACAGATCTGGCAAAATTTTAACGGAACCTAGGATTTTCAATGTGTTTCACGTAGAAGTCGACCAGCACAATATATAAGAAATCGTATTAACTATTCAATTGAACCACTCTACATTGTTGTATCCCTACTCTCCGCTAGCAGAGCGCGTGTCTGCGTTAGCTTACTAGCACTGACCGGCAGCAGTATGAAAATGTTAGGAAAGGAGATGTGTATATGAGACTTTCAGGAAAGGATTTTGGGACGCCAAAGTTCCATTGTATGCGAGAAATTATTTGCTACACTAAATGCAACAAATAATTTATCTTCTGAAAATAAATGCTGTGGCTCCTTCTTGCCATAACGGTTTTGAAAATAAAATAGATTCTACGATTTAAAAAACATAACGGTAATACCTTTAAATTTAAATTAAGAGATTATCTGTGATTATAGTGTTTAATGTTATATTTTATATTCTAGATATATTTTGTAATTTTATTTTATTAATGTAATGTGCTATTAGCTTTGCTAAGTAAAAAGGATATATATATAAAAATAAACTAAAATGTAACTAAAGAAACTACGAATCTAATGTAATGTAAGATTCAAGTAAACCACCTTTTTGTGCCAAACAATAGCGAAATCTGTGAAACAGGGATAACCTCATATCGAACTTTTTAATAATTCGAGAAATAGCGGACTCTGTCGGAATTGGCCTATTTTCAAATACAATAAATTTATTGTATTTCGAATTGAGTGGCCCCCACTTTAAAATTTGTATCTTCTCATCCTTTGTGAACGTGAACGTTTTATTTTCAATCGTTATCGGCTTAATACTAATACTACTGCGATTGACTTTCAGTAGACTGAGTGGCAAGTATCACGTACCAGTTGCTCGAGGCACAAAGGGGAACTCGTTGACTTCTACGTGAGCGCTTTTCCAAAATACATTGAAAATCCTATGTTCCGTTAAAATTTTGCCAGATCTGTATATGGGTTATTTAGACCTCTATATGTGACCTCTGCCTACCTTTAAAATATCTTCATTTACCAACGGGACACCCTGTATAGTCCTAGTGATTTAACAAATCTTTTAGCTGGGACAATCTGAAGTTCAAATTCTTGACCTTTAGTTATAGTATTAATGTGAATTTGTTTATTCTTACAAAAATAGTCACTTAAATCGAAGACCTAATTAACAGCTTTATAGTTGCGGTTAACTTGCAAGACAGAGAAGAACAATTTTTTAAATAATTGTCTTGGGATGATCAAGTAGAAAGTAGCTGAATCTTTTTTGTTTTCTCTGGGAACAAATTTAATTAATAAAGTACAAATTTTAATTTAATTTCTGAACTTGACCTTATAAAGAAATATAAGTGAATTTACTATTTTATCTTCCAATGAATGAAGCCATTTTTATCTTTACTTACTTTAATAATTAAAAATAATGTATAAGTATATTAAATCTAAAAATCTATTTTATTACCTCTTGCAGACGTGGAAAATGTAAAACTAAAGTAGGAGAGCCTAAACCCAAAGATGACCCTTATGAAACAGTTTCCCCCGAAAAAGATTCAAGTAGTGATGAAGAACTAACAGAAGAAAACAATGAAACTGCAGAATTAAAAAGAAGAAACCAAGAATATTTGAAAGCTGTAGATTTAACTACTAAAACTTGCATTTCTTGCAAGATGAACTTTCACACGAAAACAAAATTAAAAAATCACATGTTAATAATGCACGAGTTGAAGCCAACAAAATTTCGAAGAAAGAAATCTGAAGTTGACGGTCTTTTTGTCTGTTCAGAGTGCAAACGAGGATTCACAAGAAAATATGATATGCAAAGGCATATAATAAAAGCACATCCCGACAATAAGACTGTATTAGAACCTTCCAGTAGACAAAAAAACTGTGAATTACTAAACAATCACAAAGTTTTAGATGACGGAGTGACTTACTACAAATGTGATTTATGTGACGTAAAATTATCAAAAAGTTCTTCTTTTGTCGATCACTACAATGTGCATTTGGATAAAAAATTGCATTGTTGTCACTTATGCGGGAAGAATTTTCGAAGAAGTTCACACGTAAATCGTCACATAAACATTGTGCACTATGGATTTAAACAATTTTCATGTGAATATTGCAATGAAACATTCTCTAGTAAATATGCCAAAGATGAACACCTAAATACTCATACCAATAATAGACCGTATATGTGTGATCTGTGTGGAAAGTCTTACAAGCAATCTTCTTCACTGTACGTCCATAAAATGTTCCACAATCAGGTATATCGCTTTACTTGTAATGTCTGCAATAAAAAATTTAAACGAACTGGGGAATTAAAAAAACATCAAACCGTTCATACTGGTAAAAGAGACTATGAGTGTGAGGTCTGTCAAAAATCGTTTAAATTGAGGCAGGATTTGAAGAGGCATACCAAAATTCACGCAACTAAATCTTGCTTTAACAATATGTAATGAATATCTTGCAAAAAAATTGGAAATAATCAGAGAGGTGATACATCTACAAATCCACGATAATAGTATTTTCGACTTTTTAATCGAGCTCATATCGCTTAAAAATCAGAACAGAAACTAGAATTTATAGGAGCGAAATAAATAATTGTAACACAAAAGTCTAAAAATTTTGTGGATGGAAAATATTCTAATCTCGAAATTAAATAAATGAAACGACTTTCATAAGAAAATTATTCAAACGAAGCAGAATTGGAACTGTCGACATTGCATTGGCCTGAAACGAAGCAGGAGCATGTACAAAACATGATTAATTCAATACAACTGAACGAGATTAGTTTGAGTCTCAGCACAGCAGCCTGTAGTCTTATTGTGTTGTCAATTGTCAAGGGATCTACTGCCTTTAAGGGCCCTACTCACGATGAGACCGTGTCGACCTGACCAAGATCTGTCAATTCAAAACATAATGAAAAGACTTCACTAACGTCACGTCAAAACCAGCTGATTATGCACCAGACCTAGCGCTGTCGGGTGGGAGCGACCACCCGACGCCCGACTTAGGGACCTGACCATAACAGGCTAGTGCATTCCCTACACAGGACCTGATTTCTGACCCGACCTAACCAAGTTGACCAAACCGCCCGATCAGATCGTGAGTAGGGCCCTTTATAAAGCTTAACACATCACTAGGTTTTCTTGAAATGAATTATTTTTAAACTGTCAATATAAAACATTTGTAGTTGAAAAGGATTTTTTCAAATTTGAGTAATTCACCTCTCCACAAAATGTAACAAATTTCCTACATAATAAAGGGTTTCCCAGAGTAGATTTTAGGTTTTAAACTTACCTTACGCCGACCCTGTTCGAAATGTTATGAAAATATTAAGTCGAGCGTGTAGCGGACAAGTGAGGATTTAAGTTATCATGGAAGTTCGCAGCGTGCCTACTTATTTTAAAGCCAACGATTCGTCCATAGTTACTCGGTGGCGTTTTTGTGTGCAGTACAATATTCGACGCTTGGGCGATGTTAGTTCACTCTGGGACACCCTTTATATAAATAAGAATCGCTGTGAAATTTAATTCATAATCGATTAAGAACAGTACCTGTTTTAACGGAAGTTTCACGCAGTTTTTCAGAATTGTGCTAGATTTTTTGTTCGTGCCTACTTTTTCAATATTTGTAGAACCTCACAATTTTCCTGGAAGCTAGTTCGTCAGTTCGTTAGTGTCACATGTTCTTAGTGTCTTTGCAAATTGAAAGTGTGCTAAAGTCGCATGTAACATGTTCGGCTGTTTCATCTACATCCAAGCAGAAACTACACAGTCCATATTATGGAGTCGATATCTCAGAGAGCAGTGTCCGGTGATAAATTCTGTAACTGTTTTTAATTCAAACTTTTGTAAGTTCAATAAAACTGAAATTCAAGATTTCCCAATTAAATGTGATTTATCTTTCGAAGAATATTACAAAAAAAGATTTGAAGTGCGCTTTCAACTAGAATATTTAAAAAATATTTATTATTGAAGAAATAGGTAAAGGGTGTAGTTACTGTAATTGCATAATTTGCCGCCATAATTTTTCATATTCATCCCTATTGAAATTATTTGGGGACAATTAAAACAAATAGTAAGAGGCAAAAATACATTTCATAAAGATGAAAAGTTAAAATGGACTAGCACAAAGGCAAGCAATGACTAATAAACTAAAAGATGTTAAAAAGCTTACATAAATCTTGTCAACCTTCTATTGGTAATAAAATCATAATTGAGTTTGCATACAGGGTGGCCCACCTATCCTCGCTCGGACCATAGCTGCTAGGCTGATGAAAGTCGAGAAAAAAATCTTATTGTATTTTATTGGAGGCTCGATGTGCTATTTCTTAAAATTATTTTCGATTATACAGGGTGAAACATGAATCGGGCAAAATATTCGGCATTTTTTTTAAATGGATCACCCTATATATTTTTTCATTTTTAGAATATCTGTCATGTGGACTTTAAATGCCCCTTTTGTTTTTGAGGGTCATATGCAACGTTGCCAAGTTATTTACATTTTAATAAAATTTTGTGAAAAAACTTGAACGAAGAAAAATCTTCATAAAAACTACATTTGAAAAATTGATGGAAAAAACTGGATACGCAAGTACCAAAAGTATGTGCAGGAACATACATATCATTTGGGTTCATTCAAGAAATACAGGGCGTTTCGAAACAAGGACCAATTTTCGCCAACTTCAAATTGCTGAAACTCATTTTTTCAAATGGATTATTTACCTTTCGAAAAGTATCGTTGGATATGGTCCATATGATACCATTGGAAAGGTCATTGTATGGACCTTCAAATTATGAAATCATATATAGGGTGATCCATTTGAAAAAAATGAGTAAGTATCGGCAATTTTAAGTTGGCGAAAGTTGGTCCTTGTTTCGAAACGCCCAGTATTTTTTGAATGAACCGAAATGATGTGTATGTTTCTGCACATACTTTTGGTACTTGCATATGCAGTTTTTCCATCCATTTTTAAAAATATCGTGTTTATGAATATTTTTCTTCGTTCATGTTTTTTCATAAAATTTTATTAAAATGTAAATAACTTGACAACGTTGCATGTGACCCTCAAAAACAAAAGGGGTATGTAAAGTCCACATGACAGATATTCTAAAAATGAAAAAAAATATATAGGGTGATTCATTTAAAAAAAAGACCGAATGTTTTGCCCCGGATTCATGTTTCACCCTTTATACTAGAAAATAATTTTAAGAAGTAGCACATCGAGCCTCCAATAAAATATAATAAAAATTTTTTCTCGATCTTCATCAGCCTAGGAGCTATGGTTCGAGCGAGGGTAGGTGGGCCACCCTGTATAGAATTGAATAGACCCTATAATAATAAACCTCAGATATCACTAGTTATAGTGAAGACAGTGACTTTTAAAGATAGTTCTTGAACTTTTTTATTTATTACTCTTTGATTTTAGGTACTGTTTTAATGCCAAGAGATTAAACAAAGTTTAATCCCATTAACAACATATAAGCCTCCGTGTTATTTATTTGTTTATTTTTATTTTGCAAAGTACGCCTATGGAATGTGACGTTATATCCCCACTTTTACTGCTCTTCTCTTTTATTCAGAGTATAGCATGTTTGAAGCCGGAGAGTGGCTAACCTGGCCCTGTGTCGGAAGGAGGATAAAACCAAACTGTTGCAAGCTCGGAATTTTTACTTTAATCTAAATGTGTTGATTAGGACACTAAATATCATACTTTACGAATGTGTTAACTTCTAGATCTGTATACTTGCTTTAAAATATAAAGTAGTTTATAAATCGTTAAATAGATTACATAAATAATAAAAAAATTAATTATGACACTTTTTTATGTGTACATAAGATTATATAACTCTTCATAAATTTAGCCAATAGCAGTTGCAATTTTTACTTAGTTACCATGTATTGATAAGCGATTATACCCTTGACGACGTGGTATAATCGTTTTTTATATTTCGCATCCTTCCATCTTGAAAAGTTTGTCATAACAATACGTTTGACGTTTATAATAAGCAAACGGCAACAAAAATAATTATATAATCGTATCGAATACAACGCGAGCATAAGAAAATAATATTTTATACTTCCTCCTCGCTCGACATATTTCTTCCAAACACGAAATACGTCTCGTGACTCGGAAGTTAATCGATTATTTTCGAAGCTCTTGTGTTATTACTACTGAATATTACACACAAACAACTGGTTCAAACTAGAATATTTGATTGAAAATTTCACACCAACATTTTTTAACCAATAAGAAGCTTTCGTTTCAGCTCGTTACTGTAGCAACAAAAAAACTTGGCGATAATATTTTCCTACATGTTATAATTTTTTATATTACTTTGGTGTGAAATTTTCTTACCGAATCTCTCACGATCTTGAAGTACTATCTGGAAATATCTCTGATTTTTTTTTAAAAAGTATCCATCGCCTTCGACTCGGGATACTACCGATAGTAATTCAAGCTCTAGGGAAATTACATGTATTGATAAAATGGCTAAATGACCAAAATCAAAATGGACTAGTACAACGGCGAGCAAAGTAAAAGATGATGAAAAGGCTTATATTCAATATTGTCAACCATCTGAAGTGAATAGGCTAAGGGTATATGAACGGATAATTTCGATAATCTATAAAGATAGCTTAGTAGCATAAGGTATCCTGTAGGTAAAGGGTTTAACATAAGGTGTACAAGAAAAAAAAATAAGTATAACTTTCTTTCTATTAAATAAGAAACATTTAAAAGCTAAAATGCTTCACTTACTTTTATAAAGCCTTTAATAAATAAAATTTATAACAGAACATGTCTAATTCAAACTATATATACGTATATAGCGGAATCTAAACTCATAAAGTTAGTCTACTAATATCACAATAAAATTAATTCTCCTGTTTGGATTATGTTAACTTTCAGTTAAGAACTGAAATAAAGTTCTATGCAGTAATAGAGAAATATGGATTATAGCACATAAAACTAAATATGGATATCTCAGTATGCTATTAACTAATCACTCTGCTGTTGCAGTTGATTGTGTATTAGTAGACTCTCGTCCAAGACTACTACCAGGAGAATCTGCATTTTCGTTGATAAGACGTTGTCTCTCTCTATACATAGATACTCTTATATTCTCTAGCTGGTGGTACCTGCACAGTTTTAAAAGTGCACAAACCGAGAGACCTACCCAAGTAGCAAAAGATCCCCATACTCCAAACTGTGCTGTACCCATTTGAATGTAGAAGTTGGCAGTATTAATTTTATCGGCATGGTCAATGTCTTGACCAGCAGCTAGTTCACAGCTAAAAAGAAATAAGAAAAATTTGACTAAAAATTATTTAAATAAATAAAATGTTATTGTTTTTTTGGAAAACGATCGCCTTTATAGTGTCAATGAAAGATCAGATGAACTAGTCTTAGATCCTTTTTGAAAATCAAGTCAACAACATTACACTAAATTTTATTTATTTTTTTCACTAGAACATTTCATTTTACCCAGCAGATATTGATTTACCAAGAAAAAATACCATAATGATAATTGTAAGAGTATTATTAGCCGAAAAAATACAAGAGTTCGCAAAATAAAAATATCTCAAGAAAAAAATAAAGATCATGGTCCAATATTAACCAAAGGAGACAAAAGGAATGCATTACTGATATAAAGTTGAATACATAAATAATATTGAACAATTTATATCTTATAACAAAGAACATTTTAATAAGTTAAGAAGTAACCCTTTAGAAAGTTAGTTAAACATATAAAATTTAAACCCCAATATTCTTTTAAATTGATTTAGATGTGTCTTAAATAGTTAATCCGTGAGCACCTTTATTATTTGACATTTTCATGGATTTTATTGAATAGCAAATAAATAGCAGTTTCTCCCCAAAAGTAATTGTGATTAGTGATTGAAAATAATAACAAATTGATTAAAACATTTTTTCCTTTGGTATTTACGAAATAAAAACAAACACATTTACTTAATCATAAACAAAAGTAACCATTCTTGCCAACAAAAAATATTGTCATTTAATAATTTAATACAAAGATTATTTAGTATTCCAATATTGAAAAAACCCTTATGTAAGATTATTTTTTGCACATAACAAAGATTCTCTTCCAAAAATCAGGAATTTATAAATTATTATGTAATAATTGTAATGCAGAACACATTGGACAATGTGGACTAAAATTTAAGTATCATATACAAGAATATTTATCTAGAAATAAGTAATGTTATTTTCAATAAACATTTAAAATTTAAGGATCGCAATTTTTATGTAGAAAATAATAAAAAATTTTACTTTTAAGTTAAATGGTAATTTTTTTATTTAGAAATTTTTAAATCCACTAATAATTCAATATCATTAAATAGTAAGTCAACAAATGATGTTCTGCCTATTTTTAAAATTCTTGATAATATATCTTAATAGTAATTTATGTATCAATTATAAGGGCCCTAATTCCCGAAGGCAAGGTTTGTGTCCCGAGGGACAGCAATTGCGTGAGGTAAGTAAACACAAACACTGACAACAATATTCAACAAACGTCCAAATATCCTAACAACGGGAATTAAGGCACCCTTTTTATTGATAGCGTAACTAGGATGTTATGAGATTATAATATCCCGGTCATGAATAATAGTAATTTATGTATCAAGGGAATTATAAGGGCCTTAATTCCCGAAGGCAAAGTTTGGACACATTATTATAATAAAATTTTCTTAAATATCATTTTAGCTTTCTGCCTAGATGAAATTTTTAAAAATTAAGGAGTGTCATTTCTTTCCTTCATATTGTTAAAAAGAAGAAATGCTTATTCTGAATTACTAAGCTGGGAATCAAAAAAATTATTTTTAATAATTTCACTTTACTAGATTGCCTAAAAGTAGCTAATATTTGTTTGAAGAATACTTACGAGGGGAACCTCTGTGTCATATTTTGACACCATGCCATAAATCCTAAAGTGATCATAAGAGCTGCTATAATTGTCATGCCACCAAGAAGAATTCCAGATAGTACATCTATGAAAGCTGAGAGAAAAGAACTATCAGTTCCTTTGTACAGAAACATCGATAGCCTAAAGAAATAGAAACAATGATTTTCGAATATGGCCTTTTAAAGTTACTTACCTATAGATTTGAATAGCAGACACCAATAGAAGCATGATACCTACAAAGATAGTATAATTGCAGTAACATTGGGAAGCCCAGTTTACAGAAAGTTGTCCATCTGTTTCTTGCCATTCTCCGGTTGAAAATAATAAACAATGGCCCCTTAAATAATAAATACAATTGCAAGTCTTATCTAAGAATGTATTCTATTTACTACGTACTTGAAATCATCTTGGTGCCAGCTCATAGGAACAACAATGCATAGTGATAAAATGAAAGCTATTACATAGCCAGCAATCTGACTAACAAGCAAAATATTAGTTAAAGCCATTATTTCATACAAATTTTTGTTTACATTTAGTTTGACATTTAACTAAGGTGGAAAATACAAATACATCACTTTCTTTTTACTAAATACTGTCACTGTCAAAAATCTGTTCTTCTTTTACAAGCTAAATAGCGGGCCCGGATTTAAGTAGTAACCAGCAGAAGGAGTGAAGTCAAATCAGGAACTCGATTTTTGAAAGGGTGAGAATTAATTCTCTTGAGAATGTGACGTCATTTTCTCCTGATAGACTGTTATATCAATTTTTGAAAATTTTCGATGGAAAATGTTCTCCCGATATCGAGAGAAATAATTCTTCAGGGTTTTTGTAGGAGAACAGACCTATTTCCTTTTAGCACATGCGCTGTTTCGAACACAAAATGTTTCGAAATCAAATACTATTAAACGAGCAAGGTTTGTATGTATGTATGTGTGTGTGTCCAGACTAATTCCTATCTAAATCGGCAAAAAATGTAGGTCGCATGTATGTGAGATATAATAGCTTGTTTCTATAGTAATATATAATATAAAGGAGAGATGAGTACAGTAAAAGTGGGGATATAACGTCACATTCCATAGGCGTACTTTGCAAAATAAGTTTCTATAATATAAATAAGGTCACAGCATATAAAATATATATACGCACTTCGTAGATTAAATTTGGAAGTTATATTATTTACAAAAAATAAAAATAAACTTTATGCATCTGACACTTTAACATTGAACGAATTAAATTTAACCAATAAATAACAAGGAGGATTATATGTTGGGATTAAACTTTTTTTAATCTCTTGGCATTAAAAGTAACGCTTCAGTACTTACCTAAACTCAAAGATTAAAAAAAAAGTTAGTTCAAGAACTATCTGTAAAAGTCACTGTCTTCACTAAAACTACTGGTATCACTATAATTGTCTTTTCTGAGGTTTATTATTATAGGTTCTATTAAATTATCCATTGATATATCCACTTTCCTACATGAATTTTCTACATTTTTAACATGACCAATGCATTTTCCCCAATGTTCTCTATTTACATCTGAAACTGCCTTCAAAAACAAATTTCGCACATCAGGAAATTTAAATGTTTTATTGTTTTGAGATAATAATTGTGGCCAGATCAGTTCAGTGGAATTTAACTCTGAGTGGTTCGGAGGCAATCTGAGAATTTTAATTCCTTTTTCTCTGGCCATCTCATCTATAATATATTTTTTGAATTTGTTTTTATGTTGCCTTGCTATTACTAATAATTCTGCCTTCAAGGATTTAGGAGGACTGATAATATTTTTAGAATGAAGCAATTTTGAAATATATATTAATACAAAATTCTGAATCAATTAAAATACATACGATACGGCTATGAATAAATAAAGTCTGACTTATCTGTCAAAAGAACAGATTTATTACAGTAAAAACCATGGAAACAAGATTAAATCTAGACAAAAACTATATTAGGCCGATCAGATGTATTAAAATTTAAATTTTAACTACAAATAAGCATTGAAGGATGAGGTAAAAATAAAATTTCTACCTCTTGAACCTGTACTACGTTCTGCAAATTAAATACTGCACTCCTTTCTTCTGTATAGAATAGTAGTAAAAAGGTTTGACTTTATTTAATTTCTGGCGTTTTAATCTGAAAGAATTCAATTTTAAATTTGCCGCTTTATATAAAAAAGAAAAGATTCATTTGACACACATAAATAATTTGCTTGTCAAATGACAGCCATCTCATAAATTCAAAGTTGAAAATACAACGTTGCCAATTCAATTTCAGAAATCATGGGTTTAGGTAAATATTTATAGGAACGTTGAGTAACACTGTTAAAATGGACACTTGTCAAAATGTGACACCTGTAAAAACGTGACAACTGTTAAAATGTGATACGTGTCAGAATGTAACAACTGTCAAAATGAACAAATCTCAAAATATGACACCTGTCAGAATGTAACAAATGTCAAAATGTCATACGTATCGTACTTTTCTTTATTTATTACAAAGATCTAACCTAACCTAAAGCTAATCCTTTTTTTTTGGCGGGTGGAAATGCTTTATGCACATCGGGTAAAGGTTCTTTCCTTCCCCGATAATGTGAGACTACCCCTTCTTCTTCTTTCATGTGCCTTATCCGGTCTCCCGAACGTTGGCTATCACTCTGGCTAGACTACCCCTTACGGCTACTATTTTATTATGCGGACACTGAAACTGAAAATTTTTGAAAAAATATGATATCAATATCTGCCACACGTCGAGAGTCTGGTCACAGGTTTTTGTGGAGGTTTTTACCCAAGTATGAATATCAGACCTATAATTTTCCTTCACTGCAGATCAATAAATAATAAAATCAATTGAACATAGAGTTTTTCTTATATAGTGATAAATAGACTGAGCTGAGCGATCCTCTGTTGACGGGACGTGTACCCTACACGCTGCTGTTGCCCGTCCCGGAAACGGGGCCTGTCCACCGTGACAATTCGCGAAGATCAAGCGTCAGTAGATGTTGCCCTAAAAGGGTGAAATCCCCAGAAACTAGGCAACTTTTAATGCATTTAACTAACCCCTGCAGTTGATAAACGTCAACAACAGCTGCAGCCAATTGAAAATTAACACTGGCAGCTTTTTTAATTTTCAAGCCAATCGCCAATCAACTTTTTATTTATCTCCCTATCAGTAGTTCAAGTAGATGTCGCCCACTCCGTGATTTTCGCGAATTAATTATTAATTTGTCATGTTATAAATATACTTAAATTATATACTCATTGGGCTGCTTAAAAATGTAGATTTGAATATTAAGAGGGAAGCTCGGTGACCAGATATTGGTATTTATAAGTTAGAAGTTTAGAGGCTGTTTTCTATCTGTATTTGGGAGAGTTTAGTTCATAACGAATATCCAAAGTTGTTTACTTTGAAGAAGAATTTTTGTGTTTGTTAACATATTATACCCTTAATTGTGAATATTACGTTGATTATTCAGATATTTTTGCATCTTAAAATGAATCCAGGAAATCTTAATTTGCAGATTGCAATACTAAATAACTTGGAAGCTGCAGATATTGCTAACCACAAAAAGGCGGTATTTTCTACGTGATAATGATCCTTCTAATACATTGTCTGATGGTCACTTTATCAAGCAATTCCGGTTATCTAAAAGATTAACAAATTTCCTATTAGAAATGAAGTTCAAAAAATAACGTTCGGCGAATTAGGGAACAACGAAAATTTCTGCTTTTTGAAGTAATAGGGAGATTTTAAGCCACCTATTTGAACACCAATATACTTTAAACGTTATACATCGCATGCGCAATAGCGCTAAAATAAGAGAAACTTTATTAACTGATATTGTTTTACGTTATTAGAGGTGAAATAAGGTTCCCTTAATAAAGGATATTGTTTTCGCAGTGGTGCCGCATGTAGAAAATTTATATTTAAGTTTTATCGTGAACTCCAAAGTCTATGATAAATACATGTGAAATTTAGAAGATTTGAGTAAGTCTATAGTTTTCACCATTCTTACCACTTTTTTTCTTAAATATGAAATGAAAACATTTCATAAAATTAAGTGTTATGGCAACATAGGATATGGACATTGAAGAGATGTCACAACAAGTCTTTTACCTAACCTATCTTTTGTACTATTTGTTTCATTCTGGCTTCATTTAAAAACGATTTAAGGCAGTTAAAATAAAAAAAAAATCGTAAATGATTATTTAAACTATCACAAAGTGAGGGTTATCATTTATAAGGTTATAAATGTTTCTGGCATCTGTCACGTAAATAACGGAAGAGTGGGGTGGCTTAAAAACTCATTTTCGAAATACGTTATTAGGGAGGTTTTAAGCCACAACTTGAGCGTCATACGTTATATCCCTTTATCCGCTATTAAAGTAAACACAGAACGTTAATAACGTATTTCGAAAATGAGTTTTTAAGCCATCCCACTCTTCCGTTATTTACGTGACAGATGCCAGAAACATTTATAACCTTATAAATGATAACCCTCACTTTGTGATAGTTTAAATAATCATTTACGATTTTTTTTTTATTTTAACTATCTTAAATCGTTTTTAAATGAAGCCAGAATGAAACAAATGCTACAAAAGATAGGTTAGGTAAAACACTTGTTGTGACATCTCTTCAATGTCCATATTCTATGTTGCCGTAACACTTAATTTTATGAAATGTTTTCATTTCATATTTAAGAAAAAAAGTAGTAAGAATGGTGAAAACTATAGACTTACTCAAATCTTCTAAATTTCACATGTATTTATCATAGACTTTGGAGTTCACGATAAAACTTAAATATAAATGTTCTACATGCGGCACCATTGCGAAAACAATATCCGTTATTAAGGGAACCTTATTTCACCTCTAATAACGTAAAACAATATCAGTTAATAAAGTTTCCCTTATTTTAGCGCTATTGCGCATGCGATGTATAACGTTTAAAGTATATTGGTGTTGAAATAGGTGGCTTAAAATCTCCCTATTAACGTTCTGTGTTTACTTTAATAGCGGATAAAGGGATATAACGTATGACGCTCAAGTTGTGGCTTAAAACCTCCCTATTGTTTGCTGGTTTTGTTTTTATTCGTAAAACGTCAATTTTAAACAGGGTCACAAACTGGTTCGTTGATTGGTTGGGAAAAAAGTTATCATAGACTTACGGTACTATCATTATTCCCTTGAGAAATAAGTTCTCTAGACACTCAAAAATAATAGTGATGGGCAGAATCGAATACTCGGTACTCGAATTCTTTTCAGAATTGAATACTAATCCGAGTACCGGGTATTCGAAGTTCGCGTCGCGTTGTTTATGTTTTGCCGGCCAATTCGGATACCGATACCCATACATCGCGCATCGAGAAAGAATAGGGAGGTTTTAAGCCACCTATTTGAACACCAATATACTTTAAACGTTATACATCGCATGCGCAATAGCGCTAAAATAAGGGAAACTTTATTAACTGATATTGTTTTACGTTAATAGGGAGGTTTTAAGCCACCTATTTCAACACCAATATACTTTAAACGTTATACATCGCATGCGCAATAGCGCTAAAATAAGGGAAACTTTATTAACTGATATTGTTTTACGTTATTAGAGGTGAAATAAGGTTCCCTTAATAACGGATATTGTTTTCGCAATGGTGCCGCATGTAGAACATTTATATTTAAGTTTTATCGTGAACTCCAAAGTCTATGATAAATACATGTGAAATTTAGAAAATTTGAGTAAGTCTATAGTTTTCACCATTCTTACCACTTTTTTTCTTAAATATGAAATGAAAACATTTCATAAAATTAAGTGTTATGGAAACATAGGATATGGACATTAAAGAAATGTCACAACAAGTCTTTTACCTAACCTATCTTTTGTAATATTTGTTTCATTCTGGCTTCATTTAAAAAACGATTTAAGGCAGTTAAAATAAAAAAAAAATCGTAAATGATTATTTAAACTATCACAAAGTGAGGGTTATCATTTATAAGGTTATAAATGTTTCTGGCATCTGTCACGTAAATAACGGAAGAGTGGGATGGCTTAAAAACTCATTTTCGAAATACGTTATTAGGGAGGTTTTAAGCCACCTATTTGAACACCAATATACTTTAAACGTTATACATCGCATGCGCAATAGCACTAAAATAAGGGAAACTTTATTAACTGATATTGTTTTACGTTATTAGAGGTGAAATAAGGTTCCCTTAATAACGGATATTGTTTTCGCAATGGTGCCGCATGTAGAACATTTATATTTAAGTTTTATCGTGAACTCCAAAGTATATGATAAATACATGTGAAATTTAGAAGATTTGAGTAAGTCTATAGTTTTCACCATTCTTACCACTTTTTTTCTTAAATATGAAATGAAAACATTTCATAAAATTAAGTGTTATGGCAACATAGGATATGGACATTGAAGAGATGTCACAACAAGTCTTTTACCTAACCTATCTTTTGTAGTATTTGTTTCATTCTGGCTTCATTTAAAAACGATTTAAGGCAGTTAAAATAAAAAAAAATCGTAAATGATTATTTAAACTATCACAAAGTGAGGGTTATCATTTATAAGGTTATAAATGTTTCTGGCATCTGTCACGTAAATAACGGAAGAGTGGGATGGCTTAAAAACTCATTTTCGAAATACGTTATTAGGGAGGTTTTAAGCCACCTATTTGAACACCAATATACTTTAAACGTTATACATCGCATGCGCAATAGCACTAAAATAAGGGAAACTTTATTAACTGATATTGTTTTACGTTATTAGAGGTGAAATAAGGTTCCCTTAATAACGGATATTGTTTTCGCAATGGTGCCGCATGTAGAACATTTATATTTAAGTTTTATCGTGAACTCCAAAGTATATGATAAATACATGTGAAATTTAGAAGATTTGAGTAAGTCTATAGTTTTCACCATTCTTACCACTTTTTTTCTTAAATATGAAATGAAAACATTTCATAAAATTAAGTGTTATGGCAACATAGGATATGGACATTGAAGAGATGTCACAACAAGTCTTTTACCTAACCTATCTTTTGTAGTATTTGTTTCATTCTGGCTTCATTTAAAAACGATTTAAGGCAGTTAAAATAAAAAAAAATCGTAAATGATTATTTAAACTATCACAAAGTGAGGGTTATCATTTATAAGGTTATAAATGTTTCTGGCATCTGTCACGTAAATAACGGAAGAGTGGGATGGCTTAAAAACCCATTTTCGAAATACGTTATTAACGTTCTGTGTTTACTTTAATAGCGGATAAAGGGATATAACGTATGACGCTCAAGTTGTGGCTTAAAACCTCCCTATTAACGTTCTGTGTTTACTTTAATAGCGGATAAAGGGATATAACGTATGACGCTCAAGTTGTGGCTTAAAACCTCCCTATTCACGGATTTGGAATATGAATATATCGCGCCACCGCTTTGATTCTGACAGTATTCGAATACACCGATACCTTTCAGAATCGAATACTTCTCGATTCTTGGTATCCGAGTCCCCCATCACTAAAAAATAAGGTTTTTAGCTATTCAGAGAATTTAAGTTGGTGAATTTTTTCTCTAGAGAACTGATTCTCCTACTTTCAAAAATCGAGTCCCTGTAGATCAAAAATCTTAAAATATAGAATTGAATTTAAACAATTCTCTAAGCTGTTTCTGCCACAATTAACAGCTGTCGAAAAAACTAACAGCATACAAAGCTATGTTACTAACGACGGAGATGAAAGTTTCCTTATCCTTAGTTTTGAACATTAGCTACCTCGTCAGTTTTTTGCAATCACGAAAATTAGGGCATTGTGAGGACTAAACAAGCTCAAGGGGTCTACTGACGTTTGTTCCGTCTTTACTATGCAAAGATATTGCATTTAGATCCGGAATACTCAACTTTTTAGAAATAATTATTCGCATCTGCTCATCGCCAACTCCTACGATTTTGGAGCACATGAAGAAAAAAAATGAATTCGTTAAATTAAAAAATTGTATTATTTAAAGTTCTATGTGAAAAAACATCGATGTTTTCATACCGATGCTATTTATTTCGATAACTCGATATTTTTAAGTTCGATACCGGCTCTATCAAAAAGAAACTGACAATCCAGTGCTGCCAACATGGCACTTGAAGAACTTCAAAATTACTTGCCACTGGTCCCCTCTCTAGGGACAGCTCGGAACGACTATTTTTGCTCCTGAAGATATTTTTAAAATAAAAACTTATAATACAATTTGTATTGACTGAATGTAGTACATTTAATTTTATTTTACAAAATATAACAAAATCACCGAAATATAAAACTTAATTACATTCGTTTTTTCTTACAATTTCTTTTATTAAATATTTTGACAATATTTATTAATCACAATAACAAAACAATATTTATCTCTAAAACTACAAAACAATGAATCTTTACATTTTTAGAAAATATACTCAATAAAATACATTCAACTAAATTTAGTTGATGGGCTTTTTACATCTTAAAAACTAGATATTGGTAATAAAACAAACATTGTTGTAAAATTCGGTTGTTTTTGTTTGTATGCTACTTTAATATTGTGATACTAACTTTACAAAAATCAATCTAAATTTACTAAATTTAATCAGCACAATGGATTTTGAAAATCTGTGTTTACCTTATTTTAATGAACTAGATATTTTTATTGTAAACTATAGATGTACCTAATAATATTAATAATACCCAATATTTAATAATATTTGCAGAATGTATAAATAGTGAACCTCACAAAAATAACACTTTAATTTTAGTTAAAGTTTACAATATATTTTCAATAAATATCGACAAACTTGTCTTGAGGAACTCGTTAATTAATGGAAAATGATTATTAACAAACACCATTCATTCTTACCAAATATTTTCCGTTTAATAGAAATTCTTTACTGAATTAGTAAATGTTCTTCTATAGATGTGACTTCTACGTAAATAATTTACAAACGTCGCATTTAAAATTTTTCCCAAACATTTCATTTACTTTTTACTGGAATGAATCAATAAATGGTCATTTAAAGTAAGTAAGTAAATGATTTTTCACAAACGTTGCATTTAAAATTCGTAACACAAGAATCCAGAATGAATATTACTTTACTTTTTACTTTTTCGTGTCCAAATCAACATCCTATAGTTTTTTCGCCGAGTAATGGGCGACGTCAATTGCATTCTCTTCAGCATTCATAAATCATCGAGGGTGCAGGTGTTGGGGCAATTAATGCAGACTGTTAGGTGATTCATATCTTGAATTTCCCCGCATTCACAGAAAATATATTCCCATTCTGATAAGGTTTAGTGTTTTCCGTGTTCATTGTTCGCCAGTTCAGGTTTGTCCCGCTTGGGACAAACGTCGCATTTAAAATTCTTTTAATCTGAATAAATTAAGTGATGTTTCAGATGTGAATTCAGAGTAAATGATTTTTCACAAACTTTGCATTTAAAATTGTTATCACTAGAATTTAGAATGAATCAGTAAATGTCTATTTAGATTGCCTTTCTGAATAAATGATTTTTCACAAACCTCGCATTGGAAATTTTTTTCACCTGAATGAATTAGTAAATGTCGTTTCAGATGTGTCTTCAGAGTAAATAATTTTTCACAAACGTAACATTGAAAGTTCTTTTCACCTGAATGAATCAATAAATGTTTATTTAAATCCCTTTTCCGAGTAAATAATTTTTCACAAACGTTGCATTGAAAGTTCTTTTCACCTGAATGAATCAATAAATGTTCATTTAAATCCTTTTTCCAAGTAAATGATTTTTCACAAACGTTGCATTTAAAATTCTTATCACTAGAAAAATGAATCAGTAAATGTTTATTTAGATTGACTTTCTGAATAAATGATTTTTTGCAAACGTCGCATTTAAAATTCTTTTCATCCAAATGAATTAGTAAATGTCTTTCCAGACTTGACTTCTGAGCAAATGATTTGTTACAAACGTCACATTTAAAATTCTTTTCACCTGAATGAATTAATAAATGCTTTTTCAGAGATGACTTCTGAGTAAATGATTTCTTACAAACGTCGCATTGAAAATTCTTTTCGCCAGAATGAATTAGTAAATGTATTTTCAGATGGTCTTTTCTAGTAAATGATTTTTCACAAATGTTGCACTTAAAATTCGTATCACTAGAATGAATCAGTAAATGTTTATTTAGACTGTCTTTGTGCGTAAATAATTTTTCGCAAACGACACATACATAAATTTTTTCACTTGTGTGAACTTCTAAAGATTGTTCACTTTCATTCTTAATACGTATTTCTTCATCTTCAATGTTAAAACTATTATCACTGAATAATTTTGTCTGGATATCTGTATATTGAACTGTACAAGAATCTTTTGTAACATCATGTTTCTCCTCTATCTTGAGATACTTTCCTTCTAGTTGTTTAATGTTCTTATCAACTTCCACTAAACTTTGTTCATTTTCATCCTTAATATGTAGTTTTTCTTCTTTAATCTTAAAACTGTTATCACTGAATAATTTTGTCTCAATATCTGCATATTGAACTGTACAAGAATGTTTTGTTACATTAAGTTTCTCCTCTACTTTGAGATACTGCCCCTCTATTTGTTTAATGTTTATCTCGTCCTCCCACTCGGGTTCAATTTTTATTTGGGCTTGAGAAATTATTTCTATTTGTTGAGATCCCATCTTATTTGAAAAAAGCTCTACACAATGGATCTACTACACTGAAATGAAACATGTCTACAACATATATAAAAATTATAAAATTCATTTCTACTATCCAGTATCCATTAGGGATGGGTAACTGGAACAGGTTCTTACAAATATTTCTTGGAACAGGTATTATTAGAGACATGGAACAGGTACGTTGGAACAGTCACGACATCACTGTGACACCCCTATAAAGTTAGCAGAGCCACTTGCAAAAAATCGATGAAATCTATTGCAATAATGAGGCTTAGTAATGAAATTTTTTTATTGGCCCTTCTGAAACTTTAAGACCGGTAGAATACATTTGGAAAAAAATTCCGCTTCACTATTAAAGGGCGCCTGGGAAATTAAATTTAGATTTATGAATCCTGACGTATTATGAATCGTGAAATAATTTCAGTTGCCACATTTCTAAAGTTTTTTCCCGTTGGCATCATCTTTTTCTAATTAATAGAAAGAGCGAAATAGATACTTCAAGAGTAGTCGTAGCTAACACTAGACTTCTTTTAACAGCATACGACTATCATGTTTGTGGATTCCCGAAAAAGGTAGCGCTACATGATGTTAAACTCTGATTTTATATTTGTAGGCAAAAAACCAAATAAAGTTTATAAAATATTACTAAAAATGTTCTTATTAATTTAATAGGTATCAGAGATAAAAATAATGTTCATTGTACCCTATTAATGTGTGCAATTATAAGTATTCTAATTAAAGGATTAAAAAAATTAAGAACTGTTAAGGACGTTTCAAGTCGAGACTTTTGAAACCCAAAAGCTAAATCTTCAAAGTAAAATTATAAAATTATTTACTAATCTCTTTCTCGGAACCTTTTTGTCGAAAGTACCACATGGATTAAGAACCAGCTGATCTATCAGGTGACGGCAGAGATGGCCGTGACATTTTAATATAAATATAACCCCATTTATTTCTAATGTTATTCGAAATACTGTGAGTGAAGTTTTTTCGGGAAATTTAAACAAATAATTACACTAAAATCACAAAAATAGTGAAGAAATAAAAAAATTACACAGCAAACAGCAATCCAGGATTTCACATTCGACAATAACAAATAAGTAATCAACTCTTCCTAGGACAGACGTACGTCGAATTGGTCGCTGGTGTAAGCACGTTCTAACAGAATTTAACCCAGATATGACAACGTTGACGAAATTAATCGCATGAAATCGCCACGCCATTGGTTAAATTTACCGGGGAGATTTAATACTAATTATTCTTTAAATTGCAATTTCTCTGGAAACGGGTAATTATATCTTGAGATATTTTTACCTAGAAACACTAAATCCCCTCCTTTATCGTTTCTGCATAAATTCATTTAGAATTTCTGACCTACTGGTAAGCCTCATTGTCGAATAATTGTCGAGAATTTGTCGTGAACTAAAAAAATTTGTCGCGCTTTTAGTTTTTTATATGAGGTGGCTCTGCTAATTTAATATTAAGTTAGCAGTGCCACTCACAAAGAAACATCAAATATCATCACAATTGTTACGAATAATTGTCGAAGCCCATCTGACGTAAAAAAAATGCAAAAAATCCATTCCTTATGGCATAATATATACCTTTTTCTAAGTTGAATAATAGAGATATTACATTTTCACAGTAATAGACCCACGTAACTCTGTTGATTTATTATTTTTTCATCCAGAAATAAACTGAACAATTGTCGAACGACCGATATGTATTTGTCGTGAACGAAAAAAATTTGTCGCGATCTTAGTTTTTTTTCTAGGGGGTGGCTCTGCTAACTTAATATTAAGATAGCAGTGCAGCTCAGAAATAAACATCAAATATCATCACGATTATTATGAATAATTGTCGAAGCCCATCTGACGTAAAAAAAATGCAAAAAATCCATTCCGTATGGCATATATATACCTTTTTCTATGCTGAATAATAGAAATATTACATTTTCACAGTAATAGATCCACGTAACTTTGTTGATTTATTATTTTTTCATCCAGAAATGAACTGAACAATTGTCGAAAGACCGATATGTATTTGTCGTGAACGAACAAAATTTGTCGCGCCTTTAGTTTTTTTATATGCTGAATAATAGAAATATTACATTTTCACAATAATAGACCAACGCAACTTTGTTGATTTATTATTTTTTCATCCAGAAATGAACTGAACAATTGTCGAACGACCGATATGTATATGTCGTGAACGAAAAAAAATTTGTCGCGATCTTAGTTTTTTTTCTAGGGGGTGGCTCTGCTAACTTAATATTAAGATAGCAGTGCCGCTCAGAATAAACATCAAATATCATCACGATTGTTATGAACTCAAAAATAAGAACGCTGCAATTGTATTATTGTCTTTGTAAATAAAATTTTCTTATTTGGTTTGTCATTTTTATATTTATGCAATTTTTTTATTCTCATAAACAGGTGACATGACCTCTAACGCGAAGCAAAATATCGAGAATCGGTAGTGGGCTGAGTTTGAAGTTCTGATTTTATCTGATTATCTTAAAAATGTGACCCGTCACTTTGTCCAATTGTGCAAAAATTTAAAAGAAAACCTAATTTTCAATCGAAAAAGTTGGTTCACAAATTTTCAATTGTTTAACTTTATCAGAGTGCTCGTTTCCTTCGTAAAACCTCGGCTTTAAGATGATATGAAAAAAATATTGTTCGTATAGAATTTCAATTCGTATAAAATCTAAAAATAAATATTTTGCTTTGAAAAAATTACAGCTGCTTATTTAAAACACAAAAAAGAAAAAAAATATTTTTCGGTCTTCCGTGCAGAAACAATAATATTGCATACTTTAAGGATCTTATTCCTGTGTATAAAATCCTATCCTGTAGACCAAAAGTTAAATCGACTGATTTCCGAATGTAATAGGATTTAAAATTTAATTTCCAGACAATTTTTTTTAATCTTTAATAGTACTTTTATCAACGCTAGAATTTTTGTTCGTGGAAATATTTTTACCCGTTATAGCTTACACCTTGGAATAGGACATCTCCATTTTTCAACAAATTTTAAAGAATAATAAACATATTAATCATTTAGTGGAAGGTGTGCTTTTGACAATTTGTGATCTCCAATTTTAAAGTGAAACATGTCCTACATGAGGTATACGGCATTAATTGAAATACTTTAAACTGAAGAACTGGTTTTAGTTAATACTAATTTACTCATTAAAAAAAATTGCAAAACACACTGTTTAATTTTCAGATAATTAAACATGTAAACTCATATTCGTTTATTCGTACAACCGGCAACGCCGCACCAAATACGTTGGCGAGCGGCATCAAACCAGGAAGCGGGTTCATCAAATAATTTTTTGCTCTATTTTAAGGATGGTATCAAGTCGTAAATCTAACGGTCGCGTCTAGACAATAGAAAAAATCTTACACTTGTTTACGCGGTACACGCTAAAGAATCTTTCTAGAACGGTTGCCAGCCGGGGAAGGGATATATCTGAAACCGATGAACTTCGCCGATTTTAAAATCAGTTTGCATCGAGCCTTCATTATGAACGCATACTCCGGGGTTACAGAAAACCTCGTCAATAAATTCATTTTTCATAATGCCTCTTAGTACGGCAAGTTAGTGGGACTTAGCTGCGTATCAAGCAGTCCAATTCAATTTAAACTCAGTTTGCATCGAGCCTTCATTATGAACGCATACTCCGGGGTTACAGAAAACCTCGTCAATAAATTCATTTTTCATAATGCCTCTTAGTACGGCAAGTTAGTGGGACTTAGCTGCGTATCAAGCAGTCCAATTCAATTTAAACTCAGTTTTGCATCGAGCCTTCATTATGAACGCATACTCCGGGGTTACAGAAAACCTCGTCAATAAATTCATTTTTCATAATGCCTCTTAGTACGGCAAATTAGTGGGACTTAGCTGCGTATCAAGCAGTCCAATTCAATTTAAACTCAGTTTTGCATCGAGCCCTCATCATGAGCGCATACTCCGGGGTTACAGAAAACCTCGTCAATAAATTCATTTTTCATAATGCTTCGTAGTACAGCAAAATTAATATTTTCTGAATGATGTGGTCATTTCCTTAAATTAACTATAATACTTTGTTCATGATTACTAGTTTAATGTAATCTTTGTTACGTTGTTGTTTTTGTTCATTTATTTATTTAACAAGTCTAATAAATGGTTAAATAAAAGTGTCCATTGTTTTTATTGGATGAAGTTGAGAAGGAAACCCTACTACAGCACATTTCTTCAATCTAAAAGTACAGTCCACGAAATTCGAACTACGATGCAGTTTAAAAAGGCGGTAACACATTGTTGGCCGTCCTGGGAAACTGGCACAACATAGGGCTTATTCCAGAGCCCTCAACACACACGAATAAATTAGCCAACATAACCTAAAATGTCAGTTCTAAACATCTAAACTTTCTTTCTTCGTAACTTCGTATTCGTAAAACTGGTTGCATACATCGTTCAAAATAAAACCAAAAAGCGCCACTGTCTCAAAGTGTCAGGCGGAAAACGCCTGAACTATGGAAAGAGAAAATCTTACTGGGATATAGGCAACTTACATACATTTTTTTTTTCTGGAGAGTTAATCTCAAAAATTATAAAGTTTTGCGAATTGGTATTCTCGGAAATTAATTCTGTATCCTTCATTTAGGACATCTCCTTTTCACGTTAAAATTGGTGATCACAAATTGTCAAAACTGTTAAAAACACACCTCCACTAAATGGCTGATATCTTTTTTATTAATCCTTAAAATTGACTCAAAAAAGGAGATATCCTATTCCAAGGTATAAGCTATAACGGGTATAAATATTTCCACAAACAAAAATTCCGTTCTCGAGATTAACTCTCCAAAAAATCGTCAAATTTTTATGCATATTCAGTACTGCCAACTGAAAACGAGGTCGGCAGTGGCAACGCCCCTCTTAATTACTTTCTACATAATTACATGTTTTTTTGTTTAAAATAGATGAAAAATAATAAGAAAAGATTTGAGATTTTATGCAACTTTTAATACAGATACGTCACTGGGACGGTACTGATTTGCTTTACGGTAAACGATTAAAAAAGAAGAAACATAAGAGACCAAGACCATCGCTAGTTTCGAAAAACGAAGACGAAGAAGAAGAAGAATAATATAGTATAACGATTTTAAAGTCGGGAAAACACATACATTAGAGAGGTTTTAAGCCACAACTTGAGCGTCATACGTTATATCCCTTTATCCGCTATTAAAGTAAACACAGAACGTTATTAGGGAGGTTTTAAGCCACAACTTGAGCGTCATACGTTATATCCCTTTATCCGCTATTAAAGTAAACACAGAACGTTAATAACGTATTTCGAAAATGAGTTTTTAAGCCATCCCACTCTTCCGTTATTTACGTGACAGATGCCAGAAACATTTATAACCTTATAAATGATAACCCTCACTTTGTGATAGTTTAAATAATCATTTACGATTTTTTTTTATTTTAACTGCCTTAAATCGTTTTTAAATGAAGCCAGAATGAAACAAATACTACAAAAGATAGGTTAGGTAAAAGATTTGTTGTGACATCTCTTCAATGTCCATATCCTATGTTGCCATAACACTTAATTTTATGAAATGTTTTCATTTCATATTTAAGAAAAAAAGTGGTAAGAATGATGAAAACTATAGACTTACTCAAATCTTCTAAATTTCACATGTATTTATCATAGACTTTGGAGTTCACGATAAAACTTAAATATAAATTTTCTACATGCGGCACCATTGCGAAAACAATATCCGTTATTAAGGGAACCTTATTTCACCTCTAATAACGTAAAACAATATCAGTTAATAAAGTTTCCCTTATTTTAGCGCTATTGCGCATGCGATGTATAACGTTTAAAGTATATTGGTGTTGAAATAGGTGGCTTAAAATCTCCCTAATAACGTATTTCGAAAATGAGTTTTTAAGCCATCCCACTCTTCCGTTATTTACGTGACAGATGCCAGAAACATTTATAACCTTATAAATGATAACCCTCACTTTGTGATAGTTTAAATAATCATTTACGATTTTTTTTTATTTTAACTGCCTTAAATCGTTTTTTAAATGAAGCCAGAATGAAACAAATATTACAAAAGATAGGTTAGGTAAAAGACTTGTTGTGACATCTCTTCAATGTCCATATCCTATGTTGCCATAACACTTAATTTTATAAAATGTTTTCATTTCATATTTAAGAAAAAAAGTGGTAAGAATGGTGAAAACTATAGACTTACTCAAATCTTCTAAATTTCACATGTATTTATCATAGACTTTGGAGTTCACGATAAAACTTAAATATAAATGTTCTACATGCGGCACCATTGCGAAAACAATATCCGTTATTAAGGGAACCTTATTTCACCTCTAATAACGTAAAACAATATCAGTTAATAAAGTTTCCCTTATTTTAGCGCTATTGCGCATGCGATGTATAACGTTTAAAGTATATTGGTGTTGAAATAGGTGGCTTAAAACCTCCCTATTAACGTTCTATGTTTACTTTAATAGCGGATAAAGGGATATAACGTATGACGCTCAAGTTGTGGCTTAAAACCTAAACCTAAACCTAAAATAACGTATTTCGAAAATGAGTTTTTAAGCCATCCCACTCTTCCGTTATTTACGTGACAGATGCCAGAAACATTTATAACCTTATAAATGATAACCCTCACTTTGTGATAGTTTAAATAATCATTTACGATTTTTTTTTTATTTTAACTGCCTTAAATCGTTTTTAAATGAAGCCAGAATGAAACAAATACTACAAAAGATAGGTTAGGTAAAACACTTGTTGTGACATCTCTTCAATGTCCATATCCTATGTTGCCGTAACACTTAATTTTATGAAATGTTTTCATTTCATATTTAAGAAAAAAAGTGGTAAGAATGGTGAAAACTATAGACTTACTCAAATCTTCTAAATTTCACATGTATTTATCATAGACTTTGGAGTTCACGATAAAACTTAAATATAAATGTTCTACATGCGGCACCATTGCGAAAACAATATCCGTTATTAAGGGAACCTTATTTCACCTCTAATAACGTAAAACAATATCAGTTAATAAAGTTTCCCTTATTTTAGCGCTATTGCGCATGCGATGTATAACGTTTAAAGTATATTGGTGTTGAAATAGGTGGCTTAAAACCTCCCTATTAACTGGTATTGTTTTACGTTATTAGAGGTGAAATAATAGAGAGTTGAAGTAAACACAGTACGTAACCCTTTACGTAGAAAATACCGTACGAAATATAACGTAATAAAGTTGTATGGAATTTGAGTTGAAGTGTTCATGTACGTACGTAAAATAGATGTCAACTGTCAACCTTTAATTAATTGGTCTGTATTTTGGTTTTATGTTGTTTTATGTGAGCAGAAAGTCGAAAAGTCAAAATTAAAAAAAATTTTAATAAAATAAGAGGTTTTATTATATCCATTAAGAAGAGTATTTGAAGTACAAAGCCACTAATGAGTTATACAAATGAAAAACAAAATAATATATATATTGGAATTGGATTTCTTGAAATTCTACTAAAATAGAAGTTACATTTTTATGGTAAGCACGTCTTTATACATGTTCAATTAGGCTCTATTTATTTCATTTAAGGTGGAAGGTATTCTTGATGCAGCACAACTTGGGGAATTAGATTTCGAAGAAGATGAAATGGATGAGGTAATCTTGCTACATATATTCAACGATGATCCTATTGGGAATCGAGCAGAGCTTTATGGGCGATTGAGCCTCCACACAACTGGAACAATATTTGGGAAATTTAATGTTCTGTTCAGCACACACATATTTTCAAAATCCATCATGCTGATTAAATTTTAGTAAATGCACCTAGATTGATTTTTGTAAAGTTAGTATCGCAATATTAAAGTAGCATATCTTTTATCAAGCAAAAACAACTTTAATGTTTGTTTTATTACCAATATTTTGTTTGCTAGTTTCAAGATGTAAAAAGCGCCATCAACTAAATTTAGTTGAACTTTTCTACACTTTGTAAATGTAATTTTATTGAGTATATTTTCTAAAAATGTAAAGATTCATTGTTTTGTAGTTTTAGAGATAAATATTCTGTAATATTGTTTTGTTATTGTTATTGTGATTAATAAATAAATATTTATATAATAAAAAATATTTTAACTTGAAAGTTTTTTATTATCTTACTGAAATATGAGAAATAACCTTTAGAAGCATAATAAGCGAATATTTAGTAACTTCTATAGGAATTTCTCAACCGAATGTAATCTAATAATAGAAAAATAAAGAAATTCTTTTGAGAACTTCTAAATCACACTTAAATTCCTAAATTATATAAATCAAATAAAACAAAAACGAATATTTAGTAACTTCTTGAGTGACCCTTAATACCATGTTATTTATATATAAAATGATTAATCAACTATAGTGCCTCAACTTGTAAATAATTGTAGGTTTGTTAAAGACATAAATATTCCACAAGATCAAGAAACAATTATTATTTAGACAGAGTAAGCACTATAGTTATATAGTCAGAATATAGTCTGTTTTATAAGGGATTAAAGCAATACAATGAATTGCCTGATTTTATTAAAAACTGCAATAATTTAATGAGCTTTAAAAGAACATGTAGGTTGTGAATATAAGTATATAACTATTTATTTTTTTTTTGTAAACCTAAATGTAAAAATAATACTAGCCAAGAGCTAAATTAAAGGATTATTCATTTCGGAAGCTCATAGTGGTTTGTATTTTAATTTCTCTCTCTCTTTCCACTGGATTAAAACCACTTAGTTGTTAAAAAAGTTTTTTTATTGTCAATAAAAAAACTTTTAACAACTAAGTGGTTTTAATCCAGTGGAAAGAGAGAGAGAAATTAAAGGATTATTATTATTATTACTTCTATAGGAATTTCTCAACTATTATTATATATTATATTACATTATAACTGAATGTAATCTAACAAAAAAAAATAAAGAAAGTCTTTTTGAAGCTATGAATAATTTACTTTAAGTCAAAATTCAAAATTCGGACATTCGCCATTTATCGGTGTCACTCGTATAATCTTCGGTTAACGTACGTAGATTTTTAAGGTATCCGTGAGAGAACGCAAGGTTACGTACGTACGCAATTCTACTTTTCACGTAAACGCTATTTCCAGACAAATGCGCATGCGTAGATGTCAATTCGACTCCTAACGTTTACGTACTTGGCACAACTTCAACTCTCTACTTTTTACGCATACCTTACATCGTCGTAGCGCTAAGGTATAACGTATACGGTATACATTCTGCCAGTTTGCAATAGAGAGTTGAAGTAAACACAGTACGTAAAGCTTTACGTAGAAAATACCGTACGAAATATAACGTAATAAAATTGTATGAAATTTGAGTTGAAGTGTTCATGTAGGTACGTAATATAGATGTCAATTGTCAACCTTTAATTAATTGGTCTGTATTTCGCTTTTATGTTGTTATATGTGAACAGAAAGTGGAAAAGTCAAAATTAAAAAAGTTTTTAATAAAATAAGAGGTTTTATTATATCCATTAAGAAGAGTATTTGAAGTTAAAGCCACTAATGAGTTATAGAAATGAAAAACAAAATAATATATATATATATATATATATATATATATATATATATATATATATATATATATATATATATATATATATATATATATATATATATATATATATTGGAATTGGATTTCTTGAAATTCTTCTAAAATAGAAGTTTGTAAAGGTAGGGTTCTTTGAGATATTTCCACTCACACAATAAAATTAACGCCGTGAAAATAGGAGAAACTTTTATTAAAAGCACTTTAAAACATAAACAAAAGCAAAATGAAAAGTATTGAAAAGAAACTGTAAACACAACGTGTCACGAACGTTCGCATAACCCAGCTAACTTGTTAGGTTAATCCCGCGTCTTATTCCGTCTCCTGGTGGCGAAGTCAATCAACACCGCGGTAAAGTGGGTTGCATAATTAGTAGTACGCTACAACCTCCCCCTTTGCTTCTCGATACGTCCCGGGAGATGAAGCAAGAATGATCTATATATATTTTGTTATTCACAGCACGCGCATCTCTTGAGTTTATGGACTGCTCTCTTGCTGTGAGTTCGAGTTGTTGGGGGAAATGACTCATCGGCATCCCGGTCGTCGTCGGTATGCTGAGTATCACAAGTTGATTCAGTATCCTCTTCCTGCATGGTAGGCTCTTCATCATTCTCCACGCTTTGTGATACCTTCTTCGGTCGCCCTCTTTTTTTAATTGGCCGTAGTGGACTAGGGTCGGAGTTATCTTGAGCTCGAAATGGGGTCAAAGCAGAAACATGGTACTTACCCATGACCTCTGTAGGGTTTTGAGGTAAAGCAACTTCATACGATGTTGGAGTGACCTCCTTTATTATTACGTAGGGTCCATCGCGTCTAGGAGCGAACTTACTGGTAAACTGATTCTTACTTTTACTTAGAGCATGGACATCAACTAGGACCTTATCTCCCTCTTTAAATTTCGCTACTCGGTAGCGTTTATCTGCCCCTCTTTTGGATATGTCTTGCGAGGCTTCATGCTTTTCTCTCGCTTCCTGTAGGGTTCTACTCATCAACTTTAAATAGGGTGTGATTTGTGGAACGAAATTATCTCTTTCAATAATTGATCGAATATCCCTTTGAACATCGTCAGGAGTTCGTAACTCACGTCCAAACATGAGATATGATGGGGTATAGCCCGTTGAGGAACACTGAACTGTATTTATGGCAAATCTGATAGATGATAGTTGATCTTCCCATGATGTGTGGTCGGAAGTCGATAGAATTGCCAATTGGACTTTTAAATCTCTGTTCTTGCGTTCAACTGGGTTGCTGGCCGGATGATATACAGGAATAAGGGATTGAGTAAACCCGAGACAGTGAGCAACTTGTTGCATCACGCTACTGACAAACCTGCTATCATTATCGCTAATTACTCTTCTGGGTACGCCATATCGCAATATCACCTCATCTATTAGGGTTCGGGCACAGTTTTCAGCACTGGCTTGCTTTAAGGGGAAGAGTTCAGTCCAGCGTGTACAGGTATCTTCTATCACAAAGACCCAATGGTTACCAGCAGGTGTTTCTGGTAAAGGGCCAAATAAATCAATGGTTATAACTTCAAACCGTGCAGCCATTATGGGAGTTTGGATTAAACCTGCAGGTTTCACATTGCTTGGCTTAAAACGTTGGCACTCTATGCATTGAGAAACGTGTTTTGTTATAGTAGCACGCATTCCTATCCAGTAATACCTACTTGCGATTCGTTTATATGTTCGATCTACTCCGTAATGGCCGGCCGTCTCAGAATTATGATATTCTTGTAAAATATCTGGTATTTGGGATTTAGGAACGACTTGCTGTGGTTCTTCTTCGTCTGCTTCAGGTACATATCTATATAATATTCCATTATTCATTATGTAACCTCTTTCCAGCCATCGTTTTAGGTCCACTTCATCTTTATCTGGATTCTCGAAAGACTGAATAATTTTCAGTAATCCCTCATCTTCTAGCTGTAGACGCCGCACTTCATCAGCTGACATCCGGGGCATGTCGACTGTAACAAGGTTGACCTCAGCATCCGTGATGGGTGGGCGAGATAACAGGTCTGCAACTACATTTAGCCGTCCTGGGGTATATTCAATTCGTAGGTCATACGATTGTAGTAATAGACTCCATCGAGCAAGTCGACCAGAAGGTGATTTTAAAGTCATTAGCCATTTTAACGGTTGGTGGTCACTTTGAACAATAATAGTAGCAACCTCGACGTACCCACGGAATTTATCGACAGCCCACACGACAGCGAGTGCTTCTCTCTCCGTCGTGTGGTAATTTCTCTCAGCAGCTGTTAGTAGGCGGCTTGCATATTCTATTGGCCTCTCATCAGCACCCTCCCCCTGAAGGAGAACCGCTCCTAGTGCATAAGAACTTGCGTCGGTCCTTAGAATGTATGGTAGGTTCCAGTCCGCTTGTCGTAGAATAGGAGCGCTAGTTAACAATCCCTTGAGTTTGTCAAAAGCATCTTCCTGTCTAGCTGTCCATTCCCACTGAGCTCTTTTTTTGGTGAGATTACTCAGAGGCCTGGAAATTTCTGCAAAATTTTCCATGAACCTGCGAAACCATGAGCAAGTTTGAAGAAACGTCAGTAGCTGTTTAACATTTTGTGGAGGCTTCATTTCCAGTATAGCAGACACTTTGGCGGGGTCTGGCTCTATTCCCTCTTTTGTGATGACATGACCAAGGTAACGTACTGAGGTACACGCAAAAGTACATTTAATTCGATTTAGTTTCAATCGGAATAAGATTAACCGGTCAAATATGCGCTGTAAGTCTCGAAGGTGGTCTTCATAGGATGGAGATAGGATTATCAGATCATCAAGATAAGCCAATATTAATATATCTTGTAGTCCGGCCCGGAATCTATCGATTAGTCGCTGAAAGGTTGATGGAGCGTTGCGTAAGCCAAACGGCATACGATTGTAACGGAATAGTCCATATGGCGTTATAAATGCCGTTTTGTCTCGATCAGCTGGTCGAACTGAGATCTGATGGTATCCTGATTTCAGGTCTAGGGTAGACATAAATTTTGTTCTTTTGGCTGAATGTAGTAAATCATCCATTGGTGGAAGCGGATACCTATCAGCTTCCGTGATTGAGTTTAATTTCTGATAATTGACACATAGTCTCATTCGTCCATCCTTCTTTGGGACAAGTACGACATTGGCCGAGTATGAAGATTCACATTCCTCGATTATATCATCTTCCAAAAGGCGGTCTAGTTCTTCCTTTAAAATCTTCTTTTTTGGTTCAGACATTCTGTAAGGTGGCACTGATATAGGAACATCGTCTTTCAGTTTTATTATGTGTTCGGCAAATGGCGTAGCTTCTGAATGTGGCGAGAAAACTTCGTGATTTTTAATGATCAGTTCGTTGAATTGTTCTCTCTGCCCCTGGTTCAGAGAACTACCTACGTTTTCGCGAAGGTATAGCGGTTCAAATTGTGCACTAGCTAACGAGGTGGATGGGGTACATCTTTCTTCTTCTACGAAAGGGTAACCTACACTAGGGTTCTCCTTGAAATACCAGAGGTTCGATGAAACATCTAAAACCATTTGGGTGGCTTTAATGAAGTCTACTCCTAGTAGAGTTCTGCTGTTGGTATGCTTATCGACAGATATTAGTTTTATTGGTACTTGTTTCTTCTCAATACCAATGTGTACAGAAAAGACCGAGGCGTCCACCAAGTGCATCTTTCCATCAGCCAGTGTCATTTTCATTTTCTGAGTCTGGTAAGGAATATTCTTTTTCATAAGTATTTTCCTAAGTGAAGCGCCAGCAATACTAGATTTAGCGCCCGTGTCAATGAATGCCATTCCTGACGAGCCAGTAATCTCTACTCTGACTAACGGTCGGCTTTGCGGATCATCCGTGAATGATTGACAGTAAAATTCGCTATCTAAAGCAGAAGTCGAAGTTGACGGCTTGCATTGAGGACAATTGCTTCGAATATATCCAGGTTTACCACATCCATAACAAATTAGCTTATTAATTTCAGGATTTGCACTACTTGACTGAGATGGTTTCTCGGTGGCTCTGACCTCATAGCTATTATCGTTTTTAGCGCTTTGGTCTTGACGAGTTTTCGCCAATTTTCTACACTCTTCTCTACTGTGACCGAAGTTCTTGCAGTAGTTGCATATTAAAGACTTTGACTTTTTTTGATTGGTTTCAGTGTTTGAAGCACTGATAGAAGACATCTTTTTCTTTTCAAATAACGTCTGTTCAATTATTCGAGCAGTCTCGATTAGTTCTTTGAACGTCTTAATTTTCTCCCGTTGCATTCTTTCTCGGATTTTATAATTAAGGAGACCATACACCAGATCTAGCTGTATTTCTTCGCAGACGACAGGCTGAGCGGGTAATTGTGCGAATAGCGCGCGAGCGTTACTAATGAAGATGTCTGTCGGTTCGTCTTTGCCTTGTTCCTTCGAAAATAATTCTTTATATATTTGGTAAGCAGGTTTGGCATACCCAAATGCGTGGCGTAGTGATACAATCGCTTCATCAAACGATTGCACGGACGTCTTTATGCCAAGCCACCAAGTAGCAGCACTATCAGTAAGGAGCATCGACAATCCTTTCAGAGCATTCTCAGATGTGATATTAACACATTCTTTGTAAACTGTTATAGAATCTATGAAAGCTTCGACATTCTCGCCAGCTTTCCCAGAAAAACGAGTTGTACACTGTGAAAAGTTTGCATTCTTCTCTGCAGAGGGTGCAGTGTTTGTTGTAAGACTTGCAATGAGGCCTTGTAGTATTTCAGGAGTCAGTACTAGCTGATTAACTACCGGTTCACTTTGGGCAATGGGTTTGTTTGGTGCCATAACTGTTTGATTTTAAAGTTCAATAAAACACTCGCGATAAAATAACAACTCTGACCTACTTAGTTCAGCCAGAAAAGTTCATTAAAACACTCACGGTACGATATCGGGTCTGACCTACTTAGTTCAGCCAGAAAAGTTTATATATACGCCATCACGAAATTAAATGTCCAATATTTTAAGTGTTATGGTCCAAACAACGGAAACAACAGTACCATCTACCAACACTTATGGTCCAAACAACGGAAACAACAGTTATGGAGCAAATAACGTAGAATGTCCAATAACCGAAATCTAAATATATTTTAATGTACTGAAGAAGCATAAAACAAACTGAGCACAACTAATGATGGCTAATTGAAAACATGCAAATAATTAAATAGTAGTTACTGAGACCGGCAAGTCTATTTAAACGAAATAACTACAATTTGGCATGTCTGAATCTGTTTTGCTTGTACGGGAACCTGAACAGTTTTTCCTTTTTATAATATATATGAGTACTTTTCACTGACGATTGGCAACTACAGCCAATCGTAAAACAAAGTTTATGGTTTTTAGAACTAAAGATACCTGTTAAATGTAAAATACTCTCCTTTTCATCGGCTTCACGTCGGGCCGCCAGTTGTAAAGGTAGGGTTCTTTGAGATATTTCCACTCACACAATAAAATTAACGCCGTGAAAATAGGAGAAACTTTTATTAAAAGCACTTTAAAACATAAACAAAAGCAAAATGAAAAGTATTGAAAAGAAACTGTAAACACAACGTGTCACGAACGTTCGCATAACCCAGCTAACTTGTTAGGTTAATCCCGCGTCTTATTCCGTCTCCTGGTGGCGAAGTCAATCAACACCGCGGTAAAGTGGGTTGCATAATTAGTAGTACGCTACAAGTTACATTTTTGTGGTAAGCACGTCTTTATACATGTTCAATTAGGCTCTATTTATTTCATTGAAGGTGGAAGGTATTCTTTATGCAGCAGAACTTGGGGATTCAGATTTCGAAGAAGATGAAATGGATGAGGTAATCTTGCTACATATATTCAACAATGATCCTGTTGTGAATCGAGCAGAGCTTTATGGTCGATTGAGCCTCCACACAACTGGAACAATATTTGGGAAATTTAATGTTCTGTTCAGCAAACACAGATTTTCAAAATCCATCATGCTGATTAAATTTTAGTAAATGCACCTAGATTGATTTTTGTAAAGTTAGTATCGCAATATTAAAGTAGCATATCTTTTATCAAGCAAAAACAACTTTAATGTTTGTTTTATTACCAATATTTTGTTTGCTAGTTTCAAGATGTAAAAAGCGCCATCAACTAAATTTAGTTGAACTTTTCTACACTTTGTAAATGTAATTTTATTGAGTATATTTTCTAAAAATGTAAAGATTCATTGTTTTGTAGTTTTAGAGATAAATATTCTGTAATATTGTTTTGTTATTGTTATTGTGATTAATAAATAAATATTTATATAATAAAAAATATTTTAACTTGAAAGTTTTTTATTATCTTACTGAAATATGAGAAATAACCTTTAGAAGCATAATAAGCGAATATTTAGTAACTTCTATAGGAATTTCTCAACCGAATGTAATCTAATAATAGAAAAATAAAGAAATTCTTTTGAGAACTTCTAAATCACACTTAAATTCCTAAATTATATAAATCAAATAAAACAAAAACGAATATTTAGTAACTTCTTGAGTGACCCTTAATACCATGTTATTTATATATAAAATGATTAATCAACTATAGTGCCTCAACTTGTAAATAATTGTAGGTTTGTTAAAGACATAAATATTCCACAAGATCAAGAAACAATTATTATTTAGACAGAGTAAGCACTATAGTTATATAGTCAGAATATAGTCTGTTTTATAAGGGATTAAAGCAATACAATGAATTGCCTGATTTTATTAAAAACTGCAATAATTTAATGAGCTTTAAAAGAACATGTAGGTTGTGAATATAAGTATATAACTATTTATTTTTTTTTCTAAACCTAAATGTAAAAATAATACTAGCCAAGAGCTAAATTAAAGGATTATTCATTTCGGAAGCTCATAGTGGTTTGTATTTTAATTTCTCTCTCTCTTTCCACTGGATTAAAACCACTTAGTTGTTAAAAAAGTTTTTTTATTGTCAATAAAAAAACTTTTTTAACAACTAAGTGGTTTTAATCCAGTGGAAAGAGAGAGAGAAATTAAAGGATTATTATTATTATTACTTCTATAGGAATTTCTCAACTATTATTATATATTATATTATATTACATTATAACTGAATGTAATCTAACAAAAAAAATAAAGAAAGTCTTTTTGAAGCTATGAATAATTTACTTTAAGTCAAAATTCAAACATTCGCCATTTATCGGTGTCACTCGTATAATCTTCGGTTAACGTACGTAGATTTTTAAGGTATCCGTGAGAGAACGCAAGGTTACGTACGTACGCAATCCTATTTTTCACGTAAACGCTATTTCCAGACAAATGCGCATGCGTAGATGTCAATTCGGCTCCTAACGTTTACGTACTTGGCACAACTTCAACTCTCTAATAGCGGATAAAGGGATATAACGTATGACGCTCAAGTTGTGGCTTAAAACCTCCCTATTGAGAGCGACATTTAACAATTTTAACTTAGATGTCGAGTGAATTCGTTGAACTTTCGATTTGGCTTATATCTAACTTCAGTTACGCAACCAGTGACGTAATTACAACAATTGCGCAACATTCAAAAGGCACATTATAAAAATTAATAAAGTGCTGGTAAAAATTATGTATGGAATTAAAATTAGAAAAACATATTGTATTGTTATTTATTCATATAGTACTTGTTATTTATAAGGTTTTAAATAGAATCTGAGAATTAGTTAAACACCCAATTAAAGAAGTGTGCAGAAAGCAATTTAAACATTTCTGTAGTAATTTAAAATCGTTGACTGGATGCGAAGTAAGAGTTAAGGGTATGCAACTTGCAATACGCTGGATCTGGAACAGGTTGTACCTGTTATTAAAATACGGCTGTTCCACCCATCCCTAAAGTAAACGAAATATGCAATCCCTGTGTAAACGAGTGTCAACAATTTCACAACATTCCGAAGCCAGATAAGATGGCACGGATCATATTGGAACTAATTTAGGTGTGCGAACACCCAAATAGTTGAAGATATCGTTTAAAGAAAGAAGAATGGCGGTTCTTTTAAAATTATTTATACCTCATCTCTTGTTCCTGACTTTCCAAAATTTGGTCAGAAACAAGAGATATTGTTGTTATTGAAACGACAAAACAATAATTGAAACACATTTTTATTAAAAACAATATCAAAACAAGAACAATTTAAATTATGATTAAAGATGTAATTAATTGAAGATGGCCATATGCATACATCTAGAGCCTATAAACAAGAAAAGGGTTAAGAATTAAAAAACAAACTAACTAACTAAGAAAGAATTAGTAAATGTTTTTTCAGAGATGACATTCGAATAAATGATTTTTTACAAACGTCGCACTTAAAATTCTCACCAGAATGAATCTGTAATTGTCTACTTAGACTGACTTTGTGGGTAAATAACTTTTCACAAATATTGCATTTAAAATTTTTATCACCAGAATGAATTGGTAAATGTTGTTTCAGATGTGACTTACAAGTAAATGATTTTTCACAGACGTCGCATTTAAAATTCTTTTCACTAGAATGAGTTAGTAAATGTTCTTTCAGAGATGACTTACGAGTAAATGATTTTTTACAAATGTTGCATTTAAAATCCTTATCACTAGAATGAATTAGTAAATGTGAATTTAGACTGTCTTTTCGAAGGAATAGTTTTTCACAAACGTTGCATTTAAAACTCTTATCACCAGAATGAATCAGTAAATGTTTATTTAGATTGACTTTCTGAATAAATGATTTTTTGCAAACGTCGCATTTAAAATTCTTTTCATCCAAACGTTGCATTTACAATTCTTATTACCAGAATGAGTTAGTAAATGTGAATTTAAATTGCACATCTGAATGAATTAGTAAGTGATGTTTCAGATGTGACTTCAGAGAAAATGATTTTTCATAAAATTTGCATTTAAAATTCTTATCACTAGAATCTAGAATGAATCAGTAAATGTCTATTTAGATTGCCTTTCTGAATAAATGATTTTTCACAAACCTCACATTGGAATTTTTTTTCACCTGAATGAATTAGTAAATGTCGTTTCAGGTGTCTCTTCAGCTTAAATGATTTTTCACAAACGTCGCACTTAAAATTCTTATCACCAGAATGAATTACTAAATGTTCTTTCAGATATGACTTCTGAGTAAATGATTTTTTATAAACATAGCACTTAAAATTCTTACCAGAATGAATTAGTAAATGTCTTGTCAGATGAGACTTCTTAGTAAATGCTTTTTCACAAACATTGCATTTAAAATTCTTAACATCAGAATGAATTAGTAAATGTTCTTTCAGAGACCCCTTTTGAGTAAATGATTTTTCGCAAAAGACACATGTATAACTTTTTTCACTTGTGTGAACTAACAAACGCGAATCAAGATTGCCTTCTTGAGAACGTGTATGTTTTACATATTTTTCTTCATCATTAGTAAAATATTGTTGGCAACCAACCTCTTTAAAATTCTTGCTGTTCTTAACAACTTCTTCTAAATGTTCACTTTCATTCTTGATATGTATTTCTTCTTCTTCAATCTTAAAATTGTTATCACTGCATAATTTTGTCTGGATATCTGTATATTGAACTGTACAAGAATCTTTTGTAACATCATGTTTCTCCTCTACCTTGAGATACTTCCCCTCTAGTTGTTTAATGTTCTTATCAACTTCTACTAAACATTGTTCACTTTCATCCTTGATATGTATTTCTTCTTCTTCAATCTTAAAATTGTTATCACTGCATAATTTTGTCTGGATATCTGTATATTAAACTGTACAAGAATCTTTTGTAACATCATGTTTCTCCTCTATCTTGAGATACTTCCCATCTAGTTGTTTAATGTTCTTATCAACTTCTACTAAACATTGTTCACTTTCATCCTTGATATGTATTTCTTCTTCGTCAATCTTAAAATTGTTATCATCACTGAATAATTTTGTCTTAATATCTACATATTCAACTGTACAAGAATGTTTTGTAACATTAAGTTTCTCCTCTACCTTGAGATACTTCCCCTCTAGTTGTTTAATGTTTTTTTGATCCTCCCATTCGGGTTCAATTTTTATTTGGGCTCGAGAAATAATTTCCATTTGTTGAGATGCCATCTTATTATCGAAGAATATTTTAGCGTATCTTACAAGATGGCTTCCACTATTGATGTCGGTTTTCGACAAAATTGAGACAAATAATTACCGATGGTGGCGCCACAGTCGTCGATCAGCTGTTCACACGAAACGCGTAATTTTTGGTAAATAGAGAGTTGAAGTAAACACAGTACGTAACCCTTTACGTAGAAAATACCGTACGAAATATTGAGACGAGCACAACTTTGAAGCGACACCACCGGTATTAATTTGAACCTTCACGAAAAGCATAATTTTGTTTATTTACCTGCAAGTCGAACGTGTGTTTTGATTTTGTGCTTCGTGTATTTTGCTGTTATTTGTTAGTTAAACGTTAAAAATGCCCAATAAAAATAATACAAACTATTGCGTTTATGGGTATACCTCTAGGAAATCTAAAAATTCGGAATTACACTTTCATTATGATCCACCCAAGAAGCAACAAAAAAGGTGTCACGGAGGAAGTTGATCGTCGTAAATTCCTGGAAAAGTGTAATCAATTTTAAATCTGAAGATTATATTACAAAATCAGGTAAGGTAACGATTAGCATTTCTGAGATTATTTCTTGATTACTACTGAAATATTTTTAGGAATTATTTCAAACAAAATAGCATCCGAATAGTGCAAAAAGTGTGTGCTATCACAGCATTTGCCCAGTAAGCCACTTGATGTTAAAACCATTAAATGTGCAAGGAATGATGGTTAGTTAGAAGACAGCAAAGTGTTGCCTATAAACTAAGTAAAGTTGTCCTTACAAACTGTCGAAACTGTACAGTTGTACTTTTATATATGTAAACTTAAAATCTAGTTAGGTGTGCACATCATTGCTGATATTTCAACTTATCATTTTTCTAAAGGTAATATTCAGTAAAATAAAACCTTTGTCACATCATAATTTTAAAAATACCATTATTATATTCCCCTCTTGTACAACACCTGTTTTCAATAATTATACAGTTACAATTAGTAATGAATTATGATAAAATGTTAAATACTACTAAAACTGAATAATTCAGTTAGCTTTGAACTTATGTTAAAATAAAGGATTAAAAACTATACATTTTGTGTTTATTTTGAAAAAAACAAAGTAGATGTTTTGGGAAGTTCCAAATAATGTCAAATTTGGAGACCCAAACTTATTAGGCCACACCCTGTAGATGTGCCTGTCCCAACTTATTGTAGATTAAGTTGGCAGAGAGTTTGATGTGGACTGTATACGTAGTTAGGTTGTAGTGAAATTAGACTCTTGAGTACTTGGATTTTGTGTATTAACGATAACGTAAAACAAAAACACTTTACAAAGAAAACAAAGAATATAACAAACTCAAAACTATGTTTGCAATTGCTCAAAAATTTATGAATTGTGAAACGCAAGTGCGTATGTAGTAGTATGTAATTTATATAAGTTGAGATTGATGAATTTATTACGTAAGAAACAGTCTGAGTGCGACCTGTTTCCCCGGAGATAGAAGTTCTACTGATTTTATTTAATTTATTCTAGTCGCGTGTGGTCCGCCGATATTCTTCCTTGGCCAATCACGGGTACGTGTTTTCGGCGCTATTGATATCCTTTTTTTTATGCAACTGCCAATCTTGCCCTTGGCCGTGGAGCCTCTGAAAGCGGCAGCCGCTAAAGGCGGCAGCCGATAAAGAGGTAGCCGATAAGGCGGTTTTTAACTATTGATGTTTATATGGACTATTAATTACTTCCGGGTTCTTAGCTGTGCTCTGGCCTTGATTTACTATGCGTGCTTACACTGTTGCTATGTGCGAGGTTCGGTTATTTTATTTCTCTTGCTGCCATGGGCGTAGTTAAAAATTTTCGATTTCGAACATACTCCCCGCCGCGAAGGGGTTTGGGGGGGTGTTGTATTGATTGTTAGCTTATGTATCTCAATCTGTTAGAAGTATGAGATAGGAAAAAAAACATTTTTTTTTTTTTTTTTTTAAATTGTTACCCTATATAGGGTTTGTGCTTGAGAAAGAGAGGATAGTTATTTGAGTTAAATGGAGTGTTCATATCATTTGTAAGTCCGAACTTCTGGGCATTGGCTTTTTCTAGATCTACTAGCGGAAAAATCCCAAATCATTTTCCTAGCCTTTTCTCTGTGAATCACTACCTTTGCCCTGAATTCTTCCTACAAATTTATGAGAATGTATAATGTTGATGTGTAAAAAAAGTTGAAATTACTGGATATAAAATCCTAAGGGTATTAGTTCACCCTGTATGTGAAAGGAATTAAAAATATTGGATATAGAATCCTAAGGGTATTAGTTCACCCTGTATGTGAAAGGAATTAAAATATTGGATATAGAATCCTAAGGGTATTAGTTCACCCTGTATGTGAAAGGAATTAAAAATATTGGATATAGAATCCTAAGGGTATTAGTTCACCCTGTATGTGAAAGGAATTAAAATATTGGATATAGAATCCTAAGGGTATTAGTTCACCCTGTATGTGAAAGGAATTAAATATATTGGATATAGAATCCTAAGGGTATTAGTTCACCCTGTGTTTGGGAGAGAATTAAAATAGTTTACAGTACGATTTGATTTGTTTACGTTACATTTGTTTTATTTAATAAAAATAGAAATTAGAAGGCATGTCTTATTATAAGAACATCCTGTATATGTATTTGTGTTGATTTATTTGAAATGAAAAATATAACTTGCTATAAAAGCTTGTGTAAAAGAGTTTGTAAGTAAGTTTGATTTGGATTAATCTGAATTTGCCGGTACATTTTCTGAATGTCCCCGGTTAGCACGTATTCAAATAGTCGAAAACGACATAGAATATCGAAGAGTGAAGGTTGTACTTGAGGTCCCCTAAGGGATATGTCATTTAGAGACAGGTTAGTTGTGGACTTGGCCGAAAAATCAAAGACAACTCTGGTTTGAGTCGTACTGTGGTCTTTGATTACACATATGTGTGGTACAAAATATGTATTGAGGTTTAATTCGTTTACCAACGAGAAAGGAACTTTTTTGGCGTGTCCCAAAGTTATATGTTCCAAGAGTTGATCTCTATATTGTGCAAAAAGTTGCGGATCATTATGCAATCTATTCTCCTGACTGAGAAATCGATTTTTGGCTAAATAAAAAGAGTTACCTAGAGAGGTAGGAGATAAATGGTCTATCAGAGGCAAGTTTACTTAATACGTCCCATTTTGTAAAACCATTGTGGTTTCTGTGAACAGCTGTTCGGCTTGAGCGTCGTCAGACGATGGAACTTGTTGCGAAGATGCAATATCTTCTTGTTCCCAAAATTTCTCTATTAATTGATGCGTGCTGTCATCAAGAGATACGGATTTGTTCCGATTGATGCTTAATAAAGCTTGTATAGGTTTATCAGGAGTAGATAAAGTTTGTATACAAAAATGCGGGACAGTTCCCGATATTACCCATCCCAAATGGGTATTTATGAGCGTAGGGCGGCCTTTACCTAAAGTTCTGTATCCGCCCTTGAGAATTTCGTAGTACATGTCGGCTCCTCCTAAGAGGTCAATATCCGACGGTAAGTTGAGCGAGATTATTTATATAGTATTGAGGGATGTTTAGTTTTTGTCGACTTATAGCAGTTTGCGGTAATTGTTTGGTTTGTTTTGAAAATTTGGGCAATAGATCCCGATATAAAAATGTCTCACAATGAAGAACATTTCGTTTGCGAAAATGAAAGTAAAATAGAAATGGAATGAGTGCCTTGCTTTAAATGAAGGGTTTGTTGTGGAGATCGCCTTGTATAAACGAGAAGAAAATAAAGTAGAAAAGGGTTTGGTTTGCTATAAATAACCCATTGTTAAGGGGTAGTTTTCCCTGATACGACAATGTCAGAAAAATTATTAAACGAAAGTAGAAAATTTGCGGAATGTCTCTTGTAAGTCCGAACTTCTGGGTATTGGCTTTTTCTAGATCTACTAGCGGAAAAATCCCAAATCATTTTCCTAGCCTTCTCTCTGTGAAACACTACCTTTGCCCAGAACTCTTCCTACAAATTTATGAGAATATTTTCCTTTATTGGAAACACCCTGTATGTAACGAAACGAGAAAATACCTCCCTTTGGACCCTAATATGGTGGTTTTTGACCTCTGACCACAACAGAGGATGGATTCAAAGGAGATTGAAGTAGAAAAATGGATGTCTTAGGATTAAAGAACACCCTGTATATAAAGAATAAACGACAAAAATAAAGGATTGTTTGCGATAAAGAGTATGTCGCTAAGATTTGTAAGTTGAGGTTTGATAATTGGATATTGAATCCCTTGTGTTGAGAAATAGAAATTGTGGTGGCTAAGGGATGATTTTTCCCTTTGAACGAGAATAGGTATGTCTATTAGCAGAGCACCTGGTATATAAAAAAGATGGATATGTCTTATTAGAAGATCATCCTGAGTTAAACGAGAGCGGGTATGCCTTATTAGAAGATCACCCTGTATATGAAAAAGGTGGGTATGCCTTATTAGAAGATCACCCTGTATATGAAGTGGCGGATATGTCTTATTAGAAGATCATCCTGATTTAAACGAGAGCGGGTATGCCTTATTAGAAGATCACCCTGTATATAAGCGAGAATAGTAGGTATGTCTATTAGAAGAGCACCTTGATTTTTGAAAAAAGTGGGTATGGGTAGAAGATCACCCTGTATATGAGAGAGGCGGATATGTCTTATTAGAAGATCATCCTGTATATGAGAGAATAGTAGGTATGTCTATTAGCAGAGCACCTGGTATATAAAAAAGATGGGTATGTCTTATTTGTGAAGATCACCCTGTATATAGAAGAGAAGTGGGTATGCCTTATTTGAAGATCACCCTGTATATGAAAAAGATGGGTATGTCTTATTAGAAGATCACCCTATATATAGAAGGGATTGCTTTCCCTGTATAAGAAAACAAACTAGAAAATGTATAAGACCCTTTGAACCTAATATGGTGGTTTTTGAACTCTGACCACAACAGAGTATGGAACAAAGGAGATTTAAGTTCACCCTTTAGAAACAAGGATGGTATGAGAAATAGGCAGTTGAGCCCAATACAAGAAGTCTTGAGATAAAGAATTTCTTGAGTGCAAATTAGAAATGAATAGAAATAAAGGTAGAATAGAAGCCTTGCTCTAAAGCAAAAGAGCCTTCTGTGTGCAAAAATAAAATAATATATACCTAAGTATAAATGTAAAGGTATGCCCCGCACTAAAATGGAGGTCATCCTTTTGTAAAATTTGCGTAAGAACGCGGGTAAGGCGTCACTAGCCGTCGGTAACTAAATGAACGTCCGATATGCAACAAAATTGTTACATATGTGTGGTAGATGCATATTTTTTGCAAAGCGAAATTAAAATAGTGTTTGGACTTACATAATTATACTGCCATAAGTTAAAATTTGTACGAAAAACCATTACCGTATTTACTTGGGTAATTTTCTAAAAGTTTTATTGAATATAAGTATATTTTTATTAGAACGAAAATAGATAAGTTATTTTATTTATTTGTTTTAAGTTTAAAGGGAAGATATGACTTGCCCTGTATGTGCAAAGACGAGAAAATAAAGTTGAAATGTCTTATTTTTGGAAGACAATTTATTTATAAAAAATGAAATGAATACCTAAGTATTAAAAAGCGATATGGTAATCAGCTGTTGTGCGAAAAATTAGCTAAAGAATTTGTTTATTAGATTGAATTCGTTTTTTGTTAAAGTATTGATTTGCAAAGTATTTACATTGTAAAATTTGTATTTTAAATGTTAGAACAGCGTCTAATTTAATTTATGCTGAGGTAACGAAAGAATTTGCGAGATTTGTTTATAAATTGTTTTTGTACCTAAGGTACGCGATAATTCGATGTGAATTTGAAGTTTAAAAACTTATAAAATTGTATGCCAAAGTTGTAGGGCTTCGCATACGAGGGTAGTTGAGATATTTGTGAAATGAGAGTTGGTATTTTAAATGTGAATTGCTACCTATATTGAGGGTTAAAATTCAATGACCTGTGCATTGTTTGTTTGTATATGACAAGAAAATTGATTTCATTTGCGTAGAATAGTTTATATTTGTTTGTTTTAAAAGAGAATTGTATTGTTTTTAATTTTTGTTATAATTTAAGTGCGATTTGTGAATTGGTTACGAGTAAATTAGAGATAGGCGCTAAAGACCGTTGTGTTGAGATTTATACGAAACTTGTAGTAGAATGTAGCGTTTTTGTCGGCGAAAGAAAACGAGTAAATGTTTCCGACGGAAAAAGAATAAGATTGCAATCGTCGCGTTTAGTTTCAAATAGATAAGTTTACTTAAGTAGAAAAGTTTTGAGGCTTTTAAAAATCCATTAAAAAATAAGCCTTGTAGAAAATGAGAAGTTTGGGACTTAAAATCCCTATAGTTTGTTTGTTTGCTTGGTTTATACCGATAAAGCGATAAAAATAGATATTGTTAGAGATTGAGATAAAGAGTAGATTGTTGAAGTATTTGTTTATTTATTAGAGGCGCTAAGGACCCGGGTGTTGAACTTTAGAGGTGCCAACGAACCTAAATTGTTTATAAACCGTATAGCTTAGAGGTGCTGCCGAAAACCCTAGTGTTTATCTTTAAAGGCGAAAACGAAACCTATATTGTTTTTTTATGATAGCTTTGAGGTGCTACATAACCCGATTGATGAACTTTAAGAGGCGCCAACGAACCTAATTGTTTGAATAGCTTATTGAGGCGCTACGGACCCGATTGTTTAGTTTTTATAAAAATGGATTTATTTAAGATTTGCGATTTTAGTAAATAATTGTTGATTTTATTTTTATGAGAATTTGTTTGATTTATGCAAGAGTTTGTACCCGATTTTAAATATACGAAGTTTGCGAACGATTGCGAGTTTTTAAGTAAGAGAAATTTGCGAGCGAGTGCGAGATAGTACGAGATTTGAAAGATTTGTTGATTGTCAAGCGACATGTAGTTTTATATTTTAATGTATCGATAATTTAAGGTTTGTTTCGTAAAAAATCTAGTTTACCTTTTAAAATAGGTATAAAAATATGAGTTGAAAATATGAGATAGTTTGAATTTTTGAGCAATTGTTTTCCAATAAAAGAGTTGTAGATAGGACAATTTTTCCATAATGGAATTAAGTATTTATAGTATGAGAAATTGAATTGTAGTAGAGCTTATAGTTTGATTTGTAAGAAATTTTGTCCTTTCTATTAAAATACATGAAATATATGCGACAAATATATAAACATGAAATAAAAGCGATATATGGTAAATATCAAAAAATATGTAAAGTAAAGTATGTAAAGAATCATAAGTATGTGCGACACATATATATAAAGACGAAAAATGTTCATGAAATCTGTATAAATGGGAAAATGTTTTTATATAAATACATAAAGTGAAAAATTAGCATAGAATGAATGACAAAGTTGAATTCAAATGTTCAATTGGTTTGAGGCCAAAATATACTCTTCCAAAAACCAATTATTTGTATATGTAAAGTAGAAAATGTAAACTTTATACCTGTTTTTTCACTTTCACTCACGCACTACACTGAGGAGTTCCAGGTATATGTAGTTTGGCAGTTCGTTTTTTTTTGTTGATTCCATAAAGATGGCTGGACGAATCCCAAGTTGAATTTGACTGGATCACTGAAGAAGTACTGTTGATTTTCTGGATATTTGAAGGTCTTGAAGATTAGCTGCTTTCAATCCGGCTCGAAGGACCATGTTTTGGGAAGTTCCAAATAATGTCAAATTTGGAGACCCAAACTTATTAGGCCACACCCTGTAGATGTGCCTGTCCCAACTTATTGTAGATTAAGTTGGCAGAGAGTTTGATGTGGACTGTATACGTAGTTAGGTTGTAGTGAAATTAGACTCTTGAGTACTTGGATTTTGTGTATTAACGATAACGTAAAACAAAAACACTTTACAAAGAAAACAAAGAATATAACAAACTCAAAACTATGTTTGCAATTGCTCAAAAATTTATGAATTGTGAAACGCAAGTGCGTATGTAGTAGTATGTAATTTATATAAGTTGAGATTGATGAATTTATTACGTAAGAAACAGTCTGAGTGCGACCTGTTTCCCCGGAGATAGAAGTTCTACTGATTTTATTTAATTTATTCTAGTCGCGTGTGGTCCGCCGATATTCTTCCTTGGCCAATCACGGGTACGTGTTTTCGGCGCTATTGATATCCTTTTTTTTATGCAACTGCCAATCTTGCCCTTGGCCGTGGAGCCTCTGAAAGCGGCAGCCGATAAAGAGGTAGCCGATAAGGCGGTTTTTAACTATTGATGTTTATATGGACTATTAATTACTTCCGGGTTCTTAGCTGTGCTCTGGCCTTGATTTACTATGCGTGCTTACACTGTTGCTATGTGCGAGGTTCGGTTATTTTATTTCTCTTGCTGCCATGGGCGTAGTTAAAAATGTTCGATTTCGAACAGTAGATAAACGAAACAAAAAGTTTTGCAACAGATACATTTGATGGCCTATGAAGTGTTTTAAGCCAAGAAAAAAATTTCTTTATTTTTTTATATTTTAATTTGATATTGATTTAAAAAAATAATTTTGAAACAAGGAATAGGATATATTTTACCGTAAATCAATCAAAAGTAGGTTCTTAGAAATCATTTTTTATTTAAATCACTTTTACAATTACAATTATTATCCTGAAAAAATTGAAATAAAATTTATCAGCAGATAACTGTTGTATGTTTCTTTGGCATATGATTTAGCTCCCTTCCAATATTATTCTATATTAGTAGAGGTGAAGATAATACCTCTAGGCTATATTCATCCTGAAACACAAAAAAAGCACACAGAAACAAGTAAACACTAAATTTCTGAAAAACGTAAGATATGCTAAATAAATAACCTCAATTTTAGAATAACGACACAAAAAACAGGTTCAATCGAGTCTAAATACTTACATGTACAGGTATATTATGGTAATTTCCAAATCAAAAACCTCAAACAATCACAAAAAGTCTTAAAATACTACAAATAAACCATTCACTCAGTATAACCTAATGCACTATTTACCAAAAATTACGCGTTTCGTGTGAACAGCTGATCAACGTGTGGCGCCGCCATCGGTAATTATTTGTGTGTGTGTGTTCATGTACGTACGTAAAATAGATGTCAACTGTCAACCTTTAATTAATTGGTCTGTATTTTGCTTTTATGTGAGCAGAAAGTCGAAAAGTCAAAATTAAAATTTTTTTTAATAAAATAAGAGGTTTTGTTATATCCATTAAGAAGAGTATTTGAAGTACAAAGCCACTAATGAGTTATAGAAATGTCAATTCGGCTCCTAACGTTTACGTACTTGGCACAACTTCAACTCTCTAATAGTGCATTAAGTTATACTGAGTGGATGGTTTATTTGTAGTATTTTAAGACTTTTTGTGAGTGTTTGAGGTTTTTGGAAATTACCATAATATACCTGTACATGTAAGTATTTAGACTCAATTGAACCTGTTTTTTGTGTCGTTATTCTAAAATTGAGGATATTTATTTAGCATATCTTACCTTTTTCAGAAATTTATTGTTTACTTCTGTTTCTGTGTGCTTTTTTTGTGTTTCAGGATGAATATAGCCTAGAGGTATTATCTTCACCTCTACTAATATAGAATGATATTGGAAGGGAGCTAAATCATATGCCAAAGAAACATACAACAGTTATCTGCTGATAAATTTTATTTCAATTTTTTCAGGATAATAATTGTAAAAGTGATTTAAATAAAAAATGATTTCTAAGAACCTACTTTTGATTGATTTATGGTCAAATATATCCTATTCCTTGTTTCAAAATTATTTTTTTAAATCAATATCAAATTAAAATATAAAAAAATAAAGAAATTTTTTTCTTGGCTTAAAACACTTCATAGGCCATCAAATTAATCTGTTGCAAAACTTTTTGTTTCGTTTATCTACTTTGTTTTTTTCAAAATAAACACAAAATGTATATTTTTTAATCCTTTATTTTAACATAAGTTCAAAGCTAACTGAATTATTCAGTTTTAGTAGTATTTAACATTTTATTATAATAATTCATTACTAATTGTAACTGTATAATTATTGAAAACAGGTGTTGTACAAGAGGGGAACATAATAATGGTATTTTTAAAATTATGATGTGACAAAGGTTTTATTTTACTGAATATTACCTTTAGAAAAATGATAAGTTGAAATATCAGCAATGATGTGCACACCTAATTAGATTTTAAGTTTACATATATAAAAGTACAACTGTACACAGTTTGTAAGGACAAGTTTACTTAGTTTATAGGCAACACTTTACTGTCTTCTAACTAACCATCATTCCTTGCACATTTAATGGTTTTAACATAAAGTGGCTTACTGGGCAAATGATGTGATGGCACACACTTTTTGCACTACTTGGGTGCTATTTTGTTTGAAATAATTCCTAAAAACATTTCAGTAGTAATCAAGAAATAATCTCAGAAATGCTAATCTTTATCTTACCTGATTTTGTAATATAATCTTCAGATTTAAAATTGATTACACTTTTCCCGGAATTTACGACGATTAACTTCCTCGATGACACCTTTTTTGTTGCTTCTTGGGTGGATCATAATGGAAGTGTAATTCCGGATTTTTAGATTTCCTAGAGGTATACCCATAAACGCAATAGTTTGTATTATTTTTATTGGGCATTTTTAACGTTTAACTAACAAATAACAGCAAAATACACGAAGCACAAAATCAAAACACACGTTCGACTTGCAGGTAAACAAACAAAATTATGCTTTTCTTGATGGTTCAAATTAATACCGGTGGTGTCGCTTTAAAGTTGTGCTCGTCTCAATACTAAATACTCTATCCATCCCATCTATCCAAAAGAAAATGACAATTGACAATCCAGTACTGCCAACATAACCGGTCAACATGGTATTTGAAGAACTTTAAAATTACCCGCCATTGGTCACCACTCTTGGGACACTCCGGAATAGTAATTTACGTAACAAGTTCCGAAAGTGATATTTTACGGGATGAGTAGGAACTTTCAGGACGAACCGTGGGCGAGTCCCGTGAAATCACTTTTGGATCGTGTTACGTACAATATTTTTCCTGCAGCCATTTTGTATGTTAAAAAGGATATCGATGGATAATAATAACTTATGAACTTTATATATCTAGACAATAACAAATAACAATCACTCTTATGAATACATTACCATTGTCTGTATAAAGGTACCTTTATACAGACGACATTACTTATGCAATGATTCATAAGTAGCTGCCTTAGCAGATTCACTAATCTTATGTGGAATCATTTCACTAATTATTTCAATTTTTTTTGATTTGAAAAGCCAAAAACACACCAATGTTACTTGACAAGCGCTGTCAGAATAAAATACAAGTTCATGGTATTGTCAAAACCGCCTACTAGATATCCAAAATCGTCCAGAAAGTTGATTTACTTCCCCTCTAGTTGTTTTTAATGATTATCTCATCCTGGAGAAATAATTTCTATTTGGTCACATGTAAAATGCTCTCCTTAAAATATTTTTAAAATAAAAACTTTTAATACGATTTGTATTGAATGACTGTAATACATTTAATTTTATTTTAGAAAATATAACAAAATCGCAGAAAAATAAAATTTAATTACATTCGTTTTTTCTTACAATTTCCTTTATTAAATATCTTAAATAAAAATCGACAAACTTGCCTTGAGGAACTCATTATTTGAAAATGATTGCAAACAAACACCATCCATTGTTATCGAATATTTTCTGTTTAATAGAAATAATTTATTAATCCACAATAATAAAAAAACAAAGGTGCGTTTTGTGAAATTTAAGAGAAGTCTGAGTTGAAGACCGTTTCAATATCTGAGATGGGTGTTTTGGATGCCTGTACATTTGAAGTTAAAATAGTCAAGGGATGAATTGTAGATAACTTATTTGTTGCAGTTCCTCATACAGTCTTTTTTTTTTAATTTGAGTAAATGATTATATATTCACAAATGTTTCATTAACATTCTTTATACCAAAATGAATCAGTAAATGTGTATTTAGGTTGTGCTTCTGAGTAAATGATTTTTCACAAATGTTGCATTTGAAATTCTTTTCACTTGAATGAATCAGTAAATGTTTATTTAAATCTCCCTTCTGAAAAAATGATTTCTTGCATATGTTGCACTTGAAATTCTTTTCTCCTGAATGGATCAGTAAATGTTTATTTAAACTGCCCTTTTGAAAAAATGATTTTTCACAAATGTTGCATTTAAAATTCTTATCACCTGAATGAATTAGTAAGTGTGAATTTAAATTGCACTTGTGTGTAAATAATTTTTCACAAATGTTGCACTTAAAATTTTTTTCACCTGAATGAATCAGTAAATGTGTATTTAGAGAGATCTTATATGTAAATGGTTTATCACAAATGTTGCACTTGAATTTTTTTTTGCCTGAATGAATGAGTAAATGTTTATTTAAAACGCTTTTCTGAGTAAATGATTTTTCACAAATGTGGCACGTGAATTTCTTATAACCAGAATGAATTGGAAAATGTCCTTTCAGATGTGCCTTTCTAGTAAATGATTTTTCACAAATATTGCACTTAAAATTCTTTTGACCTGAATGAATCAGTAAATGTCCATTCAGGTATGCCTTTCTAGTAAAGGATTTCTCACAAATGTTGCATCTAAAATTCTTTTCGCCTGAATGAATCAGTAAATGTGTATTGAGTGAGATCTCATAAGAAAATGATTTTTCACAAATGTCGCACTTGAAATTTTTTTCACCTGAATGAGTCACTAAATGTGTATTTAGATTTACTTTCTGGGTAAACGATTTTTCACAAACATGGCATTTGAAATTTTTTTCACCTGAATGAATTAATAAATGTTTATTTAAAACGCCTTTCCGAGTAAATGATTTTTTACAAATGTCACAATTGAAATTCTTTTCACCTGAATGAATCACTAAATGTGTATTTAGATTGACTTTCTGAGTAAATGATTTTTCACAAATATCACACTTGAAATTCTTTTCACCTGAATGGATCAGCAAATGTTTATTTAAATCGCTCTTCTGAGTAAATGATTTTTCACAAGCGTTGCACTTAAAATACTTTTGACCAGATTGATTCTGAGTAAATGATTTTTCATAATCATTATTTTTTTCACCTGTTTGAACTAATAAATGGGTTTTAAGATTACCTTTTGATAAATATTTTAGACTACTAGATGGTAATAATTTTTCAGAAATAGTGATCTTATAATTTTCTTCATTATTAGTAAAACATTGTTGGCAACCATCCTCTTCAAAATTCTTGCTGTTCTCATCAACTTCTTGTAAACATTGTTCACTTTCTTCCTTAATATGTATTTCTTCTTCTTCAATCTTAAAACTATTATCATTGAATAATTTTGTCTCAATATCTGTACAAGAATCTTTTGTAACATCAAGTTTCTCCTCTATCTTGAGATACTTTCCTTCTAGTTGTTTAATGTTCTTATCAACTTCTACTAAACTTTGTTCACATTCATCCTTAATATGTATTTTTTCTTCTTTAATCTTAAAACTGTTATCACTGAATAATTTTGTCTCAATATCTGCATATTCAACTGTACAAGAATGTTTTGTAACATTAAGTTTCTCCTCTACCTTGAGATACTGCCCCTCTATTTGTGTATTGTTTATCTCATTCTCCCATTCGGGTTCAATTTTTATTTGGGCTTGATAAATAATTTCTATTTGTTGAGATCCCATCATATTTGAAAAAAGCTCTACACGATGGATCTACAACACTGAAATGAAACGTCTACAACCAGGGTTGCCACCTTTACCGGTTTACTCACAATATTTTTATGGATTACTCACAACTTCAAAATATCAATAGATGATAGTGTTTTTGTTATAAATCGTAAGTGACCTTAAAAAAAAGCTCCACCATAGATAAAGTAACAAGTAATGTCTATGAGCTCCACAGGGTTCTTATTATTATTAGAGGGGATTATGAAATACCTATGTCATTGGAGGGGGAAATTAAGTTGGCTGAACTGAATATGGACTTCACTTTTTCATCACTACATCCACTTTCACTAATATAAAAAATTTAGAAAATTGACTTACTTCAAAATTGTAGGGATGGGTGGAACAGCCGTATTTTAATAACAGGTACAACCTGTTCCGGTTCTAAAATATACCTGTTCCAGTTCCAACGTATTGCAAGTCGCACACCCTTAATTAACTCTTACTATGCTTCCAGTCAACAGTCAACGATTATAAATTACTAAAGAAATGTTTAAATTGCTTTCTGCACATCTTAAATTGTGATTATTTTGATGTGAATTGCTAACTAATAAGTCACCTTAATTTTAATTTTTTTAATTTTTATTCAAATTTTATACTTCTTTTGACTTTCTATAAATCTATATAAATATGTACCGATAATAATAATAATAATAATGTTTATTCAGGCTTGTAAAAAATATTACCGTTGCTTAATAGTCTAAATGGGCAATTCTTCCGTTTTGGTCAATTTTACATTTTTAAATATCGAGAAAAAAAAATTCATCATAAAAAATTGAAAATATTGTAATTAAGTATTGCTTTTAGTGGGTAATGTAGTGATACAAAGAACAGAGCTGAATTTTTAATTTTGACAGTTTTTTAAAATGTCATATCTGTAATATTTATAAGACCTTTATTCTGTTTATAGAGAGTTGAAGTTGTGCCAAGTACGTAAACGTTAGGAGCCGAATTGACATCTACGCATGCGCATTTGTCTGGAAATAGCGTTTACGTGAAAAATAGGATTGCGTACGTACGTAACCTTGCGTTCTCTCACGGATACCGTAAAAATCTACGTACGTTAAACGAAGATTATACGAGTGACACCGATAAATGGCGAATGTCCCAATTTTGAATTTGGACTTAAAGTAAATTATTCATCAAAAAGACTCTCTATTTTTTTTGTTTAGTATTTTTTATTAGATTACATTCTGTTGAGAAATTCCTATAGAAGTAATAATAATAATAATAATCCTTTAATTTAGCTCTTGGCTAGTATTATTTTTACGTTTAGGTTTACAAAAAAAAAATGTAACAAAAATAAATAGTTATATACTTATATTTACAACCTACATGTTCTTTTAAAGCTCATTAAATTATTGCAGTTTTTAATAAAATCGGGCAATTCATTGTATTGTTTTAATCCCTTATAAAACAGACTATTCTGACTATATAACTAGTGCTTACTCTATCTACAGAAAATTTGTTTCTTGATCTTGTGGAATATTTATTTATGTCTTTAACAAACCTACAATTATTTACAAGTTGAGGCGCTATAGTTGATTAATCATTTTATATATAAATAACATGGTGTTAAGGGTCACTCAAGAAGTTACTAAATATTCGTTTTTGTTTCATTTGATTTATATAATTTAGGAATTTAAGTGTGATTTAGAAGTTCTCAAAAGAATTTCTTTATTTTTCTGTTATTAGATTACATTCGGTTGAGAAATTCCTATACAAGTTACTAAATATTCGCTTATTATGTTTCTAAAGGTTATTTCTCATATTTCAGTAAGATAATAAAAAACTTTCAAGTTAAAACATTTTTATTATATAAATATTTATTTATTAATCACAATAACAAAACCATATTACAGAATATTTATCTCTAAAACTACAAAACAACGAATAAAACATTTTTAGAAAATATACTCAATAAAATTGCATTTACAAAGTGTAGAAATGTTCAACTAAATTTAGTTGATGCAAACAAAATAGAGAGTTATTGCACATCATTTGGGGTATACGGTATGCCTTACAGTGACAGTTACGCGTGCGCAACAGTAAACAACCATTTTTAAGGTATAACGTCGTACGCTATATCTAAGGCATAAGGAGAGCCTTAAACCTTATGCATATTTGATGTTCTAAAACCAAAAAGCGGCTTTTTCGCGATCGTTTTTAGAATTGAATAACAGAAGAAGAGCAATGTTAAACCGTATTCAATGGTTAACGTAAATAAAGTTACAAAATTGAAAATTTGTAAACAAAATTTTTCGACTGAACATTAGACTTTAATAAAAACGATTATTCTCGATAATTTTGAGTTTATGTTGAAAAGTAATACAAATTAATACAAAAGTTTTAATTATCTACAACATTTATATTAAACTGTTTACGATATTCAGCTACAAATTCTAAAAATCCAATATCCAACCCTCAAAACATAGGGCTTCGGTACCATAAAAGGGTTTGTTAGATGAATTAGTTTATGAGTATTTTGAAAAATAAATTATTGCATTATTTCAAGGAACTTAGTCTGTTTGGATTACAACAGATTGGGAAAAACCTATAATCCAATCGTTATAATGTAAATTTAACTGCTGGCTGGGGATTAAAGAAATCATTTTCCAAAATTCTGTGCTTAATTGTAATGTTTTCTCTATATGTATTTAAATATATATTATTGAAAAGATGTTAATTATTTAAAATACAAAAAATGAAATTTTCCATTAGTTTTGATATCTGATATTTGCATTTTAGGTTTTAAATAAAACTAAAAAACTATCAGTCTTAATTTATTGCTTAATAAAGGTAAGAAAGTTAAAACTATTTTATTTCAAAGTAATTTAAACTTAATTCTACAACATATTTCTATTTCTTGGTTTGTTTTTTGCTCCGATGGATCTTAAGAGTCTTTTCTTGTATGAACTTCCTGGTTCCCGGTTTTGATTGTTGAAATTTCATCAAAACCCTTCAACCTATTCGTATAATCTAATCTTCTAAGCAAAATGCACAATCCTTCAAGTCCTGTAACACAAAATTAGGGGTAATAGGTTTTTACTTTCATTAGGAGAAAGTCAATAGTTTATACCTGATATAACATTACTTCTTCTTGTTCTAATTACAGCTGGTAACATAAGACGTTCTGCTAAGAATACAATGTGTTCTCTTTCAAATCGGAAATTTGATTTTATGTAATGGGTTAACATTAACTCTAAATTGAGGCGATCATTGATATTTCTTCCTCGACCTTCCTTATTATTGATAAGGTGAAATAATATGGCTTCATCTATGTGTTCATCTTCATGTTCTTCCTCAACAAAAATATTCAAAAGTTCTTCCGTAATTTCGTTAATACTTTTCTACCATCAACTCAAGCACAATATCCAATATTTATATTTCGACACCATTGACACCATACTTTTAGCATGTCAAACGTCACTACCTTGAGAAAAGCAACTGCAATAACTCACTATTTTACGCATACCTTACATCGTCATAGCGCTAAGGTATAACGTATACGGTATACATTCTGCCAGTTTGCAATAACTCTCTAATATTGGTAATAAAACGTTATACGTTATACCTTAGCGCTATGACGATGTAAGGTATGCGTAAAATAGTGAGTTATTAGGGAGGTTTTAAGCCACAACTTGAGCGTCATACGTTATATCCCTTTATCCGCTATTAAAGTAAACACAGAACGTTAATAACGTATTTCGAAAATGAGTTTTTAAGCCATCCCACTCTTCCGTTATTTACGTGACAGATGCCAGAAACATTTATAACCTTATGAATGATAACCCTCACTTTGTGATAGTTTAAATAATCATTTACGATTTTTTTTTAATTTTAACTGCCTTAAATCGTTTTTTAAATAAAGCCAGAATGAAACAAATACTACAAAAGATAGGTTAGGTAAAAGACTTGTTGTGACATTTCTTCAATGTCCATATCCTATGTTGCCATACCATTTAATTTTATGAAATGTTTTCATTTCATATTTAAGAAAAAAAGTGGTAAGAATGGTGAAAACTATAGACTTACTCAAATCTTCTAAATTTCACATGTATTTATCATAAACTTTGGAGTTCACGATAAAACTTAAATATAAATGTTCTACAGGCGGCACCATGGCAAAATCAATATCAGTTATTAAGGGAACCTTATTTCACCTCTAATAACGTAAAACAATATCAGATAATAGGGAGGTTTAAAGCCACAACTTGAGCGTCATACGTTATATCCCTTTATCCGCTATTAAAGTAAACACAGAACGTTAATAACGTATTTCGAAAATGAGTTTTTAAGCCATCCCACTCTTCCGTTATTTACGTGACAGATGCCAGAAACATTTATAACCTTATAAATGATAACCCTCACTTTGTGATAGTTTAAATAATCATTTACGATTTTTTTTTTATTTTAACTGCCTTAAATCGTTTTTAAATGAAGCCAGAATGAAACAAATACTACAAAAGATAGGTTAGGTAAAACACTTGTTGTGACATCTCTTCAATGTCCATATCCTATGTTGCCGTAACACTTAATTTTATGAAATGTTTTAATTTCATATTTAAGAAAAAAAGTGGTAAGAATGGTGAAAACTATAGACTTACTCAAATCTTCTAAATTTCACATGTATTTATCATAGACTTTGGAGTTCACGATAAAACTTAAATATAAATGTTCTACATGCGGCACCATTGCGAAAACAATATCCGTTATTAAGGGAACCTTATTTCACCTCTAATAACGTAAAACAATATCAGTTAATAAAGTTTCCCTTATTTTAGCGCTATTGCGCATGCGATGTATAACGTTTAAAGTATATTTAAAGTATTAAAAGCCTAACTGATGAAGTCGAAAGACAGAAACCGGTCTTAGGATGTCGAATCTAATAAATTAAAATTCCTTACTGGTTTACTCACTTTGTATTAATCTCTGAAAGGGATAAAAAAGAAGAGAGTGACATCTTGACTAGATTCAGTCAAAATTTAATGTCAATACTCTTTTCTTACCATAGATGGTAGCACATCTACAAATGTTATCTTATAGCGGATATAGCTATTGACTAGTACGAGTTGGGAATTTTATTTATTGGATTCGAAAAGCCTAACTGATGAAGTCGAAAGACAGAAACCGGTCTTAGGATGTCGAATCTAATAAATTAAAATTCCTTACTGGTTTACTCACTTTGTATTAATCTCTGAAAGGGATAAAAAAGAAGAGAGTGACATCTTGACTAGATTCAGTCAAAATTTAATGTCAATACTCTCTTCTTACCATAGATGGTAGCACATCTACAAATATATTGGTGTTATTCATTTCGGAAGCTCATTGTGGTTTGTATTTTAATTTCTCTCTCTTTCCATTGGATTAAAACCACTTAGTTGTTAAAAAAGTTTTTTTATTGACGTTTCGGCTTTCCAGATCGAAAGCCGTTATCAAAATGACATAAAATAAATAAATTTACTAGAAACAGAACACTTGATAATCTTGCAAAAATATGACATCAACATAGTATACATAGAATAAGATTTTGAGATTGAAGATGTCAAAATCTGTTTCAATCATATTTTTGTGACGTTTCTGGGAACGAATTTTGAAAGAAGGATAGCGCATTTGCATATTATAAGAGAATTTATACTTCGTCATAAATGAAGTTTTCTTATTAATATTATCATAAGAAAAAACCAGATAAAAACTTATGATACTATCCCGATATAGAGGGTATCCTTTTTGCAATTAACTCTTTTTGTAAAATAGGTATCCAAATTTTTGAAATATCAACCGAACAATTAGAAACACATTCGTTATTATTTAAGCATATCAATGCTGCTTCTTTAACTTTGCGGTTATAATTATTCGGTTCTTTTAATAATCTAGTTGAAAAATTCCATTGTATTTTATGACCAGAATCCCATGCGTGTTCACATATTTTGGATTTTTCGAATTGTTTATTTTTAATGTACGATGGGTGTTCATTAAGTCTAATATGAAAAGGTCTAGATGTTTCTCCTATATAAAATTTATTACATTTCATTAAAACCTTTTAATGAAATTCAAAACACAAAAAATTGTATTTACAAAATTCCATGCGAATGTAATAAATTTTATATAGGAGAAACATCTAGACCTTTTCATATTAGACTTAATGAACACCAATCGTACATTAAAAATAAACAATTCGAAAAATCCAAAATATGTGAACACGCATGGGATTCTGGTCATAAAATACAATGGAATTTTTCAACTAGATTATTAAAAGAACCGAATAATTATAACCGCAAAGTTAAAGAAGCAGCATTGATATGCTTAAATAATAACGAATGTGTTTCTAATTGTTCGGTTGATATTTCAAAAATTTGGATACCTATTTTACAAAAAGAGTTAATTGCAAAAAGGATACCCTCTATATCGGGATAGTATCATAAGTTTTTATCTGGTTTTTTCTTATGATAATATTAATAAGAAAACTTCATTTATGACGAAGTATAAATTCTCTTATAATATGCAAATGCGCTATCCTTCTTTCAAAATTCGTTCCCAGAAACGTCACAAAAATATGATTGAAACAGATTTTGACATCTTCAATCTCAAAATCTTATTCTATGTATACTATGTTGATGTCATATTTTTGCAAGATTATCAAGTGTTCTGTTTCTAGTAAATTTATTTATTTTATGTCATTTTGATAACGGCTTTCGATCTGGAAAGCCGAAACGTCAATAAAAAAACTTTTTTAACAACTAAGTGGTTTTAATCCAATGGAAAGAGAGAGAAATATATTGGTGTTGAAATAGGTGGCTTAAAATCTCCCTAATAAAGTTTCCCTTATTTTAGCGCTATTGCGCATGCGATGTATAACGTTTAAAGTATATTGGTGTTCAAATAGGTGGCTTAAAACCTCCCTATTGCAGTTGCTTTTCTCGAGGTAGTGACGTTTGACATGCTAATAGTGGGGTGTCAATGGTGTCTAAATATAAATATTGGATATTATGCTTAAGTTGATGGTAGAAGAGTATTAACGAAATTATGGAAGAACTTTTCAATATTTTTGTTGACGAAGAACATGAAGATCAACACAGGAAGCCATATTATTTCACCTTATCAATAATAGGGAAGGTCGAGGAAGAAATATCTATGATCGCCTCAATTTAGAGTTAATGTTAACCCATTACATAAAATCAAATTTCCGATTTGAAAGAGAACACATTGTATTCTAAGCAGAACGTCTTATGTTACCAGCTGTAATAAGAACAAGAAGAAGTAATGTTATATCAGGTAAACTATTGACTTTCTCCTAATGAAAGTAAAAACCTATTACCCCTAATTTTGTGTTATAGGACTTGAAGGATTGTGCATTTTGCTTAGAAGATTAGATTATACGAATAGATTGAAGGGTTTTGATGAAATTTCAATAATCAAAACCGGGAAACAGGAAGTTCTTACAAGAAAAGACTTAAGATCCATCGGAGCAAAAAACAAAGCAAGAAATAGAAATACGTTGTAGAATTAAGTTTAAATTACTTTGAAATAAAATATTTTTAACTTTCTTACCTTTATTAAGCAATAAATTAAGACGAATAGTTTTTTACTTTTATTTAAAACCTAAAATGCAACTATCAGATCTCAAAACTAATGGAAAATTTCATTTTTTGTATTTTAAATAATTAACATCTTTTCAATAATATATATTTAAATACATATAGACAAAACATTACAATTAAGCACAGAATTTTGGAAAATGATTTCTTTAATCCCCAGCCAGCAGTTAAATTTACATTATAATGATTGGATTATAGGTTTTTCCCAATCTGTTGTAATCCAAACAGACTAAGTTCCTTGAAATAATGCAATAATTTATTTTTCAAAATACTCATAAACTAATTCATTTAACAAACCCTTTTATGGTACCGAAGCCCTATGTTTTGAGGGTTGAATATTGGATTTTTAGAATTTGTAGCTGAAATATATCGTAAACAGTTTAATATAAATGTTGTAGATAATTAAAACTTTTGTATTAATTTGTATTACTTTTCAACATAAACTCAAAATTATCGAGAATAATTGTTTTTATTAGTCTAATGTTCAGTCGAAAAATTTTGTTTACAAATTTTCAATTTTTTAACTATATCAGTGATCTTTTTCTGTTATTTAATTCTAAAATCGATCGCGAAAAAGCCGCTTTTTGGTTTTAGAACACCCAACACGCATAAGGTATAAGGTTTAAGGCTCTCCTTATGCCTTAGATATAGCGTACGACGTTATACCTTAAAAATGGTTGTTTACTATTGCGCATGCGTAACTGTCATTGTAAGGCATACCGTATACCCCAAATGATGTGCAATAACTCTCTATTAACGTTCTGTGTTTACTTTAATAGCGGATAAAGGGATATAACGTATGACGCTCAAGTTGTGGCTTAAAACCTCCCTATTTTCTACGTAAAGGGTTACGTACTGTGTTTACTTCAACTCTCTTATATTGTTTATTTAACTTTAGTTTGCACAAATACAACAATTCTGTCACTATTCTAAGTGACAACCCACCGCCATGACAAGATGTGGGTGCCAACTGAAGTTGGCTACTAGTTCCACGTACATATACATCACACGTTCCCTTTTTAACAGCTGTCATCTCCATCAAGTTCATAATCTATTAGATATGATGGTGGATGGCGAACCCTTTTTCTCACAGCTCTTTGGGTAACACCCATATTCACATTATCTCTATCACCCTGATCTGAGTCATTACTAAAATGTTCAGAATCAGAATCATTAGAAGTATCAGTGTTGTGATGATCTGAACTATGGTGATGACAACTATTCTCACTATCAGTTACATTATTTTCATTATAATCGGGAACTTCAAAGTCAAGTTCATTGTTATTAATAGCATTATCATTACTATTAATGTCATTATTGTCAACATTCTTATCAGTATTAAGTAAATCGAAATCATATAATAGAGAATTAGGTGTTTAACTCCAAATCTAACCTCATTTGTTTTGTATTTCTAATTACTCATACTTAATTACTTTCTACATAATTGCATGTTTTTTTATGTTTTTTTGCTTAAAATAGATAAAAACTAATAAGAAAAGATTTGAGATTTTATGCAACTTTTAATACAGATACGTCACTGGTACGGTACTGATTTGCTTTACGGTAAACGATTAAAAAAGAAGAAACATAACAGATCAAGACCATCACTAGTTTCGAAAAACGAAGACGAAGAAGAAGAAGAAGAATATAGAATAATGATTTTAAAGTCGGGAAAACACAAATACACTAACTTAGAAACAAAGAAAATACTATATACTAACTAAAAAATATTAATAAATCAAAAATAAATGCAAAATCAAAAACCCACGCTTCAACAAAAATCAAAGAAATGACATTATTGACAGTGACATTTAACAATTTTAACTTTGATGTCGAGTGAATTCGTTGAATTTTCGATTCGGCTTATATCTAACTTCAGTTACGCAACCAGTGACGTAATTTCAACAATTGCGCAATATTCAAAAGGCACATTATAAAAATTAACAATTGCTGGTAAAAATTTTGTATGCAACTAAAATTAAAAAAACATATTGTGTTGTTAATTATTCATATAGTACTTGTTATTTATAAGGTTTTAAATAGAATCTGAAAATTAGTTAAACACCCAATTATCCACAAATGCCAAGTTAGTCTTATTTAAAAATTTCCTATTTCTCCTGTACTTGGTGCCACAGGAATCCTTCACTATATATGACCTACCATTAACTATATCCTCGACCTTCCCTTTAACCCAAGATTTCCCTTTCTGTATCAAAACATTATCACCTTTATTGAATGGATCTAAATCTTTTGCGTTTTTATCATAGTAACATTTTTGAATATCCTGATTACTTTTTAACTTATTATGAACTACTGCTGGGTCTATCAATTTAGGTTTAAGATTTTCGTCTGAAATTATAATTTTAGTTTTTAAAATTCTACTCAAAAACAACTGAGATGGAGAAAATTCCATGTTTGTCAATGGAGTGTTACGATACTCCATAAGGAGTAACTGTAAATCTTTCACAGAATTAGCCTTGGTCAGCATTTGTTTTACAATACCTACATATCTTTCGGCTAACCCATTTGACTGATGATGGTGTGGGCTACTAAAAACAACATCAAACCCCCACTCATCAGCAAATTGTTTAAACTCTCTCGAATTAAACGGTACATTATCCGAAAACATTTTCTCGGGAACACCAAACTGTGTAAATTTATCCAGACAAAATTTTATCACATCACTTGCGGTTTTATTTCTAGTCTCTTTTACTTCGACCCACTTTGAGTAAACGTCTACTAGTAGTAGGTAGTTTACTCCCTTAAATTCAAAGAAGTCTGAAAAAAGATGCTGCCATTGTCTTCTTGTCGGCAACGGGTGACAAACAAGAGGTTGCTTCTGATTAGATCTTTGGTAGATTTGACATCTTTCACCATTTGCAACAAGATTTTCGATATCCTTATTTAAGTAAGGCCAATAGAATACCTGTCGTGCCCTTAACTTCGACTTGACAACACCAAAATGTGGTTCATGTATCAGTTTCAACATTTCACTTCTTAGTGATTTAGGCACAATAACTTTGTATTCTAGAAACAACAAATTGTTAGATAAATAGATTTTGTCTCTTAATCTGAAATAAAATTTTAGCTCAGTGCTTAAATTTTTATCGTCTGAAGGCCTCGGATTCAAGCAAAACCCCTTAATTTGACTCAAAATTTCATCATTATCAATTTTATTTTGAAACAGTAGTTTCTTTTCTTCAGACATAGGAATGTTATTAGATAAGGAATGTACAACATATTCCATTTCTGGATCATCTAAGACTTCATGTCTTAGATAGGATCTTGATAAAGTATCAGCAATTACCATGTCTCTGCCTGGCAAATAAACTATATCAATATCATATTTTAATAATTTAAGTAACATTCTTTGTAATCTGGTACTTACTTTATCCAAATTCTTATTAAAAATGGCTAATAAAGGCTTATGATCTGTTTGGACTGTCGTCTTGTAGCCATATGCGAAATAATGGAATTTTTCAAAAGCAAAGACTATTGAAAGTAATTCTTTCTCAATCTGGGCATACCTAACCTCTGCTTTTGTGAGACACCTTGATCCAAATGATATTGGATGACCTTCTTGTAAAATACAACAACCTAAGCCCTCTCCTGATGCATCACACTGTATCACGATATCCTTCTTAGGATCAAAAATTTTCAAGGTCGGTGAATTGGTTATTAAGTATTTTAAACGACTTAATTCATATTCATGTTTCTTTTCCCAATTAAAAGGAACATTTTTCTTAGTCAAATTTCTCATATTAGCAGTTAATGCTGACAAATCAGGTATGAATTTTGAAAAAAATTTGACCATACCTAAAACTCGAAGGATCTCTGATCTATTTTTAGGCGATTCCAATGAACTAACAGCTTCAATATTTTTTAAATCAGATCTGATACCTTCTCTAGACATAATATGCCCCATAAATGATACCTCGTACAATTTAAATTGAAATTTTTCAAAATTAAATTTAATATTATACTTTCGCGCAGTTTCAAGAACAAATTTTAGTGCCCTGTTATGTTCAGCCTCATCCTTTCCAGATATGATAATATCATCGAAGTATACATCTACATTTTCAATCACACCAAAAATTTCTGAATTTTTCCGCTGAAAAATTTCCGGAGCCGAAGAAATCCCAAATGGCAATCTATTAAATTTATACCTCCCAAAAGAAGTATTAAAAGTGCATAAATCAGAACTTTTGTCATTTAAGACATGTTGCCAATACCCATCTTTCATATCTAAAACCGAGAAAACTGATTTACCAGCCAACTTGCTAACAATATCGTTACAAGTTGGAATAGCATAATGCTCCCTAAGAATAAATTTATTTAATGGTTTTCGATCAATCAAAGTGTTGAGGGTTCTGGAATAAACCCTATGTTGTGCCAGTTTCCCAGGACGACCGATGTGTGATCATCGCCTTTTTAAACTGTATCGTGGTATTCTTAAAATGGACTGTATATCTTTATCTTCCCAACTCCATTGGACAAAAACAACTAACACTGTTATTTAACGGTTTATTTTAAGTTCAATAAATGAATAAATAAACAACAACGTAACAAAGGATTACATTAACTGGTAATCAATGAACAAACACTAGCACATAGGTAAAGAATTAAAAAGACCGCATCAGTCAGAAAATATTTTGCGTGTGATATGAGTGAGTGATAGTTGGACACTGTTTTTGCTGTACTACGAAGCACTGAGTTTAGATTCGAATATAAAATGAACAATAAAGTGGACCGCCTGATACGCAGCTAAGTACCACTGTGTAAAACGAAATATTTTTACGTTGAGCTGGTGTCAACGGAGGGTCTAACCTGTTTCGCAGTTAGAGACGCACTGATTTTAGATCTGCGAAGTTTGTCGGTTTCAAATTTATCCCTTCCCGGCTTCGCGCGATTGTTCTAGAAAGATTCGTTAGATATGTAAGTTTTTTATGCTGTCTCTCTCTCCCGCTTGAGAAGACAAGGATTAACTCAAATTACGTCATTATGAATTTCAGGGCGGACGTGACTCCTGTAGCATAAGCCTAGAAAATTCGTTATAGATTCTGCGCGTTAAATATTGGTCTACGTGTCAATCGTAGCGTAATGGGAAAAAACTAGAAAAAAAAACTATTTGTTGATGCTTCGTGTCTGAGTGCTGTTTCCAAATGTATTTTGGTGCAGCGTTGCCGGTTGAATGAGTTTATATGTTTAATTGTCTGAAAATTAAACATTCTCCCCCCGCGAAAAGAGGCGGAGTATAGCGAAGCAATGATATTGAAAGTTCTCTAAAAAAAATTTTTAGTAGTTTGGGTCATCACCCTGTAGTTTTAGAATGAGTTTAATTGAAATAAAAAATGTAAAAGGTTTTAAAATATTTGGATATTTGGATCCTGGCCGCTTGAGGGCGCATAATTTAATAAAAATTGGATATTTGAATCCTGGCCGCTTGTGGGCGCATAATTTAATAAAAATTGGATATTTGAATCCTGGCCACTTGTGGGCGCATAAGTTTTTTAAAGAAATATGATTGGTACAAACGATTTGTGATTAGGCATCACCGAGCCATGTTTCCTATTTGGAATTAAAAAACAAAATATGCAAAAATTGCAACTATAGGCGTTGGCTTTTTCTCAGATCTGCTGGCAGAGGTATCCCAGATCAACCCCTTAGCCCTCTCTCTCTATAACGACTACCTCAGCCTACAATAACAGTACATGAATGTTTGAACGAAAATGGGCAAAAAGATCCCAAGGGTATACGATCACCCTGTATGAAAATAGAATTATATGAGTGTTTTAAGAAATGTTTATAATTAAATATGGGAAAATTTTCGGCTTGATGGAATCGCCCTGTATGAAAAGGTTTAGAATGTTAGAATGATTGATATAAAATAAAATAAGGGTATTTGCTCACCCTGTATGAATGAAAAAAGTTTAAAATATTTGAATGATGGATATAAAATCCTGAGGGTATTTGCTCACCCTGTGTGAATGAAAAAAGTTTAAAAGTTTTTGGGAATATTTTCCGCTAGATGGAATCACCCTGTATGAAAAATGAGAAAAAAAATGAAAAATAGAAATTGTGTCACTGCTTGTTTAAGGTATTTGCTATAAAATGAAGTGCCTTGTGCAATTCAAGCAGAAGTGCAATAGCAGGAGTATTTCCCGTTAAAGGTTTCGTATCACCTTGTATAAATGAAAAGATAAAACGTATGAAATATTTGAAGGTATGCCTGCTCTCAGCATAATGGCATCCTTCGTTAAAAACCCTAGGAGCTCCTTTGACAACCTGTCTGAGACTCCTATATATATATATATATATATATATATATATATATATATATATATATATATATATATATATATATATATATATATATATATAAATTATTTTCCCCAATAGCCCCCGGGTTCGGCTATTAAAATTTAAATTAGTACCCACCATGGACTCTTTTTTTTCAAAATTGCGTAAACGCTAAGGGAACGTCACCTTTGCTGGTACACGATCCGAGTGCAACAAAATGTTGCATTTGTATATGTCGATGGGGTTTTGAAGGAGAGGATAGAAAAGCGTGAGTTTACATATGCGGTTAGATGCGACAAATATTAATGCCTGTACACAGACAAAAATATAACAAAAGGAAAGTAAAATAAAGCGTTTATTGGGGTTGATCAATGTCATTGCCACCAAGAGGGACGACTTTAGTAATCGGTCTTACGTAAGTACTGCCGTTAGATAAATTTTTAATCGAACGAATGTTACCATCCCTGTCAGGGTAGGTTTCAAGAACTTTAAATGTAAATATGTTTTGTGAGAGCGAAAATTAAAATGAATGCGTTTTGTTTTATTTTGTTTTTAAGATTTATTTATGTAGTTTATTTGATTGATTTTTGTTTGGTTTTTTAAATGATGGGTTATTGATCCCTTGTATGTAAAAAAGTAGAAAAGTTTGATTTAACGAATAGTTTTTTGTTGTGGAATGTTTTTTCCAGTACAACAATTGAAATGAATGTACGAACACCTTTTTTGGCCACATCAGAGGATTTTTGGTACAAAGTAAAGTAGAAATGTCAAAGAATGTTTATGATAAAAATAATTGTTTGAGGGTAGTTTTCCCTGAAAGTTGAATACATGAAAAAGTGTGATAAATGGATAAGTAATCCTGAAAATAGAGCCTTATTAGAAGGACATTTTTAAAGTTTTTATTTGTTAAAGAGGGTAGTTTCCCTATACAGTTGACAAGAGTTTTTTGTTAACATAATTTGCGAAAATTGCAACTCCAGGCGTTGGCTTTTTCTCAGATCTGCTGGCAGAGGTATCCCAGATCAACCCCTTAGCCCTCTCTCAATAACTACTACCTCAGCCCAAAATAACTTTCCTCGCAAATGAATTTTAGAACGATACATAACTGGGCATTTTAGTATCCCGTTTACAACCCCTTGGACCTAGTTTGGCGCCAAAGGGAGGTGTCTCACCATAGAGATCACCTGGCATTGATGATTGACAGAGTCTGGGCATCCAATATCCCTGGGGTAGTTTCCCCATACAACCCCTTAGATCTGAAAGATACCAAAGAGAGATGTCTCACCATAGAGATCATCTTATGTTTGTCATAGAGTCTGGGCATCCAATATACCTGAGGGTAGTTTCCCCCATACAACCCCTTGGACCTAGTAAGGTGCCAAAGGGAGATGTCTAACCATATAGAACATCTTGTGCGAAAATGTAAAGTAGAATTGCTAGAAATTTAAATGTTTGTTGTTAGAGAAAAAATCAAAATATATTTGCAAAAGAAGGTATAATCTTTTAGTAGATCACCCTATAGAAAAAAGTATAAAATTGTCAACGAAAATTGAAATATGTTTGCTAGAAGAGGGTATAATCGTTTAGTAGATCACCCTATAGAAAAAATAATGCGAACGAATGCGAATAAAAATAGTACAGGAGCCTTGCTATAAAATGAAGGACTTCCCTTTAGATGCGAAAATGCGAAAATGAACGAAATACAAGAAGTCTTTAAATAAAGAACTTCTTCTTGAGTGCAAAACGAAAAAATAGAAAAGTATGTGCAATGAACGATAGATTGAAAATTGTTTGGCTATGGAGAGCCTGTTGCTAAGGGATAATTTTCCCTATGAACGAGAATAAAAATATAAGGGTATGCAGCCCTTTTGTACCTCTGATGCGGCGCTAGTTTCTAGAATAAAAGGGAGGTGTCTTATTTTTGAAGAACACCTTGTATAAAAAGTGGAAAAATAGTAAAATGTTGTTATAGTATTGAGTTGTAAGTTTAAAATTGATTTTTATTTTTAATTGAGATATTAGATCTCGAAACAACGATCAGCTGTTGTTTTGTATTTGTAACGAAAGTGAATTTTAAGAATAAAGTTTGATTGTAAAAATAGCGAATGTTTATGATTTGAGTTTTAAATATTGTTTAGAGATTTATTTGTAGAATCGTAGAACCATATCTACGGGTTTTTAGATTTGTAGTATACATCCGCTCCTGCCAAAAGATCAATATAGGAGGGAATATTGAAAGATTCATCAGCTAAGTTTTTTACGAATTTGTTTAACGAAATGATTTGTTGCGAAACTATTTGAAAAATGCGAGAATTATTTTTTGCCGTCGGCAAATGGAAAAAAGTAAGTTAAGAATAAATGCGATTTGATTATTAGTGCGATTTTCTTGTACGAAAATTTGTTTTAATTTCGAACGATACGAGATTTTTAAAATTGTGTTTGTATAGTGAACGAGTTTTTGATTTTTAACTTGGAAAGGTGGCGTTTTAAAAGCCTAGTTATTTTTTAATAAACTTTCGTGCTGTTTACACGAAATGTAAAAATACGAGTGCATATTTTCTGACTGATTGCGAAGAGATTGGTAGCGAGAACAATTTTTCAATTTTTGACAGAGAAATGTTTGTATATATGAAAATTGAGTTCATTTTTGAATTGTAGGTCTTGATTGTGCGAAAATTTGTTCTTTCTGTTAGAACACCAAATATGTACGATAAAAGTACGTAAATACAAGTAGATGCAATGTATTATAGGTTAAAAATATGCGACAATTATATAAATTATATAAATACAAATTCCTACAGAAAAAATGTATAGAATGCGACAATGTTTTATATGTTAAGAAAAAATGAAAAAATACATGTATCTCGACATTATAGCTAAAAATATGTAGAATACATAAATACGAAATGTTTTTTATAAATGTTTGAAAGTTTACAGTGGAGTAAGTAAATAAATATCTACGGCCGGCTTTTAGCGCATGCACCGTAGAATTTGGTAAATTTAAAATACAAATATGTAAAATCGACAATGAAAGTTTTTTATATGTAAATATAACGAAAAAATGTGTGCATTAATTTACCACTAGCCTACGATTGTTATCGGACCGCTTTTATGTGGTTACGACGAGTTTAAATGAGTTTTACAAAAAATACCTTTACAATTTCTTGCTGTGAAGAGTTGCTTGAAGGTTTGAAAGTTGCTTGAAGTTTTTAAGCCACTGTAGGCTTGCTGGTGAAGTTGAAGAGTTGAAGAAGACGAACTGGATCGCTCAGGATCATGGAAAAGAATCTCTGGAATCGCTCAGGAACCTGTAGAAGAATCTCTGGAACTATTCCTGGAGAGTTGACGAAGTTTTTTTCTCTGGTTTAAATCCGGGTCGATTGGACCATGTTGAGGGTTCTGGATTAAACCCTATGTTGTGCCAGTTTCCCAGGACGACCGATGTGTGATCATCGCCTTTTTAAACTGCATCGTGGTATTCTTAAAATGGACTGTATATCTTTATCTTCCCAACTCCATTGGACAAAAACAACTAACACTGTTATTTAACGGTTTATTTTAAGTTCAATAAATGAATAAATAAACAACAACGTAACAAAGGATTACATTAACTGGTAATCAATGAACAAAGTATTATAAGTACCATATGTGCTTAACAAACACTAGCACATAGGTAAAGAATTAAAAAGACCGCATCAGTCAGAAAATATTTTGCGTGTGATATGAGTGAGTGATAGTTGGACACTGTTTTTGCTGTACTACGAAGCACTGAGTTTAGATTCGAATATAAAATGAACAATAAAGTGGACCGCCTGATACGCAGCTAAGTACCACTGTGTAAAACGAAATATTTTTACGTTGAGCTGGTGTCAACGGAGGGTCTAACCTGTTTCGCAGTTAGAGACGCACTGATTTTAGATCTGCGAAGTTTGTCGGTTTCAAATTTATCCCTTCCCGGCTTCGCGCGATTGTTCTAGAAAGATTCGTAAGATATGTAAGTTTTTTATGCTGTCTCTCTCTCCCGCTTGAGAAGACAAGGATTAACTCAAATTACGTCATTATGAATTTCAGGGCGGACGTGACTCCTGTAGCATAAGCCTAGAAAATTCGTTATAGATTCTGCGCGTTAAATATTGGTCTACGTGTCAATCGTAGCGTAATGGGAAAAAAACTAGAAAAAAAAAACTATTTGTTGATGCTTCGTGTCTGAGTGCTGTTTGCAAATGTATTTTGATGCGGCGTTGCCGGTTGAATGAGTTTATATGTTTAATTGTCTGAAAATTAAACACAAAGCCTTAACTTATTTGAGGGCTTTTTCTCAACAATCATCAAATTATTTACCCATTCTGTGGGATAGTTTACCTTTTCTATTACCTTTTGTTCCTCTAAAACACCCAATGTCTCCTTTAATTTATCATGCATGGAAAATGGAACTTTTCTACTATATTGTATAACTGGCTTGGCATTCTGTGAAAGTTCAATATTACAAAAACCTGGAATTCTCCCAAGACTTACAAAAACATCTTTATAGCTAGAGAAAATTTCATCTTTACTAGATGGTAAAACTGTGACTAAACTATCAATTCTTTTGATCAACTGAAACTTTACACAATCATTAAGACCCAATAATGGTTCTGCGTTAAAATCAACAACAAGGAACTTGACCTTATTACAAAAATTTTTATATTTACATTGTAAAATTACTTCACCTACAGGTTTGAACTTAAAATTACCATAAGAGACTAAAGTAACTGTCGATTTGTAAACACTTGACTGATTTGGAAGTAGATCATAGATGTTTTTAGGTAAAATACTTACATCTGACCCACGGTCCAATTTAAAATTAACAATTTTACCTTCAATATCAATTTTTTCATACCAAGACCCTTTAACATTGATTGTTCCTGTACAATTTACGAATACTAAGTTCTCATTTTCCTCTCCTTCTTCATAGTTAACCATCCTAATTCTAGCCTCTTGCCTTCGGCTATCATTCTCTGGTTCCTTTTTATACTTCACACATGCCTTAGCAAAATGGCCCCTCGCTTGACAAATAGCACAAGTTTTGTTAAATGCAGGACATCTGTTCGGGAAATGTTCATACAGGCATTTATGACATTTTTTTTTTATAGATCTAACAGCATGAACTTCTTCCTCTGGATTGAGAACCTTGATATGCTCTTTACTTAATTCAATACTCTTACAATAATCTACTACACTTTGTACTGTTACCTGTTGTTCTCGCAACAATCTTAGCTGACTTTCTTTGCAGTTAATTCCAACAATCATTCTCTCTTCAAATGACTTTTTGCACTTATCATTCTCACAAATAAACTCACAATTATTTGCTTGCTTTTTTAGTTCTGTTACATACTGATCAATGGATTGATTTTCTCCTTGAACTAACGTATTGAACCGAAAAGCTTCCATTGCCACAATTTTCTTTGGCAAGAAATAGGTTTCAAAGGCTTCCAACAATTTGGCATAAGTTGATCTTTGGTCTTCCGAAAATGTGTTTTATATATCTATACCTTCGTCTCCTATGCAGCTTAACAGATTTGCAATTTTTATTTCATCCGATTTCTCACTTTTCTGTGAGGCAGTCAGGTATATCTCGAATCTCTGCCTCCATCTTTTCCAGTTCTCAGCTGGTTTTGTTTCGTCAAATAGCGCACTGGGTGGCTTAAAGTCCATTATTCTTTGGTGGCAAACGAGCAGCCACACCTGACACCATGTAATAGTTATAAGACCTTTATTCTGTTTATATTGTTTATTTAACTTTAGTTTGCACAAATACAACAATTCTGTCACTTTTCTAAGTGACAACCCACCGCCATGACAAGATGCGGGTGCCAACTGAAGTTGGCTACTAGTTCCACTTACATATACATCACAATATTCATGTGTCCAAAAATTAAAAAACACAATTCAGGTACGAAATAAACTTACAAAAATTAAATATTTTATGACAAAACATATTTTTTGTTATAAGTTATCCTATTAAAAAAAGAAATTAAACGGAAATTTTCCTAAAAAATAAAGTAGGTGATACAAAATTATGACAACTGTAAATATCCCTCCACTTCTTCATCTATAACTTCCTGATTAGAAATACGAAATAAAGTATTATTGATAGGAATTGGTGGAGATTCCAACTTTTTAAAAAGTCCATCCCTTCGAACGAGCTGTATGTCAGCTGACAGTGGCCACTTAAACAGACTACCAGATCTTTCCAAGAAATTTATACTTAGTTTATCCTTTTTTATTTGTTCGATGACTCCTAAAATAATTCAAGTCTAAATAATTATATATTAGCGATTTTTAAAAAATTACCTGGATACCATTGATCATAAAGTACTATGACCCAGTCAGATACATTTAACTCCATCTGCTTAGATTTTTGATTACTATTTGATGTTTTTAAGTGATCGTTTGAAAACTGTGGAAGGTTTTCTTTATCCTTAGGTGACAATAACATAGGAACTTCGGGAATTTCCTGAACTGTGGCAGTCGATGAAATTAATTCAGATCTTATTATTTCATTATCAGTAATAATTGTTAGTGGTAATTTAGTCTTTGCAACGTATTTTTCGTAGTGTATCTTTCCTATAAAATAGTGAGCACACTTAGTACCGAATTCACATGAAAAGTAACTTAACGTATTCATTGTTAACGTAGGATGACGTTTGGACCAAGTTACTTGATGTGTTTCTCTGGTACCTTTAAATGCCTTTGGTGTTCGTGGACAAATGCTACTGACTTCTTCGATGTTTTCGGAGTTGACACTCTTAATAAGTATATTAGTGACTTGATCTATTATGTTCCCTTCAAATGATTCAAAATTATTAATATCCTTATTAAATGCAACGATTTGGTCAGCAGTTCTTTTAAAAGTGGCACCAACTCCATCCGGTGCACCTTTACCGTGACCTGCTTCATAATAGGTATATAATTTTCAAAAAGATAAAAGAGATTTTTATTTCTATATTGGGTACTTGTACCATCAGATAAAAAGTGTATTGTATTAACTCCGTTATAGATATCTAAATAATATTTAATAATTGGGCACAAATGAGCAATAATTGCTGATGCATTATGACAAAGGGAAGAAGAAATTGTACAGAAACCTTCTTTCTTTGAAGCAGTACACATCATTCCAGTATGTAAAGTGATTTGTTCACGAGATGCCCCAAAATGAACGGATTGAATTTCAGTGCCATATTTACAAGAGTAATTCTCAAAAAAGTCGATATGTAAAATAATTTCATGATTAGATAAATTGTTTCGGAGTTCTTTAAAAATTGAGTATTGGTGAGTAATATTCAGTGTGTGATTTAAGATTTTTGGAAGACTGGTATTAAATACAGAAATAATTTCCTTAACAGTAGAACTAAGTGCCTGTTTCGATGTAATCTGAACTGTTATTTCCTTCTTTGTTTTAGCACTGATCCTGTTCTCTTTTCTTAAAATCCACTGATTGTATCTAATACCTTTATTCCACATATCGTTTTCTACTTTGAACATTACTTTGTTGGTGATACATACAGAACATTTTCTTTCCAAACATTTTTCATTAAATTTGCTGCAGCATGTGGTCATTAAAACATCATCTAAATTCTTTTCCTTTAGGATTTTATGTTTACTTAGCATAAGCAAATTAAAATTTTCGTGAAGCACACAAAGACATGTGTCTATTCGATACTTTTGGAGGAACAACCCAGAAAGGACGCAGCTTACAAAACGATGCATAAGAAATTTGAATATTATGTTTATTAATAAAGTCACCATAGAGTGTTTTTAACGTACCATTCAAATAACGCATTTTCTTCTTAATTTCTCTTTTCGTAATCGTATCTTTCTTTCCTGGGCACTGCCTGGAAACTTCATCACTAATAAAGTATTTATGAACAGTATATCTCAGAGTCCCAAACTTGCTAATTTTTTTACGATCATATTTGATCAATGTGGAAATCTTTCTTCCAACAGAACTCATTTTATAAGACAGGAAAGGACGCGCATATTTAAGTCGATATTTCTTTAATAGTTTTCCCTTAATTACTTTGCTAAATATCTGTTTGGATTTTTTATCTCGCAGTTTATTCAAATTTTCACTTAACTCTTTGCTTAGAACCTCCCCGAAGAGAATTTTTTGTTAAATTTGATTGCTAACTTTACAGTTTTTTAGCAACATTTTAACTTTGGTTTTAGGTGAATCATCTTTTAGTGAAATTAGTTGTTTTTTTGTTCTAAAATACCGGGTTTTATATCGAGAGCAGTACGCAACTTTGCGTTTTCAGCTTGTATTTTTTTAATTTTTCTGTACCAAGTCGCCCTGTCTCTTCGAACAATTTTACGACCTCTAGTTTTTGATAAGAAATATTATTCCTTCTTTGAATAGGGGCCCCTGCGTTTCCGATTTCTGAGATGTTACTATCATTATCGAAAGAAATAGGGGTGGAACAGCCTGCTACACAATCATTATCAAACTCACTTAATGGAGTTTCATTCAAAATTTGTTCTAAAGTTTTTTTCTTTTGTTTTGAATTTTTTCTCCATTGTTGTCTTTTCATCCTTTGTTCTCTGGGTGTAAGATTATTTATTAATTTGATAATTCCTCTGCTTTTATTTCTTTCATACCTCTCATGTTCGTCTCATTTGTGGATAGCATTTCTAATCGGGTCACTTTTAATATTTTCCCTTCTTCGCTTTTCACATTCCCTTTTTCTTCGTAACCTTTCTTGTTCTGAAATTTTCTTAATTAATAACTGATGATATTGATGTCAATGCCATGTTAATGAATCCTAATAAGTGATTCATTTCGGAAGCTCATAGTGGTTTGTATTTTAATTTCTCTCTCTCTTTCCACTGGATTAAAACCACTTAGTTGTTAAAAACGTTTTTTTATTGACGTTTCGGCTTTCTATATCGAAAGCCGTTATCAAAATGATATAAAATAAATAAATTTACTAGAAACAGAACACTTGATAATCTTGCAAAAATATGACATCAACATAGTATACATAGAATAAGATTTTGAGATTGAAGATGTCAAAATCTATTTCAATCATATTTTTGTGACGTTTCTGGGAACGAATTTTATAAGAATATTATAAGAGAATTTATACTTCGTCATAAATGAAGTTTTCTTATTAATATTATCATAAGAAAAAACCAGATAAAAAACTTATGATACTATCCCGATATAGAGGGTATCCTTTTTGCAATTAACTCTTTTTGTAAAATAGGTATCCAAATTTTTGAAATATCAACCGAACAATTAGAAACACATTCGTTATTATTTAAGCATATCAATGCTGCTTCTTTAACTTTGCGGTTATAATTATTCGGTTCTTTTAATAATCTAGTTGAAGAATTCCATTGTATTTTATGACCAGAATCACATGCGTGTTCACATATTTTGGATTTTTCGAATTGTTTATTTTTAATGTACGATTGGTGTTCATTAAGTCTAATATGAAAAGGTCTAGATGTTTCTCCTATATAAAATGTATTACATTCGAATGGAATTTTGTAAATACAATTTTTTGTGTATTTGAATTTCATTAAAAGGTTTTGTATTTACTATTAAAGATTTTAATGTATTATTAGTTTGAAAAACTGTTTTTAAATTAAATTTATTGCCAATCCTTCTAATTTTTTCCGATAATTTTGGAATATAAGGGATTTTTACTATATTTGAAAGAATTATTGGGGGGTTTAAATTTTGATCTTTAGTTTTGATGTCTTGGTAAAGTTCACGATTTATAAATTTACTTGGGTAGTTGTTCTTAATCAAGACAGATTTAACAAGTGATAATTCATTATTTAAGATATTGTCATTTGAACAAATTGTTTTTGCTCTATCGGAAAGAGATTTGACAATACCTCGTTTAACACAAATTGAGTGGTTTGAATTAAAATTTAGATATCTATTTGTATGTGTTTCTTTTCTAAAAACTGATGAAATTGAAAATAATAAAAAATTACCGTTTCTTGATGTACTAATACACAATAACAACAATTGTTTTGATACATCAGTTTTTAGAAAAGAAACACATATAAATAGATATCTAAATTTTAATTCAAACCACTCAATTTGTGTTAAACGAGGTATTGTCAAATCTCTTTCCAAAAACAATTTGTTCAAATGACAATATCTTAAATAATGAATTATCACTTGTTAAATCTGTCTTGATTAAGAACAACTACCCAAGTAAATTTATAAATCGTGAACTTTAGAGACATCAAAACTAAAGATCAAAATTTAAACCCCCAATAATTCTTTCAAATATAGTAAAAATCCCTTATATTCTAAAATTATCGGAAAAAATTAGAAGGATTGGCAATAAATTTAATTTAAAAACAGTTTTTCAAACTAATAATACATTAAAATCTTTAATGTGAACACGCATGTGATTCTGGTCATAAAATACAATGGAATTCTTCAACTAGATTATTAAAAGAACCGAATAATTATAACCGCAAAGTTAAAGAAGCAGCATTGATATGCTTAAATAATAACAAATGTGTTTCTAATTGTTCGGTTGATATTTCAAAAATTTGGATACCTATTTTACAAAAAGAGTTAATTGCAAAAAGGATACCCTCTATATCGGGATAGTATCATAAGTTTTTTATCTGGTTTTTTTCTTATGATAATATTAATAAGAAAACTTCATTTATGACGAAGTATAAATTCTCTTATAATATGCAAATGCGCTATCCTTTAAAAAATTCGTTCCCAGAAACGTCACAAAAATATGATTGAAATAGATTTTGACATCTTCAATCTCAAAATCTTATTCTATGTATACTATGTTGATGTCATATTTTTGCAAGATTATCAAGTGTTCTGTTTCTAGTAAATTTATTTATTTTATGTCATTTTGATAACGGCTTTCGATATAGAAAGCCGAAACGTCAATAAAAAACTTCTTTAACAACTAAGTGGTTTTAATCCAGTGGAAAGAGAGAGAGAGAAATCCTAATAAGTGTACTCACCAAAATCTGCACGATGTGCTCACTTTTGCCACTGATCGGAAACTGCGATCTGAATTTGCCAGGTTTACATAAAAATGGCGGCACCGGATAGACTCTTAGGTATACAGTGTTGTCATTTAAATAAAAAGTGACCAAATCAGATATTTAGCCTGTTTTGTTCATTTCAAAAGATTAATAAAAAATATCTAAGATACGTGAATTAAATAAAAATGGTGCCAGATATCTAGAAGACTTAATTTTGATATTTTAATTGCATTCAATTTTTATAAAACGTAAAGTGAAGTTAGAAAATCGTGTCTAGTTACTTCCACGTAAATGATAAATATTAACAAAAAAATTATATTTTAGTTGTTAATTTTATTTATTTTTTTTTTATATTAGTGGAGACAATTTAATCGTATTATTTACCCCTTATATACAATGAAAACAAAAATTAAATTGTTAAGTGTTGTTCAGAAATCGCTGGTTTCATAAAGTTGCCCGTATCCGAAGAATTGCCCAAATATATAAAATGAATAAACATGGGCTCCACAAGGAAGTTAATCCGTGCCTTATAGACAATAAAATAAACGGACCCACCAGTAAGAAGCCCGACTTGAGCGCGGTCGTCCCGCAAGGGAAAAATCGTGATTTTTCCCTTGAAAGAAGGCCATGCCCAAGCACTCCACATCCCCCCCGGAATCTTTCTATTGAAAATACTGAGTATACTGACCAATTAATAATTAATAGGTTAGGATTAACGCCGAACAGGCCAGATCATCTGGACTGGAACATAGGAGGGAAAGGAAAACTGACTTTTTAATAAACTAACATTTTCTTCTATTTTCGCAGATATTATCAAAGTAGCTATTTTTAAGAAATGTAAAAGGCCTCTTCTACGAGTAGGGAAGAGGGTACGCTTAAGCTTAACTTAAACAAACGATATCAGCCAATTATTCAGTAAATAGAAACGGAAACTAAAATAAAAATTCCACGTAATTCGGTACTTTGGCTTTCGGCTCGACTATTCAATTTGAATCGCGGGAAAAGAATCAATTCTTAATTCAAAATTATTCTTCATCTAAGCTCTGAAGCCTTCCTCCTTCCCAAAAATGTTCTCTACCACTTGACTTAATTCACGCACGCGCAATCAATCCTTAAACGGTGTAGCTTGTAAAAGATATGTTCCCGGTGAGCCAAATCAAAAGTATGTACACGGTGAGCCAAATAAAAATCGAACGTTTTATTTAATTTTTAATTAAATTTTCATTTAATCCTGAAATTATTGATTTTTTTTTGAACGCAGAAAGATAGATTCATTACAAGATCCAGAAGCGCGACCTAAACTTCGAATAAAACTACTTCAATTCACTACGTTTTCGCCCACGGAGGTCTCGGTGAAATTAAATAAAAGGTTATTTTATATTAAAGAGATCTCGACAACCCGTGGTGCAAAAATTTTGAAGGGATATGAAAAATTTCCGAAAAAGCCGCATAACTCCTCCCAAACTCACTGGAATTTCAATTTCTCTAGGCCGGACGATTTAGTGCTTATATCTACTACAGTTTGGCCCAGGAAAATCTCGGTGCAATAATTATTAAAGAAATGGGTAATGAGAGTTTCAACTGCAATATTTCACTCCTTGTGGAGCGATTTTCATCTTTGAAGGGTGATTTTGAATCTACTCGTCGAGATCTACAAGATGGAATATAAGAAAACGGCGAAAAATTTTCACACCTCAAAAAATAAAAGTTTCTATAAAGTTACACTTCTTTATTTAAAAGTTTACAAAAAATTAGTAATGAGATCTTTTTGTATTTAGATTGTTTAACAGAAATAAGAATTTATAGTAAGTAAGTTCTTTTAAGGAAGAAATTAGAAAATAGATAGGTAAAGAAATAGAAAGTTACATTATCTTAATTTTTAAATAAATTTCCTATATACACTTTGTTTTACAAATCTCAAGTTACAAAATGTCTTTTAGTTACATGCTAAAACGTCACCGATTGTGAGACGAAAGGGCAAATATTAATGTCATTGTTCCCTCTGGACGTTTAAACAGATTTTTAAATTATTAAACATTCAGGTTATATTATTTTTTTTTTTGAAAATGTATTAAAAAGTACCGCATATACAATCTTAGAATTGGATAATAAAACTACTTAATGAAAAGAAAACAAGTTGAAACATCATTAAAAACATTTTGTTTGAATAATTATCCAATTATTTTTTTCTGTAGTTCATAGTGGTTGGTTATTTTAAATGTTCTTCTTTTTGGACATTTAGATTAAAAATGTTTTAATATCCAAAAAGAAGAACATTTAATTATCCAATTAGATTATACAGGGTGTAACAAATAAATTGAACCACATATTCTGGGGTCAAAAATAACTCGATTGAACATAACTTACCTTAATGAAAGTACAAAATGAAAATCGATTTTTTCCAATATTTCATGAACTGTTTAATTTTGTAATGAAAGATCATCTTTTTTATATAAAACCACGAAATCTGTACAGCCCATAAAAATTTTAGGGGGGTTTTGAACCCCTAAAACCCCCCAAACTTTTCTGTGTTACAATTAAATTAAACTTTGTCACACCATTGGTTTAATACATTATTTTTGAAATTTTTTTGCCTCTTTTCCTCTTTACAAATGTGTAGTATTTACTATAATAAATATTCAAAATGGCCTCCATTTTCATGAATACACATACGCCATCGTTTTAAAAAGGAAAACCGAATTTTTTGGAAGATCATTGCCTTCTGACGAAACCGATTTGCACTTTCAATGATTCGATGCCTCAGTTGTTGTTCGTTGATTATTTGAACAGAATACACGTCCTCTTTCATAAAAGCCCAGAAGCAAAAGTCAATAGGGTTAAGATCTGGACTTCTCGCTGGCCAAGAAATAGGTGCATCAGAGTCCCTTCCAATCCAACGTAAAGGGTACAGACCGAAAAGATATTCCCTAACTTCGCTATCGAAATGCGCTGGAGATCCATCCAAATTTACCTCTTCCAAGTATTCTGGTAAATCATTTTGTAAGGACTGGAAGTAATTTACACCATTTAAATTATTTGGAAGAAATACTGGTCCTATTAAATTATAATTCACAATGCTAGACCAAATATTCACTTTAAAAGTCCTTTGGTAATGAAGATTTTCTGTTGGCCCATGGTGATTCGTAATGCCATTTCTATTGAAGGCATAGCTTCATCGGTAAACAAAATATGATTAATGAAATTGATATTTCAATTGTTTTTCGTTAAGAAACAGTCGTAAAATCCCATTCTTTTAGGATAATCTTCATCTAGTAATTCTTGAACGGTTGTTGAACAGCCAACTAAAGAATAGGATAATGAAAAAGAGGCCGTATCTCGATAAAAACTGACTTTTCGAAAAAGTGCTAAGATACAAACAAATTTCAAAAATGATTTATTACTAATGGTGTCACAATACTAATTTAATTGTAACGCATAGAAAAGTTTGGGGGGTTTTAGGAGTTCAAAACCCCCCCAAAATTTTTTTGGGCTGTACGAATTTCGTGGTTTTATATGAAAAAGATGCTTTTACGATAAGGAAGCCATGTATTCATTTTCATTACAAAATGGGCTGTAACTTTTTTTGTGTGCACATTTGCATTAAGGTAAAAGTTATGTTCAATCGAGTTATCTTTGACCCCAGAATATGTGGTTCAATTTATGACCTACCTTTTTGTTACGCCCTGTATAAACTAGCAAGCCACTATGAGCTACAGAAATGAAGTATCGTATACTTTTAGAATTTACCCAAGTATAATACGTCTAGAACACTATGGCGCCTCGTGAGGATGCGCGCGCATCTCCATTGTTCCTACACAATCCATTTTTTGAGGCCGCTTTTCTATATATTAGTAAGTATAGCGAAATTAACCTTTTTCAAAAAATAATAAATAAATACAACGTGTACGTTAAAATAACTTTTTTAAAAGTTGAATGAAGTGATTTGCCGTAGTATTCATGGATAAAATTAGTGAGTTTATGTCATAATAATGATTGTTTTCGTAATTTAATTTAATAACATAACCTCATTTCAGCAATATAGATATTTTAGCAGTTAATCGTTATTCTAAATTCGTTTAATTACAAATTTCACGTAAAACGAGTGGTAAACCCTTATATTAAATATAGTCCAGGTACTGAAGGGACAAAGCTGTAGATAAGTCTGTCCAGATTTCCTTTGTGGCTTAATTTCTAGGTCTTAACGGTTGCTTCCAAGGGCGAAAAATTTCACCACGATTCAGACTTTGGAGAGGGCTGAAAATGGCCCCTAAAGTCTGAAAAAATGGTTTCCCGCTAATATCTGCCAAAATATACAAATAAGACAATTTTTTTTAGATAAAAATGAAGATTGTATCACTATCTACAAAAATGGTCCCTATTATTCTTTTCGGAAATTCGATAGTTTTCGAGATAACCGGATCCAAAAGTCCCCTCATTTCAGCGGCTGCTCAACCTCTATAGGAATGATTCTGTCTATGCATTAACTTGTAAACGGGCGGACGAATTGTTTCAGAACTCGGGCAAAAATTGATATTTTTCGATGATTCAAAGTTCATTGCTATGGGAAAACCCATAGGTATCGATCCATGTGCCTTGAGGCCCGTTCTTTCCTGTCGAGAACATTGAAAAAAGTGGTCAAAGTTTATGTTTTCTCAATATTTTGGTAATTCATTCATATTTTTTTTTCTTAATAGTTTTTTATCTCGAATGATCTCATAAATTTTTTTTCAGTATGTTTCTGGCGTTTTAATAAAAAATTGATTTGTTTATTTGCATTTTTCAGACATTTTCGGAGTTTTAGAAATCTTTGAAACAAGCACGAATTAAAAACTCATATTCCATTATATTGTTATTCAATGAACACCATTTTAAAGCTTACAGTGTCTACTTTTCGAATGTATTTTTTTATTTCGAATAAAGTTCCTCCATTTTCCAGAAATCGGGAAAATTGATCACAAAAACGGACTTCTTTTTAAAAATACTTCTTGTTCCCCGCTGTTCATTTTTTGAGGATTAATACCCAGAGAGAAGTGAAGCTTATATTCTGACCTTTCCGTTTATATCAATTGATCCCTATATTCGAGCGCGGTTATTAAATGTTCGTTAGAAATATGTCCCCCATGATATTCCACATAACGTAACCACGTGTAGCCACGCGCCCACATTAGTCGTCTGTTGTTTTTGGAGTCGTTGGCTTGCCCGTACCTATTATTGAAATATTGATAGTATTTTATCAAAGGTAATACCACGAGTCCTCCAAATTTTATCGATTAAACTTTTGGTTTTCACGAAAACGGCTTTATTTGGTTTTGCCTGAAATAAAGGCGTTTGAGTATGGAGACCAAAAATTTAATCTATAAAATTTGAGAGAACCTGTGGTATTTGGAAGGTTATTTTTTGAATCATTTTGTATTAAAAACATTGCTGTGTATTTTGTATTTTCAACATATTTTTCATAATAAAAGGAATTTTTCAAAAACTTTCTTATTTTTTCTGAAATCCTGTACCTATATTGTTCCGATAGAAGTTGGCGAAAATTTTGCATCATCACACTCTAAAACTAGTAACCCACTATTAGCCGGGATTTGAGACACATGAAAAAATACATTTTTGCAATTTTCTGATAAATTTTCAACTCAAATTACACAGAACATTCGCTAATACAATTGAGAGACCCCAAGCGCTACTTTACAGAAAAAAATCACGTGAAATCCGCCAATAATTGTCGAAAAATCGATTGGTGCCCAGATTTTCATTCATAGGCCCCATAATTTAGCGAGCAGAGGCATGATGCTGGCGCCATCTACAATTGGTTTCCAAAGTCCAAAAAATGAAAATCAATGTATTCCCAACTCCCTCGAACGGAAATTCAGTGAGAAACTAACATATCTATTCAGTGCAATTTGGGATTTTTCAAAGGCCGTTTTTGCAAAAAATATTCCTGTTGCGAAAAAAATGATAGCAACCATTTTTGTAGAAAATGATACGATCTTCATTTTTCATCTAAACAAAAATTGTCTAATTTGTATATTTTGGCAGATATTAGCGGGAAACCTTTTTTTCAGACTTTAGGGGCCATTTTCAGCCCTCTCCCAAGTTGGAATCGTGGTGAAATTTTTCGCGCTTGGAAGCAACCGTCAAGACCTAAGATCTTAAGCCACAAAGGAAATCTGGACCGACTTATCTACAGCTTTGCATATTTTCAGGTATTCAGTTACTGGACTAATAATGAAGAGCGGCCTTAAAAAGTTTTAAAAATACGCTGCCTGTTTCGCTGTTGTTCCACAGTGTTACCCCCACTTAGTAGTATGCACAAGGCGGATAGGATCTGGTTGTTAGTTTTAGACTTCTAAACCCTAAAGTTTAGAAAAGTCTTATGGAACGCTTCTGTCTGTCTGTCTGTCTGTTTGTCCGTCTGCCCGTGGCCTGGGCGTGATACTAGATCACAAACTAGCTTTAGGGGAACAAATTATATAACGGACAAATACAGGAAAATCTTCCAACTTCTACGAAGAACACTAAGTTGGAACTGGGGACGCTCTGAGTGACATATATACACATGCAATCATTCCCATCATGTCGTACGTGCTACCAATCTGGGGTCAAAGAATAAACTTCATAGCAAATAAGAGCAGAATCAGGTCGGCACAAGCAACCTGTCTCAAAGTTATCCTGGGAGCAAACAGCTCCACACCGGATGAGACTTTATGCATTTTGGCGAAACAACCTCCATTAGACCTATATTTGATGCTCCTCAAATCACTGGCTGAACTAAAAAAGACAGGATCGACCTACTTCGTAGGAAACCACATAGTTGTAGCAGAATACAGATTCTCGAAGGCGGTATCACTGGAAATGAGACACATCTTGGTACGAATGTGGCAGGTCGAATGGGACAACACTCTGTGTAGAGGACTGGCTCTCCTCTAACACTGAACCACTAAAGCGAAAAGTGGTAAATGTCTTATCCGGGCACGGAAATTCCATGATCCACCTGCATAGAATAGGGAAAGCAATCAGCCCAAATTGCATGAACTGTGGCGTAGAAGACACACGCACATCGTATCCTATTTTGTCGACGCTCATTTTGGGGAAAACCCAATCCATCCTCCTACTGTATTTCTAAACCATACGGTGAACATTTCACAGTTAGCTCAATTTGAACCTGACGACTTCCCCTGAGAAGCCGGAGTAATTTTTCCCAAACGGGGCATAATTAGTATTAGTATATAAGTAATAAGCACTATAATTAGCTATAATTCATTTCGTAATATATTCTTTTCCTACAAACTGACTAGGAAACCGGAGTAACATATTCCGCTATGGCGCTAGCCAATCCTGTTCTCCACCCAACTGCCAAAGAACACAGCGGATCATCAGTGGGCCCTGAAGAAAGAAAAGAGAAGAAAGAAGACTCGCGTAGAATTTGTAACGAAAAATGATGTAATTATATCATAAATTCTCAATAAAGTATGGTAAAATCCTTTCTTTCACCCACTCCTATGGAAAGCCAAACCAAAACTCTAATCGGCATGAGTGAGGACCGTAGCTCTAGCTACGGGGTTGGTGATGGGGCCTCCTCCCTCCCCCTTCCTTTTTTTTGTCCGTCTGTCTGTACGCATTTATAACTCAGCTTTCAGAACCGATAGAGACTAATGGACAACGTTTATGAACTCGGGATACTTTGAATGTGTGCACGCCTTTCTACGACTTCCGGTTTCAAAACTGGTTTTAAAAACTTTAACCGGAAGTGATAGTTTAGAAGTCTATTATTCCCGCTCTCTAGCGTGTGCCGTTATTACTTTTTAGTTAGTTGTTATGGTTTTAGATATATTGTTAGCCCAATCTGTTGTCACAATTCAATTTGAAATTTACCTAAATTTTGCTGCCCGAGTACAAAAAATACAGTGATGTAGGAAAAAAAATTCTAAGAAAAATAGTCACGGATTTCAGTGGCGAACCTAACCTAAAAAATTCGTAAAGTTGAAAAAAAAACGGTTTTTTGCAAATAAAAAAGAAACGTCTCGTTGAATCGAAAAATAGTAAATGAGGAAGTTGTAGATAATAAAAAGATCTTTCGATTAACACCTTGTAAGTATCGATAGTCGAATTACTTTTCGAAATATATCGAAAAAACCGTCAAAAATCGTCGTTTCTTGGTTTTGCTATAACTTTTTCAATTTTTCATATAATGATTTGATATTTACAGTATATATAGAGCTATTGGCAACCCAAAAACGTAAGATTTTGAAAATTTGCAAAATATGTTTTTTTTTCGAGTTATATAGATTTTTCGAAATAAAGACGTTTTCAAAAATCATGCACACTTGCTCGAGGAGTGGACGTAGAAAAACGTTCGGAGGCGTATTTTGTTCGTAAAGAACTGTACTTTTAATTTATTTGTAACGATTTTTTATACCTAAAAATGGCGTTGAAAAAAATTTTTTAGGTTATGTTTTTTATTTTAATCTATAAAATTAAACTGCTTTTTGGTTAACATTATTAATCATTTAAATATAACTCTTCAAATTGATGACCCCGACGTGATCGTAAACGCCATACACCTCTTTCAAGTACTATCAATATTAACAATAACAATATATCTAAAACCATTGTAAAACCATAACAGCCAACTAAAAACTAACAACCAGTTCCTATAACCACTTTTTATGCAGGCTTATAAGATCTGAATTATATTTTGACATATAAATGCCACCCTTCTTTGTGCTATTTAAATTTTTCAAAATATGCTCGTGTCATTTTTTACTTCAGTAGTCAAAAGTAGATTTTCGTCAGTCAAAATGATAATACTCTAAAAGGACGTGTCTAGTTGTGAGGTCATTGCTCGGTATTTCCTCTGATAGCATTTCATTTGAGGGATACACTATTTTCTTTTTTATTTTCAGAGTGGTAGAAAGGTACCTTATAAAACGTGCTTAGTGCCTCAAGTACAAACACTCTCGTGACTTTACCCAACATGTTTTTCATTGGGAAACCTACTATTGCAGATATGCTGGTTAGAATTAGTCAACAATGAACTAAAGATATCAATTTTGCAGTTGAATGAAACACTCTTGGATAGCATAAAGTTCGTGATTTATAAAATTTAAAGATTCATCAAAAAACCATTGTAGACTTTTCTACTACAATTGGTAGTACCTACTCAATTTTATTTTGTACTTTTCCGAAATTTAAAAACCTGTTAAGATTCGCCAAAAACCGGGTAGAGTCCAATATCTGCCCTTTCGCCTGCATATACTTTTTTTTATATAAAATATCTATCGAGAATATATGAAGGAATGTGAAGTATGAGCATTCTTATTGATTTTTGATCTAGATTTACAAAATAACTCTACACGTTTACTATTCTCGTCACTTTTCGTCACAATATGCAACAGAATTTGTGCTTGTTCCTCTTTTTGATTTCTATTGGAGGAGAAGATGTCACTGTGTGGAGGGTTTGCACTGTCAACTCAATATCTTTGGTCTCTTCGGGATCTAAAAAATAAAATAATAATTAAGTATCAAGCCTCACCATTCAGATCAACTTTAAGAGCACAAGATAGTAGAAACTTATTATCAACAGTTCAAATCTTTTCTCAGACGATATCAGATGGTGTAGTAATCGATAACTGATCTAATGCTAAGTGCCCACCTGAGATAAAATATCGAGAGAAAATCTCGAAATTTGTCTCAGGGTGTTGTCCATTTAAGATCATTTGCGGTCTCGAGATAGGTATGGGAGACTCGACAGTGACTTTAGTTTGCTTTAGACTGCTCTCGAGACTATTTTGTCTCAGGTGGACACTTCCCATAACGTATTATTATGAGCTTTCGCAGTTTTTGAGAAAAAAGGTAAAGTAAGGAGGTACTGAGTGATTGGGTTTTTTTGATACCATTGGATTCAGTTGGAACTGTGAGCTAAAAGCCTCTCTATAGTATCTTATTTAAAGTATTGTATCTAGCGTAGTATTTCGTGTAGCTGATAAGTCTTGCGTTTTATTGCCACGTAATTGGAATCTTAGACCTCTATAGACCTTCACAGTAACATGATTCATATATGGCCGTTTCCTCTTTTTTCTTAATAATGTAAAGAGACTTATTGGACAGGCCAATGATATTCACATATTTGTTGAGTATTCAATATCCTGTTAAAAGGCCAACAATTATTCTCATAGTTCTTCTGTTTTGACCCAGTAAACACAGGATATCCGATGGACATCCATCAAAAATCCATAATTGGTCCATATGGACATGGACCAGAAAAGGACTTCCAATGGATGCCTAGTGGATGTCGTTCATGGACATACAATGGATAACCATTAATGGACATCCAGTGGATATCCTTTTCCCCAATTGGTAGCATTGGTACTGTTGGCATTCCTGGGAATAATTTCAACTTTACAACTGACAATTGACAGGTTATTTATTTGGTTCCATGTTCTAATGGATTTAGAATATATTCAATATTCATCAGTTCCATTTTCCATTGTTAATAAGTTATTCAAAAGAGAAAAGAGATTTATATTTTGATCGCCAAGTAAGAATGGAGAAAAACGTCGTACGAAAGAAGTACTTAAACAAAGTCTATTAAGAGAACTCGAAGAGAGATAAACTTATCGTCTACCAGTGACGCACAAATCCTTCCATCAAGTTCTGCAATATATGTGATTTCAATAATAGTATTTCTGGAGAAAGTAGTAAAGATTGGGTTCAACAGTCAACAAATATCCTAAAATCGATAGGGTTCAGTCTCTATTCACAGAAAACGAGCAGCAACATAATAGTAGTGAAGCTGACTCATCGTCATCAGAAATGTACGTTTATTTCAATTTTATTTTTAAATTAATTATTTATTTTAGAATATTTTTATTTCGAGATCTGTTTAAAACATTTTCATATTTGAATATACATATTGTTATTTATATGAATCGGTTTTTATTCCGTAAATGAGTTCATACATTGAAAATAATTGATCAGAGGTCCAGATAACGTCTATAAAATGTTAATCGAAGATACAGTTATTGTCCATTTTGGTACAATTCACGTCCAAAATATGTTCATATTAAATAAAAAATGGACATCCATTGGACGTCCAAGTTGGTGGCCAATGGATATATATGGGATATCCACTGGATATCCCTTGTCCATCAAACGACATCCAATGAATGTACATATTGTACGTTTTGGATATACATTGGATATTCTTGTGTTTACTGGGTAGATACTAAGTAAATGGGGATGGTCCTTTATTGAACTCTTTAGCCTGTCTCCGTCCTGGTGTTTTCCTTACCATTGCTAAGTGCTGTTTGGTATCCATTTATTTATGGTTGTTCTGATTGTTGTTTTAGTATTTTAGCAAAAGAGTTTTGGTCTGCTCTTAGCCGTTGAGGTTCGTCATAGGGCTATTTGATCAGCCTTCTATAACCTGGTGTCTATACAGCTTTCTTTGTCACAGTCCAATACAATGCCGTTTTTATTAAACTATTATTTGAATGACTCTTTTTTGGAGTTAAATATTTCAGCAATTTCTGTTACTGTAGCATGTTTGGCTAAGCTCATTTAGATTTTTGTTTTTGTCTGCACCAATTTTGAGCTGTCTAGTTTATTTCTGCATGAACAGCATACCATAACCCTCCTGCCATGCGTCTCGGCCTGATACAGTTTTCTTGAATGTTCTTGCATATGGGATGTTCTCCAACTCTTTATGTTGTTTGTTCAACTTGTAAAAATGATTATTTGATATAATGCCTCATCCATAAACACGGTTTCTGGACTGCAATTACTTTTTGGCTGCTCTGGTAATGTCGTCGAGAAGCTATCACGTGACCAAAAGTAGGTAGTATCGGTCCGCCAAAATGAGAGAGAAACTTGTTATAATTACACTTCAACTTAGTATAAACAATATATAGATGTATAGTTTACGTAATCGCTATAGTCCGACCATCTGAAAATTTCTTTAAAGTCGATGTCGAGTGTTCTACTTTAATATATAGCTCGGGAGCCAGAGAATATTTCTCGAGTTGATAAAATAGAATCATGCATTGGCTAAGATGTAATCGAAGCGACTAATCGCTCGGCCATCCGACCAAATCATAGTTTAACTGGTCTTTGCGTCCTATTCGGTATTACCCACAGATTGAGTAAGCCGCATTGTCTAATGACAGCGCTTCGTTTCTATATTCAACCAATGACTCGTTGACAGTCCACGTTGACTGTCTCAAAGGATCTCGCTTATATTGGCGAGGGCCGGCGGGTTGAAGTTTTTTTGGTAGCAACAAAGGCGCCGCTTTAAAGCTGTTAAATTGGGGTTACTATATGTATTACACGAACTATACTAAAATATATTTGATAAAAATAATAATGTGAATTACGGATTAAGTGTTAATCCTACTTCTTACGTTGTTATCCGACAAAAAAAATATATTGAATAATAACATTCGAGGTTAAATTCACAAGCTATCTTTTTTTGTATTTGAATAAATCATAAAATTATATCAATTATTCACCTTCAGTATTGTAGGATTAGTTCTGTGGGCAAACAGGGTAAAGAAAAAGCTAAATAAATTGTTTGGAAGGAACTTTTTACCTGTAAAAGCTTCAACGGGCTTATCAATCGTATCGTGGTCTATCCATGTTAAACCCATTTCGACTTTTTCCGCTAAATCTTCCCAGTGCTGTCGATTTTCAAGGGTTCCTTGATACAGTGGTTTCATCCATGGAAATGTTTCAGACAGAACTCTGTAAAGTGGAAGGCAAATAACATCGATGAAACCAACTTGCATTTGAGGGAGTTCGTCTTTTCGTTCTCTATCCATTTGTGCCTAAAATTCCAAAAAGTATGCGTTATGAAAAAATGTATATATAGTAGAACCAAAAATTTAAGGTTATAAATCACCATGAGCCATAAATGACTTGTTTTTTTCGGAATTGCTGCAGATAAATTTTGAGTGCCATTATTTTTAGCTTAAAAAATGATAACAAATGACATATAAATGGTCAATCACGTGGCTTTTTATGAGCACATTCAAATAGGTCGACAGTACCTTTTTTAAACCTTCGAAACTAATTTTATTTTACAAACAAATTCTAATAAAGTTCTTATTTATTGAGCAATTGCATAATACACCTTTATAGTCGAGGCCAGGAGTCGGAGTGACACCTTTTTTTTCGGACTGGGCCAATTGAGGGCGCTGGACCGAATCTGAGGTTAAAAAAGTTTTTACCCTCGACGTCCCCTTCAAAACGGCCAAAAACCACCCCCTGGAGGGGTTAAACGCGTTTTACAAGGTTTCCCTGTAGAAAAACACACTTTCCCCCAATTTTCGAGGATGCTGAGTACGGTGGTGATGTTGGATATCGCTTCCGACCACCACCAGTATTTTTCTACAGGTAAACCTTGTAAATAGCGCGTTTAATCCCTCCAGGGCGTGGTATTTGGCCGTTTATAAGGGGACGCCAAGTGTAAAAACTTTTTTTAACCTAAGATTCGGTTTCAGCGACTCGAAAATGGGGGGGAGAGAGACTAAATTGGCGCAGTCCGGGAAAAAAGGGTGTCACTTATGAAAATTGACCACTTTCGGGGAAGACTATTGGCCGATGGAGGGGTTGGTGGTGGTCGGAAGCGACATCCAACATCACCACCGTGCTCAGCATCCTTTAAAATAGGGGAAAAGTGTGTTTTTCTACAGGGAAACCTTGTAAAACGCGTTTAACCCCTCCAGGGGGTGGTTTTCGGCCGTTTTGAAGGGTCAAAACTTTTTTTACCCTCAGATTCGGTTTCAGCGACCTCGAAAACGGGGGGGAGACTAAATTGGCCCAGTCCGGAAAAAATGGAAAATCACCTCAAATTCCGAATCCTGGTCTCCACTATTATGTAATTGAACTGCTGAATGTTGTAAAGTACCCCGCAGTTTTTGATACGGAAATGGTTTTCGGTCAATTTCTCCCAAACTACGGGAATTTATTCGTCATCCAATCCCGATCAAAAGTGTCCATGGGCCCAAGTCAATCCTATGTACAGATTTCGAGCTAGCGCGAGTTTAACCAGATTAGAGGGAACTCGATATTTGCGCATTTTCGGCAAGTTAGGTCTTCACCGCTTTACGTACACATACAGCTTCTTGTTACCATGAATACAGCTAGATTATGTCCGACACGGGCGTTTCATTAACAGGGTTAATCATAGCCTGAGTAGGACGGTTTTTCGCATATTCTAGCTGTATTCATGGCAACAAGAAGCTGTATGTGTACGTGTGTGTGTATGTGGGTCTGTATGACACATATTTATCATATAAACCATAAACGTAAAGCGGTGAACATCTAACTTACTGATAAATGCGCATATATCGAGTTCGCTCTAATCAGGTGCTAGCTCGAAATCTGTAAACATGATTGGCCCATGGACACTTTTGATCGGGATGGGATGACGAATAAATTTCCGAAGTTTGGGAGAAATCGACCGGAAGCTATTCCCGCATCAAAAACTGCGGGCTACTTTGTCAACTTTGTTAAAGATTACTAGGTAATACAAAACAAAAGTGACTAGTGAATTTTATTCAAACATCAAATCCTGCAACGATGCCAGTGAGGAAACCAGCCAGCCACCAAACTTATAGTCCACTTTTGCACCAACTAGCCTATAGTCACATTTAAGGGAATAGGTAAGGATTTGAATAAATCCCGTATATTCCCCGAAACATTTTATTTGTGAACATAACCGGTTCGATCTTGTCAAATGCATCAGTCCAGTGAGACCAGGAAAATTTCCAGCGATAAGGGTCTCAAGATCATCTGCATAACCTTGCATTGTGTAACCTCCATATCCGGAGCTCTTGTGAAAAGCAAATTTCACTTCTATTTTATGAGTATTTTCTAATATAAAATTGTATTTATATGCGCGCCACTGGTAACAGTTGGCGATGGATTGTTTCTCGTCAGCTTTACATTTCTAAAACGATGACGCAGCCCTATGCAAAGAGATTTAAGAAAAGGGTGGGAAAGCATATTATTTAAAAACTACTTGATATTTATTGAAACAAATGGGAGCAAATTTTCATAGATTTAATACAGAATGACGCGGACCATTCTTTTTGTGATTTTCCATTTAAAATTAACAAAATAAATACTTTTCGAAGGTTTACAAAAAAATCAAGGGGTCAGGCCAGATCAACTTCCTGTTGAATACAGTCAGAAGCTGAGTTGTTAAATGATTCTGCTATATCTAAATAGGTCCCGATAGCAAACGCCTTTTATGAAATGAAGTTACTTTGCTTATTACAAATTTTAAAAAGAATCCGAAATGTCTGCTAAAAATTTCAGATTTACAGAAACTATTCGAATTCAAGGAAAGTCATCAGGTGTGGAATGACAGATGTTAGAGATGTTAAGTTAGACATGCTTGGGACAATTCCAAGTATATATAGTGAGTCACTTGTTTTTGAGTAATGCTCGTTGAAAAGGGCTCTCGCATAGTGAAAAACCTATGGTAGTTTATTAGTGGAGTGCGTGAGTCGGAAAATATCCCGAAAAGGGTAAATATTTTCAGCCGGAACAAGATTACACCCCCACCCTTTTTCGTGGATTCTGAACACGATGGCGGGGTGTTAGAATTTCTCTTTGGGGTTGCGCAACCCCTCAAAACGGCCAAAAACATCCCTCTAGAGAGGTTAAACGTGCTTTGCTTACATTTCCTAGTACATCGTTTATTAAACTTCCCACTAAGTAAAGAAAGATTTGATAAGGAAAAGAATTTGATTAAGGATATAGCTGCAATAAACGGTTATGACGAAGATTTGGTTGACAAACTAATCAACAAACATAAATTTAAGAAAAACCTACGTGACACCACGTTTTTCCAACACGAAAAACAGACTTAAAAATTCGTTTCAATACCGTATAATCCCACTTACACCAAAGGACCTACCAGCGTGTTCCAAATAGCGGGTTTAAGTTTAGTTTTTCACTCTAACAACACTTTAAAACAGTTATTAGGTAATCCCAAGGATAAAAACAGTAATTTGGAAAAAAGGTGGTATTTACGAAATTAGTTGCGGGGATTGCGATAGAAAGTATGTTGGGCAGACTAGACGCTCTGTACAGGTCAGAATTAAAGAGCACATGGCTCACTTAAAATATGGGCGTACGGAAAAATCTAGTATAGCCGAACATGCTTTTAATCAAAATCATAGAATAAGTATAGACAATGTAAAATTACTTAAAAATGTATCCAATAATAAATTGTTGGACGCATTTGAAAGTATAGAAATAGGCAAATGTAAAACTAGTTTAAACAGAGACAAAGGACAAATTCCTCTTAGTCCGCTTTTTAGTTTAATAATCCATTAGGTACGGGCGGGTTACTCATCCTTGGTTGATTAGTCACCCTTGGCTAATTAGGTCACCGGGGATGACAGTGCCAGGCACCGCCGGGGGAGGTGGGTTAGTCATTTAGTATAAATAACTGTTAGAAATAGTTAGTTGTTTAGTCTATCATCAACTCCTGATGATGCCAACATAGTTGGCGAAACGCGCGTAGAGTGTGTGAAAATTATATTTTGGTTGAGTGGTCGACGATAGTTTTCAAGATAGTTTTCAACTTTGTGCTTTGCAAGGTTTCCCTTTGTACTTTCCCCCATTTTCGACAATACTGAGCACGGTGGTGGTGTTGGATATCGCTTCCGACCCCCACCAATCACTCCACCGGCCAATACTCTCTCCCAAAAGGGGTGATTTTTTTTTAAATCTCAGCGGCAAATAAATATCCCCCCTCCCGTTTTCGAGGATGCTGAGCAAGATAGTCGGTCTGAATATTGCTTCGTGTTCAGCATCCTCGAAAACGGGGAGGGGAGGTAATGTGAAAATATTTACTGATTCGTCCGACTCACACACACCAATATTATGTGTGTCTTTTGCTTGAACCCAATCATGGTCTCCTCAAGAACTGCGACATGGAGATATATGACTAAAAATAATAATAAATAATTTTACTTACTATTGGTTGTTCCTTAAGTTGTAATTTTTCTAGATCACCTTGGTCAAAAAATTCATCTGCTACTAATTTGGCTACCCTGTGCTGTACATCCCATGGTTTCGCTATGGCACTAACGTCACAAGCGGTCATCATCATTCCTGATAATACTACAAAAAAAATGTCTCCTTAACTTGAACGTTTTGTCTACTGGGATTATAACTTACATTCTTTTTTGTCATCACTTTGCCAATCAAACTCCCCATTATCTATAAGCTCTAGAAATTTATTTTTTTTCTTGAAGTACATCGCCAAGTCAGTCGATAAAATTGCAGTCTCAACTATTCTCATTACTTTACGGTAATCATCAGGGTTTAATGCCTGAAAAAAAAGTTAATTATGCAATAAATTGTCGTAATGTATACAGTTATATTGTGGGACAACGTAAAAAAAATTCAGTGTAATTAATAATATTAATGCAAATTAATGCAAATATGTAAATTTTTTAGAATTTTAGAAAATGTATATAAAAAATTTGCTAAATGTAAAAATTCTTTATGTTTCATGATGAAATGCCGAGAAAACAAGATCATTCCAAAAGGCCTAAAACTTAAAACTCCAATAAAGAACAACAAGATATGGAGAATTTTAAATAGAGCAGAGCACGCCATAGTAAGAGAGAGGATTCAGTTCCATAGGTTTAATAAATTTAATTTAGAAAAAGATATCGAGGATATTAAATCATATTTGTATAATCAGGTATCCAGATTTGATTTCCATAAAATAATCCATTGTGTTTTAAATAGTTATGAGAAAGAATTCAATTGTACCAAAAATAGACAATTAAGAAAATTTAATAATCTAATTGAAGAAAAAAGTTTTTACAACCTTAGAAATTCAGAACAAAATTTAAATACGGTAATAAATATTTCAAGTAGAGATCTTAATCACACAGAAAATTTATTATTGGTAAAGGGTTTAAATTATTCGGTAACTCCAAAATATGTACCAAAATTTGATATTATTAGTTCTATAGAAAACGCTTCTCAAAATTTACCAACTGACTTAAGCAACGAATACAAGGTACATTGCAAAATTGAATTAGAAAAATCTTACAAAATTAATCAAAATTTAACCTCCGCAGAATTTAAATCAATTAAAAATTTAAAAAATGACAATACAATTAAGATTTTACCGGCAGATAAAGGTAACGCGACGGTTGTCATGAACAAAACAGATTATGATAACAAAATTAACGAAATTATTGAAAACGGTAGCTATTCAAAATTAAATAAAGATCCAACTACTAGTATTGAAAACAAAATTTACAAAACTTTATATAAAAATAAAAAATTCCTAAGTGATAAAGAACGAAGATCTCTTACTTCTCATTATAGTAAACCTCCACATTTTTATGGTTAACCAAAATTCATAAACAACAAATACCATTAAGACCAATAATAAGTTCTATAAATTCACCTTGTCAAAATTTAGCAAGATTTCTACTTAAAATAATAGATCCGTTATCAGGAAATACTAATTCCTTTATCAAAAATTCAAAACATTTTTTAGAAAAATTATCAAAAATCAAAATTACAAATTCAGATATAATGGTTAGTTTTGATGTAGTCAGTTTATTTCCAAATGTTCCTGTCGATAAAACTCTTAATCTTGTGAGAAAAAAGTTGACAAGTGATAATACATTAATAAATAGAACTAAATTAAGCGTCTCAGCAATTCTAGAATTATTGGAACTATGTATTAAAACTACATATTTTCAATTAAATAGTGATTTTTATCAGCAAAATTTTGGCATGGCAATGGGTTCTCCTTTATCACCAAAATTGTGTGATATTTTCATGGAGAATTTTGAAATGGAAATTGTAAACAAACAAAATTTAAGACCTTCTGTCTGGTTTAGATATGTAGATGATATCTTTGCAATTTGGCAACACGATAGGGAAAATATTGATACATTTTTATATACTATTAATAATTCGGAACCTACTATTAAATTTACAATTGAAATTGAAAATAATAAAAAATTACCGTTTCTTGATGTACTAATACACAATAACAACAATTGTTTTGATACATTAGTTTTTAGAAAAGAAACACATACAAATAGATATCTAAATTTTAATTCAAACCACTCAATTTGTGTTAAACGAGGTATTGTCAAATCTCTTTCCGATAGAGCAAAAACAATTTGTTCAAATGACAATATCTTAAATAATGAATTATCACTTGTTAAATCTGTCTTGATTAAGAACAACTACCCAAGTAAATTTATAAATCGTGAACTTTACCGAGACATCAAAACTAAAGATCAAAATTTAAACCCCCCAATAATTCTTTCAAATATAGTAAAAATCCCTTATATTCCAAAATTATCCGAAAAAATTAGAAGGATTGGCAATAAATTTAATTTAAAAACAGTTTTTCAAACTAATAATACATTAAAATCTTTAATAGTAAATACAAAACCTTTTAATGAAATTCAAAACACAAAAAATTGTATTTACAAAATTCCATGCGAATGTAATAAATTTTATATAGGAGAAACATCTAGACCTTTTCATATTAGACTTAATGAACACCAATCGTACATTAAAAATAAACAATTCGAAAAATCCAAAATATGTGAACACGCATGGGATTCTGGTCATAAAATACAATGGAATTTTTCAACTAGATTATTAAAAGAACCGAATAATTATAACCGCAAAGTTAAAGAAGCAGCATTGATATGCTTAAATAATAACGAATGTGTTTCTAATTGTTCGGTTGATATTTCAAAAATTTGGATACCTATTTTACAAAAAGAGTTAATTGCAAAAAGGATACCCTCTATATCAGGATAGTATCATAAGTTTTTATCTGGTTTTTTCTTATGATAATATTAATAAGAAAACTTCATTTATGACGAAGTATAAATTCTCTTATAATATGCAAATGCGCTATCCTTTCAAAAATTCGTTCCCAGAAACGTCACAAAAATATGATTGAAACAGATTTTGACATCTTCAATCTCAAAATCTTATTCTATGTATACTATGTTGATGTCATATTTTTGCAAGATTATCAAGTGTTCTGTTTCTAGTAAATTTATTTATTTTATGTCATTTTGATAACGGCTTTCGATCTGGAAAGCCGAAACGTCAATAAAAAAACTTTTTTAACAACTAAGTGGTTTTAATCCAGTGGAAAGAGAGAGAAATTAATGCAAAGTTAATCACTAGTACAATGAATGTAATTTAAACTAATAAAATAATAAACACCCTGTATTATTCGATGTTCAAAATCCTTTTTCAAATTTTCATAGCTAACCCACCTACTTGGAAAATGTTATTGCTGTCAGTATTGAGGATCATGACGCACTGATCGAAATGATGATGCTCCATGGTGCTTGTAGAATAAAGAACGGCTAACGGAGAGTCCGTCTTCATTTGAAAAGCGTTATTAGTCCCTCGGTGGTCCAAATCGTGACACAGGCAAGCTACTATAAGGCCTAAGATCTCCAGATCGCTCATAAACCTGGAAATACATTAACTTCAGTAGAATCAGGTATTAAAAATAATTTTATTAATGAAAAATTTGGCATCCAGTACTGTTAAGTCTGAGGAGTAAGCATATTGAGACCTTAGACTCAGCTGCAGGGTTGCCAACTAACATTGTCCGATTTTCTCACAACTCACAATTACTCACAACTTGAAAATATCAATAGCAAGACACTTTTTTTAAATCGTAATTTACCAAATCTACTGTTATATGGGGAAACCAAAGATGTTTTAAAATTTCAATTTTCATAATTACCATTCCCGATAGTATTCTACTGACCTCTTGATTACTCACAATTACCCTTTACCCACAAAATTACTCACATGCTAGTAAAATACTCACAAATTTCAGTAATTACTTACACATTGGCAACCCTGCTCAGCTGATGGAAACGATTCGTTGTTACTGATCTAATTACGGCTTTTTAGTGGTTAACTTAAATTGCGATTATTTGCTTTATTAAAAATTCCCTTACCTTTCCATTTTCCCTGTCTTGAACATGGCAAACATAGTTTGAGCGACGTTGAGAGCATGCCTCCAATTGTGATATTTTACAGGTCTATAGTTTTTTTTAACGCTCAAAATCCATCGACACAGAACCTGAAAATTAAAATTTTATCATTTATAGTGGAGTAGATCTGGCGGAAAAAGCGGCTCGAAAACAGACTGATGAAATCGAGATTTTTTTTCCCAATCGATAAAGTCATATCCCCCATCATTTCTGCATGAACTGTTCGACCGCGACAGCGGGGGGAGGGGGAAGTCTTCTATTTAAAGTACACGAAAACGGTTTTTTCGACAAATTTCAGCCGGGTTTGATCCCACATGAAAATATGCTTACCAAAATTGAAGAGAATGATAAAACACGTAAGCAACCAGCCAGGAATCAAATTGTTCACATTTTCATTCGCGCGGACGGGCAAGAAAGATATGGACATGGCAAAATAATAAAATAAATAAATAGTTAGGAAATTTTCTCCTTTCTTTTGAGCCCTGTTAAAACCCCCTGCTCCTCTCCATACTCCTGTTATGCAGCAAAGACTTTGCCGGCCGGTAGCGCTCTTCCTAATTATCGAATCGAAAGATAAAAGAAATGCGGCCGAAATGTGAAAAAAATTTCCCCAACCCCCTTCTTCATGCCTAAAATCGCTAGCAAAAAAGTATCCATTTTTTATTTTGCGGAAAGAAAAATTCGGTAGTGCTATCTTTTAGCGGATAAAAAGTGAACAACTTGAACCCTGGCTGATTGCGCTAGTTCAATTAGTGCGGAAGTTACAAACGTTTCAATAATATTTGTTACAATTTGTTCGGTCTATGGCAATGTTAGAAGAGCATTATCTAATAACAAGCATCAAATCTGGCTGCAAAACTAAAATCCCGAAACACCATTCTATATAGGTTAGCGAGAACAACGTGGGGGAGCCGATGCAGATACACCTCGTACCATTCGCTAAGTCTGGTCTATTCAACTGCTGAATACTGCTCGTCGGCTTGGCTAAACAATCCGCACGTGAGAAAAGTCGACGTGGTGCTAAACCAAACGATGTGAATAATTTCTGGTGCTATTAAAACCACTCCACTCTACTGGCTACCAGTCATTAGTAACATCGAACCACCTGAACTACGAAGACGTAATATACTGATAAGAGAGTTTACAAAGATTTCTAACAACCCTGCCCTTCCTATCCACCAAGACTTGATTGAATTTAGAAATCCCCCTGTGAAGACTGCGCCACAACTCCTAATTCAAAGTTATGATGGTGCTGAAACTTGGCGTACGAACTGGAGAAATAAAGCAAATTCCAGACTGTACCCTCTACGTGAAACCCTAAACCCTCCAGCGGGCTTTCATCTACCAAGGAAAACCTGGGTAGCACTCACTAGAATAAGGACTGGTCATGGCCGATGTGGAGTTTCCTTATATAAATGGAACATGAGACCCGACCCTGGGTGCGACTGTGGTGCTCAAGAACAAACCATTCATCATATTGTTAACGATGCCCTCTCAGAAAATTTAATGGCACTGATGACGACTTCTTGAGAGCAACACCACAGGCTGTGGAATGGTTGCGAAACCTGAATGTGGAATTATGATGCTCAATATCTATTTTATCATGTTATTTTTATATTTACTTTTTTATGTTTACACACACTTACTATGTTTGTCTTGATGTCATTGTCTTTATTTTATTTTGTTTGTATTTTATATTTTAATTCTGTGTTATCCATATGTGTGTCATGCCATAAGCTAAATAAATAAATAACTGGTTTTTCTTCTCGATATTTTACAAGGTAATGATTTTAGGATGAAGTAATAGCTATGGACGTGTACCGACCTTTATGAATGAGCCAGACTTTATAGAAATCCTTTGAGATATCTAGTAAAGCACCCGAACCTCTCCAACGACTTTTTTCAATATAATTTTCCAATATTTGGTTGTCTCCATTGCCGACATATTTTTGAGATAGCTTTCAATATTGAGGTTTTTATGATTATTTAGCAAGTTTTTTAGATAGTTTTTCATTAAGTTGACTCAGAGTAGTATCATTTTGGTTGAAATAATCTACTGCATTATCTATGTCAACATTTGTTTTCACAAGTATGTCAGTATTTAATTTGTTTTTACCCAATTTGTGTGTTTGTTATCTAATCTTGGAGTAGAATAATAGAGTGGTCTCTTGAAAGGTCAAAGCAAGAGGCTGCATGGAAGTTTGCTGCCCCAAAATCTATGAGGTCAACAAGTAAGTTAGCTGGTGGAGACAGTTGTCTAATTTTTTAGTTACTAAGGCAATATACACCTGTTGACCTTTAATAGTGCTCGAACGTCTGAAAAAACAATCCCTAATTGCCTTATTCTATCTAAGGATTGACTGATCTTGGTCTAATAGTGAACTCTAATCTAACATAGAGTGATCATGTTTCCCATGTGTGTAAATGCGCGAACACTAAATTCAAAAAACTTTCTCCAAAGCTTCTTTTGAAACGTACTGCAGACTTTACAAGTGTTTTGTTCGACCTATCCTCGAATAAGCTGGTCCTTCGTGGTATCCAGATTTAACTCGCGATCGGAAAATGCTAGAAAAAGTACAAGGACGCGCAACTAGGCTCTCTTTTGGCTGCGCAAGACCCGCTTATAAAGAGAGATTAGCTATAGTGAATCTAACAACGTTCCAAGAACGACGTCTCCGCGGTGACCTAATTCTCTCGTTTCGGATCATAAAACACAATTTTGGCGAGCTTCAAGCAGCTTTCCCACTCAATACTGACGTCCGTCTCCGAGGATACTCCTTCAAGCTGAAGAAAGAAACTTTTAGAACCTGCAGCAGACAAAGCTTTCTGAATAACAGAATTTTTGATGTTTAGAATAATCTCCCTAGCGAAATAATTGACTCTGAAAGTGTTAATAGTCTATATCTTTAGTTTTTAACTTAGTATTAGGTTTTCTACTATCCATAGGCATCTAAAATGTCATAAATGTATTAATCTAATATGGGCATAATAGGACTTGGTCCTCTGACCTTATCAAATAATACTAATAAAACGACTGTGGAAGATGGAAAAAGTGGTTATAGTACCAATTGTTCTATCTTGCACGGGTGTCATCCCACATACATTACACCAGCGTCTGTGTTCAATAGACATAGAAAAACACATATATATGTATAACATTACAAAAAGCCACAGTACTCAACACATGCCACGTAGTAAGAAAATTCCTGGACGCATAACAGATACATAACACACACATACAGTGAAAACCGAGAAAAGACTTCCGAAAAACTCGAAATAATAATAGTACGAATAACTACAAGAAGATTGTCATTAAGGATCCCAACACTCAATCCGATAAATGCAGGAAGTCTCAGCAAACATCAGAGACTATTCAGCATATAACATCTGGCTGTAGCGTGCTAGTTAATACTGACTATCTGCATAGACATACTCAAGTATGCAACATCGTCCACCAGAAACTGGCCAACAAGTTCGGGATCTTCTTAAGACCTATACGCCGTACTATAACTATCAGTCGCAGAAGGTGCTCGAAAATGACAATTTTAGACTTTACTACGATAGGTCCATTATCACCGATAGATAGGTTACGAATAACAGATCTGATATTGTAGTATTGGACAGAAGAGTCAACATATCGATACCGAACACCTATAACATCATGAAATATCAGGAGAAGATGGCTAAGTATGCGGATCTCGCCATTGAGCTTAAAGCAGATGTGTCATTGCGAAAAAGAGGAAATAGTCCCAATAATTATATCATCGACCGGCGTAGTATCCAAGACCCTGCTCGACAGCCTCGCCAAACTGGGACTACCTAAAAACACCTTCTCTGACATCCAGAAGACTATAATCCTAAATACATGCCATACAGTGCGTATGTTTACCATGTGAACTGTGCCTAATCTCTATGGTATTTCGTAGGATAGGTAAACCAGCTCCGAGCTGAGTAGTGCAAAAGTCACAATAATAATAATAATATAAGGTTTTTGCTTAAGTCTTCTCATGCTGTCTAACTTCATTCATAAAATATGTGCTTTTGATGTAGTGGTTTTATTTGTTTTGGAGTTAATATTATAAGATTCAGAAAATGCTTGATGAATGGATTTTTACAATGCTGTGAAAAAACTAACATGGTAATAATTTGGTGAATGTTATTTTAGACTTTCCACTACTAACCTCGTATGGTATGTGAAACTGTTGCACCAAGTTACACTCCAAAAACATCCTAATAGTAGCTCTGCATGTATCATCATCGGTCAATTCGAAATCAATGAACGTAAAACTGTACAAGTTAAAGCAATTCGCCGATGGAATTTCTTCTTTCACCAATTTTTCGGTGACGTCGTTGCTTGCCGTTGCATGATATGACAGACATTCTAATGCCACTTTTTGCTTCGCCATAAGTTTGCAGGCATTTTCGTACATTTGTGTGTTGTGGATACCTAAACCGCAAAAGATGGCGAATGCTTCAAATAACGATACGTCGCATTCTGTAAACGGAGCATTGTTTTCTTTGTTGATCAGTTGAGCCACACCTAAAAATAGAGAAAACTTAGAAAAAGGCATTGGAAAAAATTAAACTAGGAATAGCAGCAGGATAAAACGAAATAGAACTAAATACATTTAGAAATGATTAAGTGGCTTGGTGATAATGGAAAAGAATAGTTGTGGAAAGTATATAAATAAGTTTACATAAATAATATTACAGAACAATAAATGATGCAATTGGACAATAAGTTCTCTTTCATCAAAGATTAACAGACAAATAAATAATAATGCAGATTTATAAAAAGAAATTAAATTAATCTAAAAAATCAGACAAACATTCGAATCTTTTGGTCTTACCAATTAAGGTCCTTTTTCCATTAACGATAGGCATACAAAGTATAGTTCTAGCAGTCTCAGCATCTCCTTCACTGTGTTGTTCTTTTAACCAGGCTCTGACGTCTCCAACGTTTAAGATTTGTCCAGTGGAAGCGGCGTAACCTGCTATCTGCGCTAATGTTGAACTTGCCAGATCGAAAGAAGATGGTCTGTAATTTAAAGATAAAAATTCTCAACACTACACCAAATATAATCCAAGACTGACTCATAAAATGGTGATATGACCAATTAATCAAAGTCTACGCATCTATATATCATTTACAATACTTAAAGGAACATGTCAGTGAAATATGCTAAATACGTAAATAAACTGAGCTAAATTATTCTAGGAGAACAAGAATTTAATTTACAAGTTTATAAAGAAACCAGTTTTAACCTATGGTAATCTTCAAGCAAATCAAACATCGCTATTTATTTATTTATTTATTTATTTATTTATTTATTTATTTATTTATTTATTTATTTATTTATTTATTTATTTATTTATTTATTTATTTATTTATTTATTTATTTATTTATTTATTTATTTATTTATTTATTTATTTATTTATTTATTTATTTATTTATTTATTTATTTATTTATTTATTTATTTATTTATTTATTTATTTATTTATTTATTTATTTATTTATTTATTTATTTATTTATTTATTTATTTATTTATTTATTTATTTATTTATTTATTTATTTATTTATTTATTTATTTATTTATTTATTTATTTATTTATTTATTTATTTATTTATTTATTTATTTATTTATTTATTTATTTATTTATTTATTTATTTATTTATTTATTTATTTATTTATTTATTTATTTATTTATTTATTTATTTATTTATTTATTTATTTATTTCATCTTACACTGTCCTACAGGTTACACCCAACTACAGAACAGGGATATAAGTTTCAATTATAGTACAGGGTGGCCAAATAAGAATGCGAGGTACTGTATCTGGGAAACCATCCATCGTAGAGGATTGCGGAAAAAAAAACTTATAACTAAAACGGCCAAGAGAAAAACCTAGAAAATATTTTTAAGTTTCTGAAATGGCCGCTAGGGGCGTAACTGCAATCTTGAATCTAAGAAAGTGATGTTTCTGTGAATTCCGCTATATTAACCTAACAAAAAAATACACGATCTTTAAAGTAGAGGATAATCTGAACCTTTTTTGTTTGGCAATTTTTACTGTATCTCTAAAAATAAAGTGGTGGGGGGTATTCAAAGGTATCAGTAAAAAACACCCTGTAAATTCGAAACGGCTGAGTCGATTTTAACGAACTTGGGCTAGTTGAAAAGAGCTATTCTTGGGTTACAAATGTTATAATATTTGAAGTTTTGTTAGTTTCACGTCGCCGTTAGAGGGCTTTTTTCGACATTTCGATAGAAATGGTTAATTTTCTCAAAAAATTAAATACATTGGTATGATTTCTTTTTCATGAAAAAGTAGCTAAATGATGCCTAAACAAGCTCGCGAAAACCGCATCTCGATATCATGTTCCTAACCTAAAATGTATGCCAAAGAAAATTTTATACGGAAATCCCTTAAATTTTTATTTTTTAAACTAATTAATTCCTTTTATTATGTAAGTTGTGGCCCGAAAAAGGACCGATTTAAAAAAGAAAGCTTTTTAACGCCCCCGTAAATGCTCTAAATGCTGACCATCACGCTCTATGCATTGCTGAAGCATCTCATCGGTAGACAAAACTGCAGCTTCAATTTCGCCTCTCGGTATGTTACGTAATGCATTACGAATTCGGTTTTTCATATTTCTCTCGTTGTAGGTTGTCTAAAAATCAAGATAAGTTAAGTCTGGTGATCTCGCAGGCCATGGAAACAGACTTCCTTTTCTAATCCACCGCTGTTGTAATACTGCATTAATAGGCTCTCGCACAATAATGGAGAATGGAGATGAAGCCACCATTAAAATCTGCACAATATTATTGGTCTGCAGAAAATCCACATTGGTTGCGTGAAGTTCAGCACCAAGGACGTTGGAGTTTAAATATGTGGTGTGGAATACTGGGAGGCCGAATTATTGGACAATATTTTTTCGAGCAATCCCTAAGCGGCATTATCTTTCTTGACTTTTTGGCCAATAAATTACCGTTGTTGTTGGAAGATGTGCCACTGGAAACACGTCAAAACTTGTTTTTGCAGTTGGATGGTTGCCCAGCACATTATGCTATTATTGTGCGAGAGCATATTAATGCAGTATTATAACAGCGGTTGATTGGAAGAGGAAGTCTGTTTCCATGGCCTGCGCGATCACCAGACTTAACTTGCCTTGATTTTCAGACTCAACCTACGACCAGAGAGATATGAAAAACTGGATTCGTATAAAATTTTCTTTGGTCTAAATTTTAGGTTAGGAACAAGATATCGAGATGCGGTTGTGGCAAGCTTGTTTAGGCATCATTTAGCTACTTTTTCATGAAAAAGAAATCATACCAATATATTTCATTTTTTTGAGAAAATTAACCATTTCTGTCGAAATGTCGAAAAAAGCCCTCTAGCGGCAACATGTAAAACTAAAAAAACTTCAAATGTTATAACATTTGTAGCCCAAGAATATCTCTTTTTAACTAGCCCAAGTTTGTTAAAATCGGCTCAGCCGTTTCGAATATATAGGGTGTTTTTTACTGAAACCTTTGAATACCCCCCACCACTTTATTTTTAGAGATACAGTAAAAATTGTCAAACAAAAAAGGTTCAGATTATCCTCTACTTTAAAGATCAGGTATTTTTTTGTTAGGTTAATGTAGCAGAATTCACAGAAACATCACTTTCTTAGATTCAAGATTGCAGTTACGCCCCCTAGCGGCCATTTTAGAAACTTGAAAATATTTTCCAGGTTTTTCTCTTGGTCCGTTTAGTAATAACTTTTTTTTCCGCAAGCCTCTACGATGGATAGTTTCCCAGATACAGTACCTCGCATTCTTATTTGGCCACCCTGTGTACAATATACAAAATAAAAACAAATTAACGAAATAACAATACATACAGAATTAACTGAAGAAGTAGGATTTAATCACAGAGATTGAACAGTAAAAAAGATCAAGCTCACAACTTGCAGAATTACATTTGACACACATGTTATGCAGTGGAGAGTATTTCAAAATATCTGTTCGTGGTGTTGGTAAAGAAAACGTATTGTCTACTCTAGACGACGGTCTAGATACATTGAAATTGACTTTTTGCAGAATATGTGGGTCAATGATTATGTTGTTAATAAGTTTGAACAGAAAAATTGTGGAATGACAATCACGACGACAGCTTAGGCTGTTCATAGCGTGTCTAGCCAATAATGCATCATGGGGGAAACCAATTGGTGGATATATGTTGTACGTTCTATAGGAGAGAAGTTTGATGAAGCGTCACTGAACCGATTCAACCTTTTCTATGTATAACTGATGAGATGGGTTCCAAATAGATGATAATTTTGATCTGACGAAGGCATAGAATAACGTTTTCGATGTAAATGGGTCGGAGAAATCTTTCGAGATGCGCGCAATGAATCCATACAGCTGACAGAGTGGCTTCAATATGAGGGAGAAAAGAGAATTTTGAGTCGAAAATAACACCTAGATCGGTGTATGTGGCAGGCCGTTGGAGTGGAATATCGTTGATTAAATATTGAAATAAAAGTGGCTGATTTTTCAATGTGAATGTCATTACGGAAATACCACTGCTCAATGCGCTTCAGGTTAAGGGACAGTTGAAGACAGTCTTCGATTCCGTTAATCTCAGAAAATAATTTTAAGTCATCCGCGTAAATTAAGCAGTTGAGGTCAATCACATCAACTATGTCGTTGATGAAAGCGTTGAAGAGAAGTGGACCAAGGTTGCTGCCTTGAAGGAAACCTGAGGACATACTGACGCCTGTTCCATGATAAAGTTTGTCGAACGCTTTCGAGAAGTCCGTATATATATCATTCAGAGGCTCTATAATCACTGCCTGGGAGCTACGTCCGCAATCTGCGACAACACTTATGCAACAGTCAAATTTAAAGTGTAACATAACTAGTCATAATTATAGTAGTAGTGGTAGTAGATATAAGAGCGGGGTCAAAGTGTTGAAGCGAGGCGAAGAGATCCACTGTTCACTAGACTGTTTAATATTAGATTAGAATAGATAGTACAAAGAAGGGACACTAAAGATAAGAATAACACAACTGTTGGCATACGCGGATGATGTAGTAATATTGTCAACATCAGAAAAATAACTAAAATGCACCTACAAAGCTTTCATAGAGACAGCAGAGGCAGAAAAACCTACGAATTTATGAAAATTACAACACCTCTAAGGAAACAAACAAAAAGAAATTTTCCAGTAGAACTAAACGGACAAATCGTAATGGAATTTGAACAAGTCCAAAATTACGTCTATCTAGGTGTAGTTATCAAAGAAGGTGGAGATAAGCGGAAGAACTTAGAAGCAAGGTTAGCGAAATCTAAATAAAACAAGAAACTCGAAGAAAGTAAAGTAGACAAATGGGAAAGGAAAATACTGAGGAGGATATTAGGAGGGAATGTGGTTAAGAAGAACAAACCAAGAAAGAAAGAGTTTATACGGAGAACAAGAAATAAGCAAACTAATAAGATCAAAAAGAATAGGATGGCTGGCATTAAATTTAGCGTATAAAGCAAGCGTTTGTGCACCTTTCTATGCTATCGCTAAGTTCAGCCCACAAGCTGGGCGAAAAACGGCATTTTCGGAAATATAATTGTCTGCCAAATAATCGAAAAAGCTTAATAAACGTTCGTCTTCAGGTTGTGTTTCGGAAAAATCGAAAGCAAAGAACTTTGGATGGTTTCAAAAAATGGTAAACCAAATATGTAGCGCAGCTATTTTCCAACCTCACTGTTTTCGTTCTCATAATCAGGAACAAGACCCAGACAAAGTTTTTCATAAAGTCATCTTTTCTGGTTTGATATTTTGCATTGTAAAAACTTGGAATTTGTTGTAACTTTTAGTGAAACGGTGGCACGGTCCTAGCATTGTAAATCCTTCAAGGAAGTAAAAAAAATTCTTCTGCATTTATGATTCCCATGTAACATTTTAAAACATAATGATACACAATGTTATGGCACTATATTCAGTAAAATATTTTTCTCACAAATGGTTTTTATATACGCGTATACTTTCATTCCGAGATAGGGATGTTCGATTTTATGGGATACTTTTTACGATATCATGAAAATATTCGATATTAACCCCAAGACATCAGCATATGTGTGTCAACACGTTTGCCCTGGATCAACTTACCATCTTGAATACTGAATAAATGGAATGGAATGTCAAAGACGGAAAGAAGTAACTGATATAAAAAGTTATACCGGCCAATATCTTGAAAACGATTAGAACGACAAATACAAAATAGGTTGGTTTTCAGTTGCCAAATGTAATCCTCACTTTTGGCACTAAGATGGTATTTTTAAAATTAAAGAACTTTGTTATTTTTGTAAATATAGTACAAGTGGAAATTCATGCCTTTATAAAATTATAACAAATAAAACATAACATTGTTTTAAAATTTATAATTTTTTTACAGCACTCATTCGACACCATTTTTATTTTCAAAATAGCTTTTATACATCTAAATCAGAAATTATTTTTTTAAATCAAATACTATTAAACGAGCAAGGTTTGTATGAGTGTCCAGAGGATCTCGAAATCCACTCGTCAGAATTCAATGCAACTTTCAGGGTAGACTAATTCCTATCTAAATCGGCGAAAAATATTGGTCTCATGTCTGTGAAAATTCGATCTTCCGAGATATTTACAAGAAAAGTTAAGCTTTTAGTTTTATTTCCTAGCAACGGCACATAATAATAACTTGTTTCTATAGTAATATATACTATAAAGGATAGATGAGTACAGTCAAAGTGGGGATATAACGTGACATTCCATAGGCGTACTTTGCAAAATAAGTTTCTATAATATAAATAAGGTCACAGCATATAAAATATATATACGCACTTCGTAGATTGAATTTTGAAGTTATATTATTTACAAAAAATAAAAATAAACTTTATGCATCCGACACTTTAACATTGAACGAATTAAATTTAACCAATAAATAACAAGGAGGATTATATGTTGGGATTAAATTAAATCTTTTGGCATTAAAAGTAACGCTTCAGTACTTACCTAAACTCAAAGATTAAAAAAAAAGTTAGTTCAAGAACTATCTTTAAAAGTCACTGTCTTCACTAAAACTACTGGTATCACTATAATTGTCTTTTCTGAGGTTTATTATTATCGGTTCTATTAAATTATCCATTAATATATCCTCTTTCCTAAATTAATTTTCCACATTTTTAACATGATCAATGCATTTTCCCCAATGTTCTCTATTTACATCTGAAACTGCCTTCAAAAACAAATTTCGCACATCAGGAAATTTAAATGTTTTATTGTTTTGAGAAACATAACCTTTTAATAATTGAGACCAGATCAGTTCAATGGAATTTAGCTCTGCGTGGTTCGGAGGAAATCTGAGAATTTTAATTCCTTTTTCTCTGGCCATCTCATCCATAATATATTTTTTGAATTTGTTTTTATGTTGCCTTGCTATTACTAATAATTCTGCCTTCAAGGATTTAGGAGGACTGATAATATTTTTAGAATGAAGCCATTTTGAAATATATATTAATACAAAATTCTGAATCATTTAAAATACATACGATACGGCTATGAATAAATAAAGTCTGACTTATCTGTCAAAAGAACAAATTTATTACAGTAAAAACCATGGAAACAAGAATCTAGACAAAAACTATATTAGGCCGATCAGATGTATTAAAATTTAAATTTTAACTACAAATAAGCATTGAAGGATGAGGTAAAAATAAAATTTCTACCTCTTGAACCTGTACTACGTTCTGCAAATTAAATACTGCACTCCTTTCTTCTGTATAGTATAGTAGTAAAAAGGTTTGACTTTATTTAATTTCTGGCGTTTTAATCAGAAAGAATTCAATTTTAAATTTGTCGCTTTATATAAAAAAGGAAAGGTTCATTTGACGGACATAAATAATTTGCTTGTCAAATGACAGCCATCTTATTAATTCAAAGTTGAAAATACAACGTTGCCAATTCAATTTCAGAAATCATGGGTTTAGGTAAATATTTATAGGAACGTTGAGTTAAAATGGACACTTGTCTTCCCTTCCCCGATAGTGTGAGACTACCCCTTACGGCTACTATTTTATTATGCGGACAGTTTTAATATTTAAGTTTTCATGATCAGAGAGAGAGAGAGAGAGAGAGAAAGAATTTTTGAAAAAATATGATATCAATATCTGCCACACGTCGAGAGTCTGGTCACAGGTTTTTGTGGAGGTTTTTACCCAAGTATGAATATCAGACCTATAATTTTCCTTCACTGCAGTTCAAAAAATAATAAAATCAATTGAACATAGAGTTTTTCTTATATAGTGATAAATAGAGTGAGCTGAGCGATCTTCTGTTGACGGGACGTGTGCCCTACACGCTGCTGTTGCCCGTCCCGGAAACGGGGCCTGTCCACCGTGACAATTCGCGAAGATCAAGCGTCAGTAGAAGTTGCCCTAAAAGGGTGAAATCCCCAGAAACTAGGCAACTTTAATGCATTTAACTAACCTCTGTGACAATCAGTTGATAAACGTCAACAACAGCTGCAGCCAATTGAAAATTAACACTGACAGCTTTTTTAATTTTCCCGCCTACTTTCAAGCCAATCGCCAATCAACTTTTTATTTATCTCCCTATCAGTAGTTCAAGTAGATGTCGCCCACTCCGTGATTTTCGCGAATTAATTAATAATTTGTCATGTTATAAATATACTTAAATTATATACTCATTGGGCTGCTTAAAAATGTAGATTTGAATATTAAGAGCGAAGCTCGGTGACCAGATATTTAAAGTTATAAATACATCTTATAATGTGTAATATTTCAGAAATTGACTTATATAAATAAACACTATTTTGAAAATAAATGAATGCTGTCAAAAAATAATTATTTTAAAACAAGTTTTATTAAACAGAGACAATGTTCATCATTTTAATTACTTTTACATCAAAAGTAAAAATGTTATGACCCTATTAATATACCGGGTGACCCAGAGGGGTGTGTGCATGCTTCATAACTTTTTTCTACCAAAGCTGTCGGTTTGATTTTTTTTAAACGATAGGTCCGACAATGAGGAGTAAGAAATTGATCAGAGAAATTAATAATGTCTAATAAACAGAAAACATTGACATCGAACGAAATTCCAAATCTGCTCATTTTTAAATGCGTGTACAGCGTGATTATTTATAAGTATTTGACGTTTAACTGTCACATACACAAATCTGAAAACCATATATATTGTAACGGTTGACTAAGTTGACTAACTAATTAAAGAGAATACAAAACTTATGTTCAATACGCAGAGAAAAAATTAAACAAATAATTTTATTTTACTTCAATAAATCACAGGACAGAATGTAATTTCGAAAATAATGTTTGAAACTAATTTTAACGTAGTAATTGCAATAGAAAATATAAAATTCCAGATGTCAGATCTTAACACGTTAATACCATAAGAGATTTTCACTAACAATTTTAGGATACTTACAATTTAGCAAAGATTTCAATAGCAAAATTTAAAGTAATATAATCTCAGATAAGTCTGCGATCACAATAATAATGAGAACATTGTTATTTTAGATGTTTGAATCAAAAGAAATTTTAAACTTAACCTCAAATTGCAATATCATGATGTATCAATGATTAATTTAAAATATCTGGTCACCGAGCTTCGCTCTTAATATTCAAATCTACATTTTTAAGCAGTCCAATGAGTATATAATTTAAGTATATTTATAACCTGACAAATTATTAATTAATTCGTGAAAATCACGGAGTGGGCGACATCTACTTGAACTACAGAAAGGTAGATAAATAGAAAGTTGATTGGCGATTGGCTTGAAAGTAGGCGGGAAAATTAAAAAAGCTGTCAGTGTTCATTTTCAATTTGCTGCAGGTGTTGTTGACGTTTATCAACTGCTTGTCACAGAGGTTAGTTAAATGCATTAAAAGTTGCCTAGTTTCTGGAGATTTCACCCTTTTAGGGCAACATCTACTGACGCTTGATCTTCGCGAATAGTCACGGCGGACAGGCCCCGTTTCCGGGACGGGCAACATCAACGTGTAGGGCATAGTGGTTTCAGTGGGGTGGTTTTAGTGAGTAACGGTAAGGGGTAGTCTCACACTATCGGGGAAGGGAAGAACCTTTACCCGATGTGCATAAAGCATTTCCACCCGCCAAAAAAAAAAAAAGATTAGCTTTAGGTTAGGTTAGATCTGTGTAATAAATAAATAAAAGTTCCTATAAATATTTACCTAAACCCATGATTTCTGAAATTGAATTGGCAACGTTGTATTTTCACCTTAGAATTTATGAGATGGCTGTCATTTGACAAGCAAATTATTTATGTCCGTCAAATGAACCTTTTCTTTTTTATACTTTTCAGGTTTATTCTGGTTATAAATTGCTACTTGGGCATTTGTAGAATAAAAAAATGTGAAAAATATTTTTCCGCGCAAAAATTTCTATTGCTAAGTATATTGATTTTATCATGTTTTATAGCATCTGCGAAAATTTCATGAAAATCCCAGCCGGTCCCATTTTCTTAACGTTTAACCAGAGATGTGCGTGTCAGTAGTTGTCAAAATTTGTAGGTCATTATAGATAAAAAGCGGCAAATTTAAAATTGAATTCTTTCAGATTTAAACGCCAGAGATTAAATAAAGTCAAACCTTTTTACTACTATACTATACAGAAGAAAGGAGTGCAGTATTTAATTTGCAGAACGTAGTACAGGTTCAAGAGGTAGAAATTTTATTTTTACCTCATCCTCAATGCTTATTTGTAGTTAAAATTTAAATTTTAATACATCTGGTCGGCCTAATATAGTTTTTGTCTAGATTTAATCTTGTTTCCATGGTTTTTACTGTAATAAACCTGTTATTTTGACAGATAAGTCAGACTTTATTTATTCATAGCCGTATCGTATGTATTTTAATTGATTCGGAATTTTGTAATAATATATATTTCAAAATGGCTTCATTCTAAAAATATTATCAATCCTCCTAAATCCTTGAAGGCAGAATTATTAGTAATTCAAATTCAAAAAATATATTATAGATGAGATGGCCAGAGAAAAACTAATTAAAATTCTCAGATTGCCTCCGTACCACGCAGAGTTAAATCCCATTGAACTGATCTGGTCACAATTATTAAAAGGTTATGTTTCTCAAAACAATAAAACATTTAAATTTCCTGATGTGCGAAATTTGTTTTTGAAGGCATTTTCAGATGTAAATAGAGAACATTGGGGAAAATGCATTGATCATGTTAAAAAGGTGGAAAATTCATTTAGAAAAGTATATCCACTATCAATGGATAATTTAATAGAACCTATAATAATAAACCTCAGAAAAGACAATTATAGTGATACCAATAGTTTTAGTGAAGACAGTGACTTTTAAAGATAGTTCTTCACCCTTTTAGGGCAACATCTACTGACGCTTGATCTTCGCGAATAGTCACGGCGGACAGGCCCCGTTTCCGGGACGGGCAACATCAACGTGTAGGGCATAGTGGTTTCAGTGGGGTGGTTTTAGTGAGTAACCGTAAGGGGTAGTCTCACACTATCGGGGAAGGGAAGAACCTTTACCCGATGTGCATAAAGCATTTCCACCCGCCAAAAAAAAAAAAAAGATTAGCTTTAGGTTAGGTTAGATCTGTGTAATAAATAAATAAAAGTTCCTATAAATATTTACCTAAACCCATGATTTCTGAAATTGAATTGGCAACGTTGTATTTTCACCTTAGAATTTATGAGATGGCTGTCATTTGACAAGCAAATTATTTATGTCCGTCAAATGAACCTTTTCTTTTTTATACTTTTCAGGTTTATTCTGGTTATAAATTGCTACTTGGGCATTTGTAGAATAAAAAAATGTGAAAAATATTTTTCCGCGCAAAAATTTCTATTGCTAAGTATATTGATTTTATCATGTTTTATAGCATCTGCGAAAATTTCATGAAAATCCCAGCCGGTCCCATTTTCTTAACGTTTAACCAGAGATGTGCGTGTCAGTAGTTGTCAAAATTTGTAGGTCATTATAGATAAAAAGCGGCAAATTTAAAATTGAATTCTTTCAGATTTAAACGCCAGAGATTAAATAAAGTCAAACCTTTTTACTACTATACTATACAGAAGAAAGGAGTGCAGTATTTAATTTGCAGAACGTAGTACAGGTTCAAGAGGTAGAAATTTTATTTTTACCTCATCCTTCAATGCTTATTTGTAGTTAAAATTTAAATTTTAATACATCTGATCGGCCTAATATAGTTTTTGTCTAGATTTAATCTTGTTTCCATGGTTTTTACTGTAATAAACCTGTTATTTTGACAGATAAGTCAGACTTTATTTATTCATAGCCGTATCGTATGTATTTTAATTGATTCGGAATTTTGTAATAATATATATTTCAAAATGGCTTCATTCTAAAAATATTATCAATCCTCCTAAATCCTTGAAGGCAGAATTATTAGTAATTCAAATTCAAAAAATATATTATAGATGAGATGGCCAGAGAAAAACTAATTAAAATTATCAGATTGCCTCCGTACCACGCAGAGTTAAATCCCATTGAACTGATCTGGTCACAAATATTAAAAGGTTATGTTTCTCAAAACAATAAAACATTTAAATTTCCTGATGTGCGAAATTTGTTTTTGAAGGCATTTT